>JBBMOE010000006.1:12701006-13175738 GCA_037975065.1 Chaetodon trifasciatus
CTCTCTCTCTCTCTCTCTCTCTCTCTCTCTCTCTCTCTCTCATTCTCTCTCTCTCTCAGCCTTTCAGATGAAAGCCACACGCCTACATTCACACACATGTTGTTTGGCTTTCTGAATGAGCTCATTGTTGTTGTGGACCGCTCCACGTTTTGTCGAATGGCATGGTCCACCCTCTCTTGTTGCCTGACTGATTGTTTACATGGAGCCTAACTCAATGCCTCCTCCCTACCCTCACTCCTCCTCTGATGCTTCCTTCCTTCCTTGTTTACATCCTCCTCACTGTTCCCTCCTTTCTTTCCTTCTATCTGTTCATCCACCTCTCCTCATTCTCCCCCACCCCCTTATTTCCACCAATGCTGTTGCTTCTTTTCATCCTTATTTTCCTTGCTCTCTCTTTCTCTCTCTCTCTGTATGTGCTTTGTGCCCGGCAGCCAGTGAGAGTGTGTTACTGCAGCAGCTCTTCCAGTCCAAGCTGACTCAGACTGGTTCTCTGGTGCCAGCAGCCCAGGGCCGTGCCGGGCTTAGGGGGCCTAAAGCTGCCCTGTTGCTCCACAGGATGCCGTCAGCCTCCCTTATCGCTGCCAACACTGTCCCCCAACAGCCCCGGAGGTACCATGACCTTACCAAGGTACAGTACACTGTTCACACAGTGGTGAGTGCAAGATTTTACATAAAGGATGCATGCAGCACGTCTGTTGTTGCACTGAAGCTATGGTCACTGAACACAGTAATTGTTCAGTTGAAGAAACACAGTCAGTGCCACAGTAAGTCAGAAACTCTTTGCCCCAATAGGGACTGACTGCTGTGCAGATCAATGGAAAAACAGACATAGTATTTTTGGAAAAAAAAAAAAACACTCTAATTTAAGCTACTTCCCACCACAGGGCTATATATAAACCTGTGGGAATTGGGTTTGTTTGAGATAGAAACTCCACAAGCATGCATCAACATGCACACAGCCATGTTATTTTACACTTTTCTCATGATACACAATCATAAAAACACAGATCACATGCCTCATAAATATATTCTCAATATACCTATATAAGTCTCTTTTTTTCAGTCCACCCCCCCGCACTCTCTGTATCTCTGTCTCAATTTGATCTTTTTTAATGTTTTGGAAAGTATATCATACTGGTGCACATGTGTGACTGAAAAGTCTTGCTGGTTGTGTAACCTCTGCCTGCTGTCTCTGTGGCTCATTAGCTATCTAGAGAACAGGCTTACATAAGACCTCTTTCACCTCCCTGATCTGTCCCAGCGGCCTTGTACGGTAACATTAGGTAATATTGCAGCGCTACATTGAGTGTAAGACAATAAATAAGACAATAAATGACGTGGGCCAAGCTGGGCTGTAAAGCATATGAAACAGCATAACTGGGACTCAGAGAGAAGTGCTTTAACAGGCTGTTTAGTGTCCATTGCAAACGTCCTACACAGCACCAAAGACCAAAGGATTCTTAAGTGTCATGTTCTGATGTCTAATCAAAACCACGCAGCCTAACGTGATGCTAATATCTGATGATTATGTTGTGATGATTCCATATTCCTCAGTGGCCACTTGATGTAAGATGCACGGCTATCTCAAATTTTTTCTCTCTACTGTCTCTTTCCGTTTTCAGATGTTGAAGAAGAAAGGCTCGAGCTCCTTCCTCCAACGGCTAGAGCGCTGTGGGCCCATCACAGTGGCTGTCCAGCTGAGGGTAAGAATCCTTCCCCTCCACCCACCTCACATTTGTCGTTTTTGTAAGACAAGATGAGTCCAGGGCCTTCAGAAGGAGGTCTGTGAGTCATAAACCATGATGTTTGGTTTTCTATTCCATAATAGTCCTTAATGAGCACGCTGACTCATTGGTTAGCACATATGCCTCACAGCAAGAAGGTCAGAGTTTGCATGTCCTCTGCATGGGTTTTCTCGTATGCTAGTTTCCTCCCACAGTCTAAAGGCACGCAGGTCAGATGATTTGACTCTAAGTTGTCCACAGCTAACAATGTGCTTGTCTGTATGTGTTAGGGTCCAGCCCACAGCGTGCCCTGCCGCTTGCCCAGTGCATGCTGGAGTAGGCTTTGGCCCCCTTGCACTGAAAAAGCAATCTGGAAAATCAACTTTGTAGTTGGATGATTCTCAATCCTTCTGTAAAATAATGACAAATAGAAATTAAACATATTAAGCTACAACTTGACAAGCATACCATTGAAGCAGTGTTTGGCAGCCCTCAGTTGTCAAGGAAACCTACCTGTAATTCACAGTTTTGATCCCAATCAGACAAACCAATGTGTTCATTTTACCTCTGGATTTATGCCTGTATGTATTTATCGCCCATTCCCTATAGTACCTGCATGCAGCTGGCTCAGATCTCAGCATATTGCAGTGATTTGTTAATGAAACATGAGGTTTTACATGAATTTAGCCCTAATCTTAAGAAACATCTGTAGTTTACGCATCCTGTTTGTTGCACACCCACTTGATCAACCTAGTCCTCAAAACACTGAACATTATTCTCATTGTGCACAAAACACAGCCTTTGGAACAGTGCAGCCCTAAGACCTATTCAGAGTAGGATACTGTGATTTCACAGTGCTATATATATATATAAAACTATATATGAAGCAACAATAATATTCAGTTAGAGGAACGCAGTTCAGTGTCTGCTGATGACGCAAGGAGGCTGAAATGTGGCTCAGAGAAGCTGTACCTTTTGGTTTGAATGAAGCCAGTGTGTTGCACAATCAGAGTTGTGGGCTTGTGGTCGATGAGTCCCTCAGGGAATGGCAGGGAAGGAGAGAGTGGGCTGAAGAATGATGCTGTACCAAGCCAAGCATGAAGCCCTCCACATGAATGAATGAACAATGAACAACAACCACTGTGTGCCGTGCGCCTGCATTTGTGTGTGTGTGTGCATGTTTGGAGGGACGACGACAATGTGAATGCTGGCAGTGACGTTCAAAGTCGAGGGGAGAGGTGCTCATCATTGTACTTAAACGTATGCAGAGCAGAGACTGACGTCAGTTTGAGGAGTGGCAAAGACACAGATGTGAGTATTTACGCGTGTTTGGATGTGCGCGTATTCCTGTGACCTTGGATGCAGCATCTGTGGATTCAGGGCTCGAAGCAAAGCTCTCTCACACTCACACACCCTCAGAAAGAGAAAAGAGGAGCTCTTTGTGTTTTTGCTTCCTCCTGAAGCAAAACACACGCCCAAAAATCAGACCACTTTGTCTCACACCAGGCACTGTGGCTCCGAAATCAAGTTACAGCATCAAAGGAAGAAGACAGCGGGCCCTTCCTTTACCTTCTATAGCACTTACTGTACAAGAACAACCAAAACACTAATAATATGACTATCAATATGACTGTAAAATTAGTGAGTGCCTTCATCTGCATCTCCTCTCCTGTTCTTTCTTTCAGAACTCACTGTCAGAGGTGATCAGTAAGCTGCAGGCTTGCACTCCTCATTTTGTGGAGTGTGTGCGCCCCAATGCCAGCGGTCAGCCAGACAGTTTTGACAGCTTCCATGTATCTACCCAGCTGCAGTACATCGGCGTGCTTGAGATGGTGCGCATGATCCGTTATGGATACCCTGTCCGCCTGTCTTTCCCAGGCTTCCTCAGCAGGTCAGTGCCAGAGCATGTTGCATGATTAAGAGCGCTGCGACTGTCATGACTCGTCCTCTGAAGTTATTGCTCTATCTTCGCTGATTTGTTCACTTCGCAGCCTCCTCTTCAGCTTCTTATTGAAAGAAAAGGTCTTAAAGATGGTGAATTTGTCTTCTCTATATCTGTCTCACTGATCTCAGTTGTTCAGATACGTTACACTCCCTGCAGGTCACTGTGATCGCTGTCTGTTTATGTTTGACAGGGCAAGCAGTTCAAAGTAAGCTGAAAGTCTGACAGCACATGGCTTCTCTGCACCTGCTGTATGGGATCTCATGCTCACATGCAGGCTGACACATTAGCATTGACAAGTCACAGCAACCCTTACTGGTAGAAGCACAAAATGACCTTGAATGGCTTTTTTAGACAAGTCTTTTGGAGCTGATGAATGCCACTATCACATTTCCCATGTCAGCCTGACACACACACACATTAACCAGTCAGTTGTGTGTAAGGTCTCCATGTCCCATTCTTGAATTGTCGTCATTATCTTTCCCCATCTCCCTCTTTTCTTAGCTCTTTCACTATATTCCCGGTTTAGTGTTTTCTCTCAATCTTTCTCTTCCTCTTCCTCTGATTCTGAGAACCAGTGGAATATTGAGAGGATTTAGCTATAAGTCCCCCCCCATCCTCAGTCTGTCTCCCAGCCTCTCTCTCTCTCTCTCTTTTTGAGGATAAAGGGATTAACATGAACATTCCTGCCAGATAATAAGAGAGGACAAAGCTGGTCACATGACCCCCCCAAAAGTTTCCACTACCCTGCTGTAAACATCATCACATCACCACACTCTCACACACACACACACACACACACACACACACACACTGTAAGTGTCTGTCCTAACTTAAAACTTTGATTAATAGAAAATGCAATGGCTTAAGATCCTGTTTATTATTGTTATTGCTGTTACAATTCCTGTTGCGTAGAAAGCCACGGCTCACGCTCTTATTTGGTAAACTTAAGGATTTCTGGTCAGATTTCTTATCCTGAGGACTGGTAAAAAGCACCAGCAAAGGGGTGCATAATAAAGAACAGAGCAGTTCCCCAGGCCCTGTGTAGTATTGTGCAAATGGATGAAGTGTGCTGCATTTATTCTAGGTGCCGTCTGACATTTAATGTTTCTGGTCAAATAAAAAGTGAAACTCATATAATAGGTTTTCATGTGGGAAAGCCTGACCAGGGAATTGAATCCGGAGAACCACGCCTGTGTAAAATGATGAAGTGAATCCAATATAGATTCCCCAAGCTCCTTTGTGTTTTTGATGGATATACCTTGCAGAGCCAACACTGTCATCGTTCAAGCTGTAATTGAAAGATTCCCGATGAGGGCTTCGTGAAAGCTGTTGTGCGTGTGTGAGAGAATGCAAGTGAGTGTCCTATAGTGTTAGGCAGCCATGTGTTGTATGATAACACTGTGTTAGCAATGGGTGTGACCAGCAGATAACTGAGCATCACAAGGGCCAGCTGGTCACCAGAAAGGAGGAACATAATCATAGCAGGGCTGGATATAAACCAAAGTGTGTGAGGGAAATAGTGCGTGTATTTCCAGAGAATTAGTCAGCTTATTTAAGATTGCAGCTTGTTTTCTAGAACTTTTGTTGTACATCCGCATTGTAAAGTTTAAGTTGTTTGCGATTGTGCCAGTGTAGCCGTGGCTACTCCTTGGCAGCACCAGTGCATGTGTGTAGAGCTTATTGTCAGTGGATGACAAGAGAGACATGGCAGCTTGAATACGCTCATCTGACACGTCCACTTCCAGGAGAAGTGGATGAAAACTGTCTGGATGAGTTTAAACGCAAGCAAACGTGCAGCATCATCATAAACAGGGTTCACTATGAAACTCATACTAACAGGCTTGGGAAACATGTTAACACATGACAGATATGCAACAGAATTAAAAAAAAAAAAATGTTATTTTTAAGGTAATTTATTGGTGTTTTTACCTTTATTGGACACAACATTATAGAGGCAGACAGGAAACAAGAGCAGAGAGAGGGTATGACATGCAACAAAGCTTGAACTGTGGACTTTGTGGTTAAGACACATGTTAGGCCTTAACCACTCCGTTATAAAGACACCCCACAAAGATAAAGCTTAGTCCAGAACATTATTCACCAAGGCCTGAAATACTGCTGGATTATTTGCCAGTTATCAAAGTATTAAAGAGTCTTCCACTCATCTCCCTCCCAAATGGTAGCAGCCCAGAGGTGCTCAGAATCTTAAGCTAACATGAGGTAACAATTCAGGGGTATTATACAGAGGATGGCTGTCAGCACATGGGTGGAGAGAACCATAATTTTTCAAAGAAGAAACCTGGTCCAGCTGGTGAAGTGAATGGATGCATAAACCCCATGAAGAGAGCCTCTTTGATGTGTTGCTCCAAGCCAGCTGGAGTGGGGAGGGAGCAGAGGTGACCCAGAGAAGGACAAGCACCAGGGAGGAGATCTGTTTTCAAACAGGCAATGTGATGGCTGAGCGGTTACTCTCTTCTCTACCAAACATTTCCTGCAGCGAGATGTAACATTGGACAGGTTGACAGGGTGTGATTGAGCTATGAACACACTATTGATTGTCTCAGGTGTAGACTTGAGCTAGATTAGTTAACAGGTAGGCCTCCAATCCTCCAATTTAACGTGAATTTAACTCTTTGTCTGTCAGGAATTTGATTATCAATATTTCTGGGCAAATACTCCAACTCCTCCAGATCCTCCAGCTGTTCCAGAGAAGCCAACTCACTTTTCTGCAATCCCTGATGGTAAACATTGGAAAGGAAGAAGCAGCACTCCATTCACTAATATCCGGACCTTAATGGAGTACTCAGCAAGTCTGTTACCATGCTCTGGTTATAACACAAATGCTTTGGTATCTTCTTTTCTGTAACTGGATGATTGATATACTTTAGATCTACTGGAAAAGCTCAAAGTCAGGCAGGCAGATGCTCGCTCTCTCCATAGTATGGTAGCCCAGGCCTGCTGAGTAATGAGATCATGAATGAGACTCTCATCCTCTCATTGATACACTGCATGTCCAGAGCCCTGGAAGCATTGTAGCTGTTGTCAATCAGCCACTAACTGCTGCAGCACCGGAGACATCCTGTATTGAGTGTAAAACTGCAGTCAGGCTTCTCACCAGATCAGATTCTTTAGCTTGCTGTGCCCTGATGATGGGTTACTGCATGAATATGGTCCATGTCTGCTAGATTCATGGGTCTGGCTGGAATGCTGTTGCTGTATATAAATATAGATTATATCTATAAGGGAAAACAAGAGAGGCTACATCAGTAAACAGAGATACACAAATCACTCTCCTGACCTGCACAAATAGGCTTGAGGATCTGTTGGTGGACTGGCCGGGCATCTGTGAGATCTGAAACATAGTGTGCTGTATAGAGATGTGAACAGATGATGTTAAATGCCTGATGAATTAGAGTTAAACTATTGGCCATCCGGTCTCCTCCAGCAGAAGTCTAATACATCAAATGACCCAAGACCAGGATTCTGGTCAGCGGTTGTGACAGAGTCTCTGTTCTTGTTCTGGTCCCTGTGTTGAACTAACATGACCCAAACCAGTCTATTTTCAGAATGCACCAAGAGGAAACCAATATTTAATATAAAATATATTCACACCAGAGCTGTTTGGTCTGCTTTAAATGGACCAGAGTTCGTTTCCTCGGATAGTCCGCTTTGTTTGGGCAGGTGTGAAAGCTCATCCGAACTCTGGTGCGGACCAAACAAGCAAACTCTGGTCCGCTTGAAAACGTGGGTCTCGGTTCGCTTGCAAGTGAACCCTGGTTCAGTTCGTATGCATTGTGAAAGCTCACCGGACCAAACACAGGACCAAATGTATGTAGTGACGCTATACGCAGTGCATACGCAGTGCATCTAGGGTAACAAGTGACCACTGACATTAGCAGTTGCTAGCTAGCTTAGCCCAATTGTCTAAACAGCAATATCCCATAAATTCACCATTTGGCATATTTAAACAAAATCAAATCATAACTACCAACAGTCACAGTCCTTAAACTCTGAGCTCATATGTTGTCACATGTTAGATCGTCAAAGTTAGAAAAATAACAGAATCAATCCCTGACAAGCTATAATAGCATTATAGGAACAGTTGTGTTCACTAATGTATTAGCATTCCCTAAAATAATGGGAGGGGGGAGGGAGGGATTTCTCCTCCTACTTAGTCCAATCGACGAGCGCCCCTTTCAACCACGTGATGCTGCTCAGAAAGTTCGGTGCGCTTTAGAAATCATAGTGTGAAAGCAGAACCAACAAGTGATAAATGCAACAATGTTGCGACTTTCAGCTCCCCAATCGAACCGAGTCCGCTTGGTCAGGTGTGAAAACGACCTAAGGCTGTGGTTAATTTAAGTGGCTGCCACTCATAAAGACAACAGTCAGCTCAGCCCAAGTGCCATTCATATCTCATATCATATCACACAGCCTTGGCCAAAGAGGGAGCTGCTGCAGAGGGGGGGTGGACTACACTGCTGTCTTCACAGAGCTCTTTCTCACACAGTTTCTCATCCGTTCCTCACACGCCCTCTCCTCTCAACCACCATATTCTTTGTTTATTTCATCTTCCCGCCTCTTCTTTCTTCCTGATCCCAGCACGTTTTTATTTCTTTCTTCTATTCCGTTCAGTCTTCACCTCTCCTTTGTTCTCTGCCTGTTTCTCTCATGTGCACACACACAATCTCATTTTTATCCAGTTTCTTACTCCTTTTTCTCTTTCCATTTGTCACTCTTTCAAAACAGACCTCTACCCTTGACTAATCAAAATGACAAGCCAATGAATCAGCCATTTATCTTCAGGTTGCTTGTGAACAAACACATTAGTGTGTGCACACAAACACACACTTGCACACTGGAACCACGCAGACCACTTCACTAAGTCACAGTGGCCGCCTGAAGCAAATGACATTAGTGTCCTGGTAACCAGAGTGATTTATGAGGAAATCTATTTTACTGTTGCCTTTATTTGTCTTTTATGATACACTATGCGTTTTGTGGCCGGGTATATTTTCTGCCAATGTGTAAGGTCAAATGCTACCACTTGAACCTTGTTTCTTTAAGTCCCAGCTCTCCATTTGTGCTGTGTTGCATGTCACAAATGCAGCTCACAAATATATAGGTCAGGTTTTCTATATGGCCAAGTCCAAGTGGGTCCTCATTATGTCCCATAGGTGGATAAATGCACACATTTGTAGGTTATTAAATTACCTACTAAAGAGTATGCATCATTGACCACTGGGGTGAAAGTCCATCACTATAAAAAGGCAATAGGCTTTGAGGATGTGACAACTGACAGTTTGTCTGATGGAAATCAGCTTCAGAGAGGAAGTGAGTGGTTTAAATTCCAGCTGCATTGCCTTCACCACCTTTGTGATACTCAGTTATGGTAGTCACTGATGGCCCTTTGCTCATGGAGCCACATTAGTGCCTTGTAACCCTCCATTTAAACTCTTATCAAAGGGGTTATCTCACTTCTGTGACTCCACATGAAGTCCCCTTGGGTCCTGTAAAAGTGGGGACCATCGATGGGTTTCATATGCTCATAGGAGAGGTCATGGGTTTGCAGGGTTCCTTTGTGTTTTATGGGCCCAGAGGGACAGTGTGTGCTGTCTGTAGGACTGGTATTACCATACAGAGAGAGGGTTAGGGAGAGTTCAGACAGGCCCCACTCCTCCAAATCAAACACATCCCATATTCACATGCCCTCACTTACTCACCATTGACAACACAAGTGGTTTATGCTTCCAGCCATCTGCTTCTTATATTTTCCTCATCAGATTTGTGACATCATCAGTTGGCTCTGCCTCTCATTGATAACAGAAGAGAAACGCTGACTGACAAAATGCACTGAGCAACGGATGTGAAGTCTGCTTTTTTAATTTTCTTGACTGATATCCTTATTTCCATCTGAAAATATCAGATTTCCTAATTTATTTGTGCAGATACAGTATACACTCCAATACATTTCAAAACTGATGTCTGACAGATTATAGTGTAGCTACACTGCAGTGTTGTAAAGCCAAAAAGTGGAGCTAACTAAAACTATTGATCTGCATGGGTCACCCCAGTACCAGTCATGCAGCTACTGAAATCATGAGCCTCATCGCAGATTAATATAACTTTGTTTATAATTAATAACATGTACCTGCAGCTCCTGGACAGAAATACAAGGGTAAACTCTCAATCTGTTGTCTTAAAAATTAGGAATTGTGTCTCCTGTGTTGTTAACCAAGCATTCATATGTACAACTCGGATTCCAAGAAAGTTGGGATGCTGTGTAAGAACAGAATGCAATCATTTACACAGAAAGTGTTTAAAGTTTTATTAAAAATGTTCCTGAGTCCATGTAGTAATCTCCTTTATCCTGTCATGTGTTCACAAAGTGGTGAACCTCACTCCATCCTTGCTTGTGAGTCTTTCCAGGATGCCCCTTTCATACCCAATCATGATACTCTCACCTGTTACCAATGAACCTGTTTACCTGTGGAATGTTCCAAACAGGTGTTTTTGGAGCATTCCACAACTTTCTCAGTCTTTAGTTGCTCCTGTCCCAACTTGTTTGAAATGTGTTGCTGCATCAAATTCAGAATAAGCAGATATTTACAAAAATCAATGAAGCTGGTGAGGTCAAACATTAAATATATTGTCTTTGTGCTGTTTTCTATTGAGTGAATGTCACAAATGATGAGTAAGTTATCACATTCTCTTTCATTTTTGTTTTACATGGTGTCCCAACTTTTGGAATCAGTGTATCCTTTTCCTCTGTACACAATGAGGAAGAGATCTGTTTGCCAGTTGTCTGTCACAGGTGATAATGCCCTGTTCAGCTGAACATTTAGATGGAATGAGGGAACACCCTCATCAGGATCACCACACCCAGCGTGGGCCAGTACAAATGAAAGATTTAGCCATAATGAGCGCTCACTGTTGTAAGTACTCTTCACTACAATTGTCTTTACACTTAGAGATTGTGTGGCAGCTGAATCATTCTGGAGCAGGTGAAGAGAGACTCAGAAGGGCCCCTCAGAAGTAACTGCTTCTGAAGCGGAGACTGCTTTGTTTTTATTCCAGTCACATTTTCCTGTCCGTCCAGACATTCAAAGTGGAAAGCTTCTGTCCCTCACACTCACTCATTCATTCATTCATTCATGTCCACACATTACGAATTCACGCCACATTTAAAAACATCTACAGTTGTTTACATATAGAGAGATATATACTGTCTGTCACTGAATTCTGTGTCAACATATCTCTCACTCACTTTCTCTCTCACCCCCACTATCCCAGGCACAAACAAACCACTGTCTCCATCCAGCTGACCATTCATAGCAACGGTTGCCCAGGGCAACACCAATAGGAGCAGATGCTGTTTGGCTGGCCTGCTTTATGACCCCACTGACATTTGAACCGATTGTTTGTGAAAAGGGGTGTCGCTATTCTCCTCTAAATGTTTAAGTTCAGCGCTTTGAGATCTTTTGTCTCTGATGTTCCCTGTTTTTATTTCTGTGTCTCAGATATAAAGACCTTGTCGTTCCAACTTTGGGAGACAAGAAGAAATTGTCACCAGAGGAGAGATGTCGCTCAGTTCTGCAACAGTCCAAACTCCAGGGATGGCAGGTGTGTGTTTGTGTGTGTGTGTGTGTGTGTGTGTCCTTGTGCATTTGTGTGTCTTGCCTCTTTTTCTGTCTCCATCAGTGACAAAAGATTTGCCAAATGACTTAATCCCTGACCCTCTATGTGAAAGATCCCATGGAATCTTTGACAACTCGTTCCAGCTGTCCCACCTCATCATCATTCTTCTCACACACACACACACACACACACACACACACAGCAGCAGCATGGACCACTCCACCCCCCTCTCTGTCCTGTCTGCCAGACTGCTGTTGTGTCTGAGTGTGTGACCCTACAGGTCACATCAGCTCCCGCCTCGCACACGCACACACACTCCTCCACAATACACAGCAGCAACCTTTTCATACAGCCCTGCTTTACACACACACACACACACACACACACACCAATCACTCCTACAAGTAGCGTGTGTTGGAATGAATAGTGTCTGTCAGTGGAAGTATGTCAGCCCCATAGTCCAGTGCACCTGGTATAGAGTGACCTCTGTCACCTTCCCAAATGCCCCCTAAGCCCAGGAAATGAATGCAGTGTTAACATGCAAACCCCATCCCCACACTCCACACCCACCTATTATCATACATCATTGCTACACCACTGCTCTCCCATCCCTCAACCAGCAAGTCACACCCTTTTGATTGCTGTTGTGTGTGTAGATGGGCAGCAGTAAAGTGTTTCTGAGGTACTGGCAGGCAGATCAACTCAACGACCGCTGCTATCAGCTTCATAAGAAGATCATCACCTGTCAGAAAGGTAATGCACCAACAACCCATGTAGTTCTTTTAGGGCTCATCTGTCTTTCTGTCACTGACACCTCTGATGTGTTTGTCTTCCTCCTCCTCCTCCTCTTCCTCATGTCTCAGTGGTACGTGGCTGGCTGGCCAGACAGCGCATTCATCGCAGGCTGTCATTCCAGCAGAAAGAGGAGTGCAGTGTGCAGCGTTTCCTACAGGGGGCAGAAGACATGGGGCTGCGAACCTACGACCAGCTGGTCATCCAAAACGCGTCCGACATCGCACGAGAGAGCGACCGCCTGCGCTGCCAAGGCAACAGCCTCGTCAACACCCTTGGCAGCAGCCCACCACTTGGTGAGAGGCCTGAGCCGGTGGGCAAGGAGGAGGATCAGCCTGTCAGGAGGTAAATTAGCAAACGCCGTCACAGCTCACATGGCTTCATTCAGATCTTAATATAAAGGTACATTAATATTCAAGAAATGCTGATTACTGATTACTTCATAACAAGACTATTAAATCAAGATTATATTCCCAATAAAACAGGGCTGTTATTACTCATGATATAGGTTATAATACTACATGTGATGGCCTCATCTTGGCTGTAGAATTATTTAGCCTCGAAAATAAACAGTCTGCACTTACTGTCACTCACAGGATTAATGACCGTATGAAGGAATCATTTCCTTTTATAAATGTTTGTGTGTGTGTGTGTGTTTCTGTGTGTGTGTGTGCTTGTCTGCGCCACGTGTGTTTTGTGATTAATGATGTCATTGTATCCCTGTGCACTGTAGGCTTTTAATTGTATGTTTCATGATGGATAGTCAGATAATGAGCTCTGTTATCAGATTGTTTTAGTATTGTGTTGCACCTACGGAACACTATCTTTATCTCCACATCACCTCATTCTAACATAACATATCATGCCTGAAGAAACTGGAATAACCCTGGAGGACTGAGATAGAAAGGGTTAAAAAAGGTAATAAGAAGCTCTATGGAGTGGCACCAAATGAACAACCTTCATTTTCCTAATCTTTGAAAAACGCAAGCCTTGTTTCTGGTAAGGGTTTATTGTGTAAACCACAGACAGGTATAGGTGCTTCGCTTTAAATATTATCTTAGATGAACATAAAGCTTTGATGTGCTTGAAAGAGTGAAGTCAGTACAGCGTAAAATGACCCTCTATAGCACATTATTTTAATGCACAATGGCCACACTTGAAACACAAAAGTGAAAAAAGTCGGCACAATGCACTGACTGCCTGTAGTTTTAAATACTTTTAAATATATTTTAATGATGTACTTGAGTTTTAACATTAGAATAAAACAATACATACTGAAAGATGAAAAGAGACATACACACACTTGATTTCTGTGTCCTCGATGTGTCCATGTGCATCTTGGTGCGAGGACAGGAGCACAGGGAGGCTTCGAACAGGAGGAGGGGTGTCAGTAGGCGGACTGGGAGAGGATTGTAGAGGGGATTAACAGGCACATACACACTTCTGCACACTTACACACAAATTCACTGACATGCACATATTTACACAATCTCACCTAATTTCTCTGCAGGTTTTTAAAATGCGTTCCCCCATCGCCTACACACATGCCCCCCACCCCTGCAGTCATGGAACCAGCAGATGGCTCACGCAGATTAGTGAAGGAAATATCAAACTGGATGTTATCAAATTACTGAAAGGAGATTAGAATTATAATCTCTTTGGTCTTTATCCTCCAATTGGCCTCCTTAGCTCGTATTTGTGGCATGACAGTTGAAGCAGTCATACTCTGAGTTTGAGTTTACCGATGATGGAAATGATAAAATTAACTCAATCTGGATCAGAAAATTATTGGATGGGAAAATGTTGTGCCTGTAGCTAAAGCTTGAATCAAGCACAAGTGATGAAGACAGTATAAATGGTCAAATTATTTTTCTCTTTCTTCCATTTAAACACCAATTCTGTTATTCTTCCCATTTGCAGGGTTCTGGAGAAAAGTGGGAAAATCTTTGAAGGCTCTGTCAATGGAGGCAGTCGAGTTATTCGCCACTTTAGATCTAGCTCAGTACCCACCCCCCTTGCCATGGAGAACATGGTCCATACCTCTGCCAGTCCATCCATCAAACCAGCCCTGCAGCAGATAGCTCATAGCAATGAGGACGGGGCAGGCGGGGGAGGTCTTTCCTCTCCGCGTAAGCAACCTCCTCCCAAACCAAAGAGGGACCCCAACACTCGTCTGAGTGCATCCTATGAAGCAGTTAGTGCAGGGTTGATGATGGCAGCCAAAGAGAGCCCCACTCCTGAGGGGTATGGTTCACCAGCTGGAAGCCCTCCTAAGTCCCAGCTGTCACCCACAGACCCTGCAGGTACATCACCTCTACTGGTCTTTAGTAGATACAACAGATGGTGCTTTTTGTGCCTCAGTGCTGTTGCCTAACGTCATGACTTTCATTGGATTTAATTGCTTCTTTTATAATTTCCTCAGCTTTGTCCAAGCCCCGTCCCCACAGTGATGACTACACAACCATGAGGAAAGTGCCGCCTCCCAAACCTAAGCGCAGTCCGAACACTAAACTGACAGGCTCATATGAGGAGATCAATGCTGTGGCACCCTATATCCATCAGCTGCGCCCTGCTGATGTAAAGCTGGCCTTGCTGTCCCGTGCTGGGGGATTTGGAGGGTTTGGTGGTTTGATGCAGAAAGCGGCCTCTTTAGATGCACCACAAGGAATAGGACTAAGCCTGTACCGGGGCCAAGATGAGGAGGACGTGTACATAGAGATGTTGGGCTCCCAGCCACGTGCTCGGAGCCTCCAGGAGCCCCCTGATAGCCCAGAGCAGGCTGACTCAGAGGCCGTCTATGAGGAGATGAAGTATTTCCCCCCAGAAGATGGTGGAACTCCTGCCACTGTGATTACCAAGGCAGCCAAACTGGAGGCTCTTGGCTTGGGCCTGGTAGGATTAGGGACATCTCCTCCTCAGAGTGGGGACACCAAACGGAGTGCATCAGGAGTGACAGCTGCCATGGACATCACTCACTCACAGAGCACGTTCAACAGTGGAACTCCTAAAACACCGCATGGCAAAGATGGTAGCTGTGACATCCCTGCTCCCTTCCCCAACCTGCTTCCCCACCGTCCACCTCTGCTGGTGTTTCCCCCCTCCCCTGTCACCTGCTCTCCTGCTTCAGATGAGTCGCCCCTCACCCCACTAGAGGTAAAGAAGCTGCCTGTGTTTGAGACAAACCTGAATTATGCCACTGGCCCAGACAGCCCCCTGTCCCCACAGTATGCCCGCCAGAGAGCTGACTCTTCCCCAAGCCTCACTGTCCTTATGCCAGAAAAGAAGTCCACACCCCCACTCACCCCTCCACCTCCACCTCCTCCCCCCAATGTCCCACCTCCCCCATACAGACCTCCTTCACACTTTCCCTTCCCTCCTGAGGCCAACTTCCTGGCTCTGACACGAGCAGCATCTGTCACAGGGAGCTCGGACTCCCCTAAAACATCTTCCTCTCAAAGGGCAAGTGGGGAACCACTGGGGAAGCCACCTCCCTACTCCCCGGTGAAGATGTCTCGCCCTGAGCCTCGCAGAGCACACTCGTGCTCCTCCTCTCCCCTGCTGTTCAACCCAGCCAATGGCAGACCCCTGACCAGCCCACTGGATGAGCTCAACACTCTGTTCAGCTCTGGGCGCAGCCTGCTGAGGAAGTCCACATCTGGACGCAAGATGAGAGATGGAGGTTTGTTAGTAATGCTCACACACACATGCACACACACACATGCACAGTTACACACATCTAAAACATGAGCAGAGTCAAGATCACAACGCGTATATAGTTGGGAATGTTTTCCCCCTCAGTCATTGTTTTTAAATGCATTTACGTTCATGGGTGAGTGGGCCATTTGCAGTTGGAATAATATAGGTCAGATTAGGCCAAACCACCTATATATGAACTTGGTCGGTGGGTACATGTTTAGGAGGTGGGGAGTTAACCTTTGATTTTTTGCACTGTGTCCTATTTATCCCACCTGAATGTGGGTATTTGTGCGAGTGTGTGTGTGTGTGTGTGTGTGTGTGTGTGTGTGTGTGTGTGTGTGCGTGTGTGTGCGTGCGTGCATGTGTGTATACACGCATGCGTTTGTGCAGGAGTGCATGTGTCCATTATGTGTTCTATCTGCTATGATGAGTTCATGATCAAAGTGTTAGTCCACTCAGTGCCACATGATTTATGGGATACAGGGTGATTACCTTCCATACAGGAGAAGTAGTGTGGGGTTGTAGGTAAGTAATAACCTCCTGTGTCTGTATGTGGCTGTGAGTCTGTGTGCATGTAGGTTTACACACATGCTCTATGGTAGAGAGGTGAGATGCACCGGCACCCAGCAGCCTTTCTCATAAATCCCCCTTCTCTACATTTAGAAACTCCTTACATTGATTCAGGTGTTGTAGCAGCCACCCTCTTTGGCCCACTTGAGGCAGCCCATTTGTTACAGTCTCCAGTGCAGTGCCCTTTGGCTGCAGCAGCTGCCTTATTACATGTTACCTCATGAGCTAGCTAGTGCAGCCCACTTAGCATCACACTGCATTCTAACTATGATCTAGCTGCGTTGGCGTTTGTTCAGTTGGCTACATGCAGAGCACATATAGGCTCCGTGACACTGATGCAAAGGTTGACCTTTGCAAAATGAGGCCAAACATATTTGTCACACCTAGTGAATGAAAAGGGAGGGTCCTCAGGTCAGAGGTATCAAATCCGAGGAGATTACTTTGTGGTGCTTTTATGAAAGTGAATTTCCCATCTCTACTGCAGTTTGAGGAAGCACAGGCATATAAGAGAAGGTAGAGGCTGTTCTGTCCCACTGTGCTTTTATCTGAGTCTCTCTTCCCTCCAAGTGTATTAGTTGTGGCGGGTTTAATAATACATGAGCAGTAGAATGATGAGGATGGGTATCAAATATTTAACAGCTCACTCATGTTCTTCTGAAGCCAGTGTGACTGCCCAGCAGCAGCAAACACAACATCCCAAACAGTGAGAAAAAACTGCAATCAAATCAAAGTATTAGCTGTTGGTGGGTCATCATGCTGGAGGCTCATATTATTCTGGATTTGCTTGTTTAAGACACAGTTGTGTCATACTTCTATAACTGTTACAAGTTCAAGGGTTATGAAGCTGAAGTCCTTATAAGAGACGGTATGCTGTGCACAGGCTGACGCATATGCCTCCCGTGACGTCTCGCACTTGACTCTTGATCAGCAGCTGGACCTGCCCAGGGAAAGCGCTGGCGTCATGGAAACAGTGTCTGTGTGTGTGACAGGGGGAACCTGGCACTGGGGTTCACAACCTTGCTGTTATTTTGAGTAGGCAAAGCAAGGCGGGCCGCTTAGATCAGAGCGCGGAGGGATGCCGATGGGCTTAACAGGATGGCCTACTTCCGTTCCCTCTCGGCTGTTAAATGACAGAGTGTGATACCTGACGCCGTGGGAGTGGCCAGGGGTTACAGCTGCTATCCCAGACATCTCTGTGAAGAGCAGCTGCCTCTTTTTCCTCCAACTCCTCCTCCTCCCCTTCTTCATCCTCAGGGAATGAGAAAACCACAGGAATGCCAGGGGAAGAGGGCAGGTGGTCTTGGCAGGCTTCAGGAAATCACTGTCGTCAGACGCCTCGTGCCTTAAAAGCAACATACAAATTTCTCAAAATTGGATAAAAGTCAAATTCTCCCTCATTATGGTCTCCATTGTACAAATCCAAATATTCACCATGACTCATCTCTTTCCAGGCATGCAGGCCTCACATGGTCTCCGTCCCTCTACCTGGCCTTTTGTCCCTCAGAAACACGCACCTACCCCATGGGACCTATAGTAGAGTTTGCTACGTTTATATTTAGTCATCTTGTGACCACCATGGGGGGACTGCAAGGCACGCATTCTCAGTGTGGGACGGCAGCTGATGAATTCCCATTCACACTCCCATACACACATGTACCCACAGTCGCTTACTCATTCAGTGTGTGAGAGCATGTGAGCCCTGAGGAGCTGCAGCAGGGGTAGAGGCAGGTCATGTGGAGTCACCTTCCTAGCAGAAAGACCAGATGAATATTTTTTTTAAAGGCTATGATACATGTGCAAAGGGGGGTGGGACTGAGTGGAGAAAAGATGCTGGAAAATTAACACATGATTAATTGAATTCTAAAACTGTAATATTTACTGTATGACAGGCACTGAAGTGTGTTTTCCCTTTGGCTATATTCTTCCCAGGATTCAATTCTAATATCAATCTGCCAGGAAGGGAAGAATGCGGCTCTGCCCCCACCTCACCATCTCTGCAACTTCAGGACAAGAACGCCAACAACCACTCTCCTCACTCCCCGAGCCCAGCCCCTGTAGAGAATGGCAACCAGATCTCCAATGGTAACATTAACCTGGTTAATTCAAATCACATCGTTTCACATATAAGTGGTTCGCTGCGTTGTCCAATGTCACTGATGCAGAGGTATAAACAGATAAACAATCACTTAACGAAAACAAAAAAACAAGAAGCTGATTCATCCTGTGTTGGCTGGGGGGGGGGGGGGGCAAAAGAAAGCTAAAAGGCCTAAATAAAGAGTCCACTATTCCTGTGATTAATGTCCGACAAAGAGGCTAACCCCACTGACTCCACTGTGGAGTGAAGAAAGTAATCTGGCAGACCAGACTAAGCTGTTGACTCTCCTTTTACCCTTTTGCCCATGTCACGACAAAGTCATATAATCACTTAAATCTGTCATGGAGATGCCTGAAATAAAAGCACTGCACAGACGCTGAAGAAGGGGAGGGAAATCACATGACATAACGAGTGAAGTAAAGAAAGGAGACCACAGGCCTCATGTAAGAGGACCCTAATTTTTCAGCTGCAACCAGAGAGTGATTACAATATTCCTTAAATGCTCAGAGAGATTGGCAGCCACAGAGTCTTTGTGCATGACAAAAGCTTTTTCAGCCCCTCTGCATTTGAAGTGTGAGGTGTCCTTCAGTGCATACCCGTCAGTGTGTGGGTGGACTTCCAGTCAGATGTTTCATGCTTTGTAATGTGCTTTTGATATTGTGCATCCAGGGTCTCTGGAGGATGAGAGTCACAGCAAGTCAAACTCCTCTAGCTCCACCTCTCTGCACAGACACATGGACAGTCATCATACTCAGGTAAACACACAAAGACAAAAGACACATGAAGATACATGATGGGAGTTATCGTCAGGTACTTTACTGATGGCACCAGGTGCTGTTTCTTTTCGTCATACTTTCTAACACCTTATGTAACACACGCACCTGCATATGCATACACACATACACCCACGCCAACACACACACACACACACACAACATCTACACAACTCTATCCGGCCTGTGTTTTGTTTTGGGTTTGTTGACATTTTGAGTGGACAGGAAAGTGGACTCCTTTGAACAACACATATCAACCATGACATGTGAGCTTTCTCTCGTTCTGTAGACAGGTGTACAGTTACAGGATTGAATTTAATGTCCTGCATGCTTGCACGTAAGTTTGTATACACATGCTGTCATGCAGATATGCGCGCGCACATGCACACACACACACACACACACACACACACACACACACACACAGCCTCTGATATATGCAATCAATAAAACTCTGATGATAAAGTGGAAACCATCTGTGAGTGAAAGAACCTTTTGAAAGCTCAGACACACCACAAACTGTTTAACACATGCACTTTAAACAGCTTTAATAATGTAAAGACATAAAGATATCAGGGTTTGATCGCTGTCATGTGATCAGTGCAGCATGCAAGACCTCCACAGGGACAGCCAGTCATGACCCAGTGACACAAAGGTCTCATGATGGTTTGTCCTGTGCCTGAGCAGCCTGCATCTCCGAAACATGAAATTCACTTGTGAATGTCCATTAATTTAAACGGGCAATTCACTTAAATGGATTTTTAAAGATGCCTGTCATTTGTTTTTGACTCTGTCATCATACATATGCGTCAAAGCTAGTTTCTCATGTTTGTTAGTGAGAGAGAGAGAGAGAGAGAGAGAGAGGCCTGTTATTGTCCATTCAGGAGTAGTTTTATGTTTCTGTTGTCAGACAACATTTATTACCAAGCTGCTGAGCTGCTGATAAACATCATCAGACAAAATGCACTGAAGTTCAGGTTAATGACAGCAACTTCTGTGTCACTTCATTGCATATTCTGGGATGCAGCCGTTTCATCCTGGTCCACGCTCATAAGACCACTGTTAGACCACTTGGAGACTGATTTCGACTCATCAGACAGTGATTGAGTGTCACTATCAGCTGCATGAAGCACAAGAAAGAGAAAGCACGGAGTGTCCTTCTTTCAGAGAGGCTAAGGACACACTATTCATAAGACACTAGAGATGTGAAGGCACGCTGTGTACTCACTTCATAATCCTCAGTTTGACTAGATGTTAGGACTGAACTCTCCTTATGCACCTTTTTGAAGCTCGTCTGTGTGGGTGAGATAAAGTACGGATGTGCCAGCACACACTATTGAAGACCTTCCTCTTACAGCCTTTAAGAAAGTTGGAAGCACATTCTTGCTGCTGTTCTCTTGTACCCAAATTACTTTTTCTCTTTCTCTATCTTTCTCAATTCTAATAAGCTTCTCCGTTACTCTCACTCCCTCCTTTATCTTCCAGAGGGGTCATCTCAACTTTTCTCCATTCGGTGCAGGGGCCGCCCTCTAAAACAGCAGGGGGGGCAGGGGCTCACTGGAAGCCCTGTTCACATGTAGGGATGTGGTGAGTGTATGTCATTCCTCGCTGCTCTCCACCCTTTATAGCAGTGCTTTTCATAGATCCAGTGTGGGGATGTGACAGTAATGATCCTCATTTTGTAAAAAAAAAAAAAAAAAAAAACTTGAAGTTTGAAGTAATGCTCCTACCCAAGTCTATTTTTGGAGTATGAATGACTCCTGTAGACATGAAAGGTGCCTTTAAAGCTTGCTCCTTCATGGAAACAGAGGCTGTGGTCATCTTGAATTCATTGCAGTTACAATGGATTACAAGAATAACCAGCATTTGTGGCAGAAAAAAATTAAAACAAAGTTGTTCTGATTCACAGATTCAAATCCTCCGAAAATGTGAAGGAAAAATCTTGAAAACCACTGCTTCTGCAGGCCATCATTTAGCTTTACCCACTCCCGTTGTTCACTGTGCTCTTTGTCCTTTCAACACTGGTCTGGAATCAGATTAGCTATCCGTCCTTTCTCCTGTCAGGAGGAAAAGTCTGATCCTAGAATCAGTGAAACTTCTGCTTTTTTACCTCCTTTTTTTAAATTCTGCATCGCTGAAAGGAAACTGCAGCTCTTGAACTCAGGTAGAATCACTGTCACTGTCAAACTAAATATATTCTAATTACACTGCACGATGAAGATATTATAATGATGCTGTTCTCGTTTGAGGCCAATAGCATGGTTTGTTGTTCAGTGAGATGATTTGTAAGATGCTAAATTCAGAAAATCTGTATTGTCATTTTAGCTCTATTCAGGGATGTGAGTCCTTGTGAGAGGGCAAGGGGTGCAGCATGGTTACTCTGCATATCCATATAACTGAATAATATTAAATTTTAATAATATTATATTGCTACTGATGTCAAAATTATACCATATATAGCAGGTACGGATGATTACAAGTGTGCTTTCATGTATTTTAAATCCAATTTACTTCAACAATGACAACAACTATTCAATTTAGATAGAGTTAATACTTCCTTTTTAGTGGATTTGTCTAAAGCTCTGGTAGTAAGGGAGCAGATTTCTCCAATTTGATTTATTTTGTATTAAAAAAAATGTTTTCACTTGAGGCGGCAGCGTGTTAATTCAGCATCCTACAGGAATCATTTCAAGGTTGCATGTGCTATTGCAAAAAATGCAAGAAATTAGAGTTTTGAAAATGATCTGCCAAGATTTTCTACTTTTGAGTCAAATTGACCATGGAAAGTACAGTTTATTGGATATTGTTTAAAAAAAATCTATATTGTGCACTCCGAACCAAGAGAGGTGATCAGTGTTAATGTAAATGGAAAGTAAAATTCAAGTAAATGCATCTGGACAATAGTGGACAGTAGACATCTTTGCTTCCTCTGACACCACCCATGGATTGTCACATGCTAATGAACATGCAAAAGAGCAAGCACACAAACACTGATATACATGAATTTTACTGCTAACAGATAGTTGAACTTTAAGTAAATCTGAGAGCTGCAGTTTTTATTGTTTGTTATTCATCTGCTGGGACTTTATGTTGAATCCATCAAATGACCCCTTTTTTAAACCTTTCTAAAAATCTTTCTCCAGATTCTTTGCTGTCACTGGTTTCACAACTAAGTCATTCTACTTGTTGTATAACCTTTGAAGTCACTCCAGATCTTCATCCTTGTGTGACTGATATTATCTCTTTGTAAGGACTGGTCAGTGAAAGTGTGACTACTCATTGTTTCCACTGAAAGGTGGAGAAAGAGACACTATCTTTGTTTCTTCCTGCACTAATCTGGTGTGTTGTCTGGAACAGGTTCATTACCATGAGTTCATTCAAGAGATGGGAACAATGCTGCGATCCAGAATGCCTTTCAATTAGCTGAATTCCAGACTGTGTTTATATAGGATTAGCAGATCTAATGGGATAAATGAAAGAGAAAGGATGAAGGAAGAACAGGGGGGTGGATAACTGAGTTAGGAATGAATGGACTGGCTTGTTTTGGTTCCTGGAGTTAGTAGTCAACAGCAGTCTAGACTAATTATATAAAATGAGCGGACTGTCTGCTTTGCCAGCTAAATTATTGGATGCTACAGAGATTAATATTCCTTGTTTTTTCCTTTAGACAAAGTCAAGGCAGATGTAACGACATTCAAAGTGGAAGAGTGACTGTGCCACATGTTTGCTATTCAGAATAACAACACATTTAGGATGTGAAAGAAACAGAGAGCCTTGGTGTCTCTGCATGAATCCCCTGAGTACAATATGTGTGAGTAAAGGTATCATGCTAGTTTCCCTGAAATCCCCCCATCACCTAACCTATCCGGCGCAGTTTCCAGGAAAGAGCTCACACATAAGTCATCAATGACCACTAACGTCTCCCCCTCAAATCAGTCCCTCTTGTTTTCCATCCACTGTGCTCTCTCCTCCCATCAGCCAGTCCGGCTGAAATGGTTCTAGAAATAGACCCTACTTAGTGACCTCTCTGCTTTAGCGTCTTTGAAATAAATCTAGAACAAGCATTGATTTTTTTTCCCTTGTGTCAGTGTTGTGCAAATGATGAAGACTGTAGCACTTTGTTTATGAGAGGCACCAATATATTGTATTTTGGTCACATTCTGTGCCGAGGTTGTGTATGTGATGTTCACACAGTACTGAACAGGATCAGTCAGACTACATAGGGTTTTGCCCACCTGACATTTGTCAGTCTGTGTGTACATATATGTGTGTGTGTGTGTGTGTGTGTGCGTGCACACAGTAGCTTGCATAGCTGTTAGGCAGAAGAATGTGTGTGTTTTATGAGGAGACGCTCAGAGGTTATTATCACCCTCTGTGGCCTCAGGACAGCCAGCCTGTCAGATTTTGGAATGATGACTAGTCATCCTCACCATGACATTACCAACACATTAACATATTGGTCTGGATATTGCCTCCCTCCCCCTGTCCTTGTGAGGGAATACATGTAAGCAGGCCAGTAACAAATTCAAGAGTTTTTATTCTTATCAGACAACAAAACTCCGTCAGGAATGTGCCCTTGCACATTTTTGACTGGCTAACGCAGCGACTTGCAGAATGACGTTGCATTGCATTCCATGAAAAGTTGAACCGGTATCAACTTATTTTGCTGGACGACCTTGCATTGTTTTCGCGTTAGTATCCCCACACTGTTATAAGCAAGTGTGGTATTCAAGTGTCCACATACTTGATTTAAGAGAGAATTTTAAGCGTGAGATAAATTTAATACAGCAAACTCATCTTACTTTGATGTTGTGCTGACACTTTAAGAGACTGTTAAAATGATTTATATGTCCAGGCACCAAGACCAAAAACTATGAACCTCTTAAAATGTTTGTTTCTCAGAATTATTTGATTGTGTGCCATGCTGATGCTCATTGCATTCAGTTTTGTGTGTATGTGTCCATGTACAGTCATGCATTGCAGAAGGACACGCTGTTCCTACTTGTCTACTGTTCCAGTAGCTGGTGTTCCTGGCTGGCGCCAGTGCAGAGAATAGCCTGGCAAGGAGGTGTAAATTATGGATTAGGTCACTGAGTATTGTGCTTGTGCAGGCAATCAATCTGTGCGTATGTGTGTTTGTGTGCATGTGCATATGGACACTCACTTCTCCAGAAATGTGCATGTGATCCTGGTTATGTATGTATGTCAAAGTTTGTAATGTATGCAATGTACATTTATTGGTGTGTGTGTGTGTGTGTGTGTGTGTGTGTGTGTGTGTGTGTGTGTGCGTGTGTGTGTGTGTGTGTGTGTGTGTGTGTGTGTGTGTGTGTGTGTGTGTGCCTGTGACCATGTGGCAATGTCTGGGTGTAATGCATCACTAAATGCAGTGTATGCTTGGCAGTATGCAGACAAAATGTTGTATTAAAAGCACTGCTGATGCGATTTAGCTTACAGCTCCAACTCAAGTAGAGATTAAAAATGTTGAGGTAAAGGGAACAACTGTTACTGGAAACAACTTTTGAAAGAAACTGTGATTATATCTGAAAATCAAGTTGTACTCTCCAATTATGAGAATGTTTAAAGATCAGCCTGACAACATATTTTCTAAAATGTTCTTATTGCCAATTAATGCCAATGAAAAGACCAAAACTAACAACAAATTGATGATACAAACAAGTCTTGCCTGTCTAGCCAAAGCCTGATACAGCATATTCCTCTAGGTTGAGAGGAGTTGTTCAAAAACCATGAAGAAACAAGGCCTTCATTTAATTGAAACTAAGAATGTGTGAGCCATTTTTAAGGATTGACATCTACAGCAGGATCCAGTGGGCTCCGGGCAGAGTGCTACGGCATTCTGTGAGACAGAATAACACGTTTTTGGTGTGGTGTTTTCATGGGATTTTGTTGACCATATAGAAAAAAAGTGTATAGCTATTCCAGCCTTATCCTTTAAATCAGATCTCTGTGCACAGGAAACACTTTTTGCCCTTTAACAGAACTGCCACCATTATAACCTCCAGTTCCTAATCTGGTCTGGATCATCAGGGCTCCGTCCTGCTGCTGGTATTACTGACTGAGGGAGATTGGAGTTCCTGTCTGATTGATTTACCTCGGTATTGACCAGCAGATGACTGATGATGTGCTCCATACAGAATGATGTGTGCATGTGTGCACTTTTCTGTATTTGACCCGAGTGTCTGTGAGAAAGAACAAGAGGTGATCGCGGCAAAAGGGTCCCAACTGTATTTCACAAGATCTACTTTAAGGTGATGTATGGAGGGTCCAGAGACAGAATATGGAAATGAGTGGAGCTGTTAAAGCTGTTGGTCAGAGGAGGGATCGCCTATACTGCTTCCCTCAGTATCAGCTGTCTCATGAGATGGCTCAGTTCCAGCCCCAGATTCATCTCTGTGTTGTTTATTTGAATGATTCATGAGAGAAACCGTCTCACTTTTAGAGGAGAAACCAGCCCAGTGATCGCTGCCCCTTTCAAGATGATGGATCAGACAAAACTGTCCTATTTCTCTTGCTCTGTAGGTGGTAATCTCTAATGGAGACACGATTAGAAGATGATATTTCTGGCCATTTTTCGGATGCTTTTGCAATGACAATAAGATAAAGTTTCTGTTTGTTTTTTTTATCTTTCCTTTTCATAAAGCCCCTGCTTGTCATTCACACTCCCCTCTCCCTTTCGCAGTCACAGCCTGGTCATTTCTGCTCTCTGTCACCTGCTTGTCGATCCATTCGGGAGAAGGTCATCATTCAGAGTGTGATTTGAATGTAAGCATGCTCTGTTCTTTCCCCCGCCTCTCCTCCTCTGCTCCAGGTGTTCCAGCGGTTACGTCTGTCCAACGGGGATGAGAGTGTCGCCCTTGGGGAGCTCCTGCGATGGAGGCGAGCGCAGTGTGAGGGGCGGGGCGACTGGAAGCACCGTCCACCTCAGTCCCCACCCTTGCCCCCCACACTGCTCTGGACCAACAGGAAGGCCTCTCCTTGATGGAGGTTGTGTGATGCAGTCACATGCATTGGCTATTAAGTTCCTCCCTCTCCTTCTTCTCAGCCACACTCACACATTTTTTTAATTTTTTTTTTTTATGTGGACCAAGTAGCCTCAGGGCCCAGAGATGAGGCTAAAGCTCCAGGCCATAAAGTGTGAGCCTCGTCCCTGGGCTGAAAGTCTTGCCGCAGCACCTCGAATATGGAGGATTCCCCAGCATACATGACAGAAGCTCTGTGACACTGACTGGTGTTATCTATGAAAAATGAGTGGAGGTGCACAGGAAGATGCTTTTTTTGTGATCAAAGATTTTATTCACGGTAAGAGACAGACAGAAAAACGATGATGATTGTTATTTATTTTCAGTCTTCTGCTTCAGTATAAATGATGTCCATCAATGGGAGGCTGAATTCGAGAGCAGCCTAGCAGTGTTTTCATAGTCAGATATTAAATGGCCCCTTTAGTCTGCCTGAATTCTAGCCTATCATGTTGTTCTGCTGCACACAAAGGAGCTCCACCGTAAAACATGGTGCTGATTATACTTGACGTGCTGTCCTGTGATGTTCCCATGAACGCTTGTGTGTGTGCAGCCCCAGAGTTTCAGACCTTTTGGAAGTTTACAAGTCAGCCAACGCCTTCGGACACCTCCAGTTTTTAGCGTGACTGTACTGGCTTAGACATGGGACCTTTTCAGGTACACAGCTCTCACTTAGCCTCTCACGTTTGAGCTCTAAGTGCTACTGCAGCCCTGGCAACGAGCAACCAGGGGTCAGGGTAACCTCACTATAATATCCCAAGGTGCACTTCTCTTCCCCATTGTTACCACCAGCCTTTGAGGAACAAAAACCTCCGGCCAAAATGCAAACTACTGCACTAACCTTTACAAACGAAACAGAGATCCAACAAGAAACCTGCTTTGGTTTAAGGTATAAAGGTAAAGCTAAAATAACTTGAGCTGACAGGTATGTAGTTCATGTTGTGAACATGACACTCTGTGCCAAAGTGACACAACCTGTGAAACATATGTTTAAACTACCAAGTTCTAAAAACTGACGTACGCTGTAGTTCCATATACTCATGTACAGACTGACATAAATGACCAAATCAAAGCTGTTAGTGCGGTTCAGTCGTGACTCAGTGGACTGTTTCCAGCACGTCGAAAAGAGGGAAAACAAACCAACAGTCTACACTTGAAAAGTAGCGACTTCACTCTCATTGTGTCCCATCAGCACGTGGACAGTTTGACGTGTTCAGTGTCGTTCAGGAGAGACTGTGCAGAGCTCAGGGACTCGCGCACAGATGAACTCGACTCTTGTACAGATTCCTCCGCCGCGGATGTGTCCGCTCAGGCGGCCATTACCTTCCCTGTGTCCTCCCTTCATCTCCTCTCCTCACTTGACCCAAACAAACAGACCCGTTTCCCCCACTCGGTCTCTGACCATACCCTCACCTTCCTAATGGATCAAACCGGCTCTACGGGTGTCTCCATGGTAACCGCTCTGTAAATAGTGACCGGTGTTGTATGTTCTAGCTTTTACTCTCGCAGAGAAGCACACAGATTGACCTGAAAGATGAGAAAGAGATGAGATAATACTGTCTATGATGGTAAAACTGAGATTTAAGAATGTCTTGGGTTCGATGCAATGAGGTAAAGAGAAAAGGTTTATTTTAAAATGTGAATATCCTTTTTTCAGAATGATTGTCTATGGCTATGAAATTCTTTATACCCTATTTAATATTGTTTGTTTTCCCCCCTCTCGATCCTGTCGTTCTGTTCCTACGATGCAAGGCAGATGTTTTTATTGTATATGGATGTTTTATTGCACAATATTTATGTGGTGTCGTGTTGACTTCTGTAATGGGCGGGGTGTGTCTCGACAAGCTGTTTGATCTTTAAGATCGGTCTGAATTGTTAGAGCCGTAAAGTATCAATAGCTCTAATTGATTTCTCATTCCCACTGATCACCCGCAATGTGTCTGATTGATTCGGCCTTACAAATTAGCAGCGCCATCACAGGATCGATCTCAGCTGCTGTCATTTGCGTGGAGGTGTACGAATATCCAAGAGGTATTAACTTGATATTCACAACAGAGCTAGCAAATCAGCTGAGCTGTGTTTTTTGACTGACTGGCTGAATGTATAAATGCTAAATTTCCTTTGACTGCCTGTGCACATCAATGAAACCCTGCGTATCTTATTACTGGAACACGCGCCTGTATCTAAACAGCGTACCTGACTGCTTAATGTGATTATTGTCTTCAGAAGTTATGTATGCAGTCCACTTTCTTAAAGCAAATGAATAACACTGCAGCATTTATGATAAGGTATTGATTTGCTCCATGATTCACACCTGCTGTGATTGAGGTTGCATGAGTAACGCTGCACTGCAGAACTATGTCAAATATTTTCATCATAGTTTCAACTCATTCATGAGGAGTTAAACTTATCTGTGATCAAACAACATCGAGAGGAACCAAGACCTAGCTAGTCAACCACGCCAATGCCAATGAAAGACAGTTTATAGCCTCTGTATGGTCCTTCATTATGATCAGGGTTGTGGTTAGTCCTGTGTGTTATGGTTTTGTGTATTACCATGTTTACTGAAATTATGAAAAGAGGAGATTATGTTGTTTTTTATTGTCTTTTAAAGCATATCAGTGCTTTTTACGTTGCATGACCACATGGGCCTGGCCCCCTATAACGTGCTCATGCTGAAAAGATAAAAATGGCTGTCTAATGTGAAGAACTGCTTCCCACTGCACTGTGAATCACTGCACTGTCCCCCGTCTCTCATTGAAACACTCATCACCCATTTACATCCACCTTTAACCCGACCGACCCGCACACGCATCAGCTCCATTGTATACAATCCCTGATGAGCTAGCTCAGTCTGTCGTAAGCGTTACCAAGTTCTGGCAGCCAGGTTACTGCCAGTCATCGTTGTTAGTCAGGAATTTAAAAATCCTCTGCTCTGAGATCAGCTCTCTGGTGCTACAGCCAGTGCAGAATGGCCATTTTATTGTCCCCAGTCCATGTATAGTTGTCCAGAGAGACACAATATTTTAGCACCCAAACAAGGGTATCTCACTGCCTTTCATAGTGCTGTTTTTTTATTGTAGTCTTTCTTTTGTACATGACATACAGTATATTTTAACCTGCATACATATGTGTTTGTGGAAAGAAAAAAGATTGTATGTGATATTTCATAATTATTACCTTCCCAATGTTTTATAAGTACTGTACCTGTACAGCAATAAAGCACAATTGTGTCAATGCCAGTCTGTGTGTGTGTGTGTGTGTGTGTGTGTGTGTGTGTGTGTGTGTGTGTGTGTGTGTGTGTGTGTGTGTGTGTGTGTGAGCATGCACATATGTGAATAGTGCATGTCACTTCCAGGTAGTGACAGGTGCTTTGTGTAAATCCTCACTGCCATGATAGACTGTTCTCGTTTCTGGTGTTCAGCCTATGGATACCTGTCTATTAGATTTCTGCCTCCACCCCAGTGCAATAGAGGTGAATTTAGTTTGTGTTGATCACTCAATACAGCTAGAAGTGCGTGAGAAAATATGTTTTAATGTCATTTCAGTCAACTGACCCTTTAAGAGGTTTCACTTGTTTGCAGAGCCCAATATAAAACCAATGTGAAGTGACATTTCCCAGGATGAGAGGCTGCCCTTGCAGGTATTTACTAACCTGCGGTGGTTTCTGTTCCGAATCAGGTCAAGACAAGCACAAGTCATGTCAGCTGGAACAACTGAACATTGTCTTCCCACATTAATAATCTGCTGTAGTAACTTGAAGGAATGTTTCCCCCGAGCAGTAGTCACTGGAAGGCATCACCTTGTGTGTGGGAGCGTGTGTTTGAAGTTTGTGTGTCAGTGTGTGTCACACAAAACAACTTCTAGCAGAGCATGCTGACTCACACACACCCAGGTGTGAACAGTACTAACTCTGAGATTAAAAAAACAAACTATAACAGAACGTAGCTGGAAATGCAGTTTGCCAAACCATCAAGTTATCAAGGCTGATGGATGTGTTTATTTTGTAAAGAGAGATGAGAAAGTTGCTAAGCTTTTCACTTCAGCTTTCAACACTTTTCTCATGCAACTACTTCCTGGATCAACGGTCTTGGATAACAAAACTGACACAACATGAGAGATGTTTTTTTATTTTTTTCAGAGTCACAATGTTAATGAGGTATGAAATAAACAACCTATAATCCTGACAAATCAAGGGCACCCAGCAGGAAGTCCATCACAATTTACTTAAACACAGGTTGCACATTCTTCAAGACGACACCTGATTTACATAGAATATTCAGCTCATGTGACTAGAATAACAAAACTGGATGGCTTGAGTAATACTTTGGGGGCTACTTTTTTCCTATGATTCACTTAAACAAACTGTGCTAATGGATAGATCCTCATTTCTAATTGCACCTTTGTATCTTCTAGTATCTTTGGATCTCGGTGTTGATGAAGTGATGTCACTTGAGTCAGCGTCATTTAGTTCTGGGGGCTACAAGTTTGAAAGAGAAAATGTGATGGTGAGGAATTAGAAAAAAGTAATCTCACCAGATGTCTGCAGCCCGCTTCTCATCTGTGCTTGAGATTAGCGGCCTGAGGCTCGGGCTTGGTGAAGATATTTGAGTATTTCAGCCCTTTCACTGCTTTTCTTCATTGTGCTACACTGTTAACACATAGACAGTGATGGTTTTCTCTTGTATGTGTTGACTTTCCAAACCACCACCTCAGAAGGATCTGTCCCCACTACCAGAAGCGGTGACAGGGCCATTCTGTCATTTAATCTGGGCTGAAAAGGTCCACCATTACACAAGAGGGGGTAAATGGCCAAGAGGTAATTTGGACCAAGCTGCCCCCTGATGCTACAGCAATAAGCCCCTGAATCAAACACACAGACCTTTCCTCTCAGTCTTCCATTTAGGGCACTGGCTGTGGTAACCTTTGTCATACATCCTCAGTTTCTCCTGATTCTCTTTGGTCTCCATTACTCCCTCAGGGCTACTTTAGGGAACAGTTTGGACCCAGGTGTGTATCATGTCTATGAATAGCATTTTATATTTTTTAAGGTTGGATGATCAAAAAGATAGCTGCAAGAAGCTGGAGAAGATGGTGCAGATGGTAGCTGGGCTGACAGTCTGACACCTTTCAGTATAATGACAGCAGAGAACATTAAGCACCATTGTTTGAACTGACCATTCACTAAACCCTTGCAACTGTCTGTTAGCTGGAAATGTTAGTCTTTGTATATAGAGTTCTTATAAGAAGTAACATATACAACAAGCTTTATCTTATAGTGTTTCTTCTCATATTCTATATAATAGGCCTTTTTGGCAAAAGACTTTTGACAGGGCTAAATAGCTAAAATAATGATGGTTGGATTCCATTGACCTGCTTCACTTTCAGGGTCCTGGTATGATTCATGGTGGCTCACTGTCACTGCCTTAGCTCACTGGGACACTTGAATAAAACAGTATCATGATTATTAATAGTTATTAGTAACAGCTGTGCATTTCCTACAACTAGCAAGTATGATGTGGGAAAAAATTCTGCTTTATTTCCATGTCTTACACATGGATCGCCATCTGGTGAGGATGCTGACATTTATGGACATGTAGCTTTAGCTTAGCGGGCTATCATGTCTGGTGCATATTTAAGACTCCTTTGCCAGGTTCTTCAATTAAAATGAGTCAGCCGGAGACGGCCGTTTCAAACAACCCATGGAGTTAATGCTAAGCTAGCTTGAGCTGATAAAATCTGCTAGCAAATGTTATCTTACTCAGCAAATTCGACAGCTGCTGGCGAGAAGTTTGCCTTTGTCTACATCTGTCTGAAAAACCAGCTGCTTTGTAGACTGCATATGTGCTGCGCTAGCTAACAGTAACTAAGAGGAGTGGGACTTCATTAACAGTCAATTACTGGGTGTCTTGTTGTTGACTTGCAGGGGAGCACAAACAGGTGATGGCAAGAGCATTTGACCACAGCGAAAACACCACAGACAGAGGCATTTAAATACACTATGTTCTCTGTTGTCTTTTACCATTAGAGACAAGGTGTTTTTTAGCTGTGATAACATGTGCCAAACACAAAGTTCCCCTTTAAAGTGTCTTGAAATCCTGCCATTCTGACAAAGTACTGATGTGTCCAATCAGTATTTGCATAAAATGTTTTCATCCTCTCATGCCGGATAAAACCTGATTGTTATTGTTCCTAGGAAGAATGGTTGCTCAACAGGGTGGGTGGGGGTGTTGGGAAATAGAGGAGTACTGTATGTGCTTTGCACAATGAGAAGGAAAAGTCAAGGTATTGATCATATGTGCTTGTTGTGGCCTACAAACCACCTTTACAAACTCACCAGAGACAGACTGACATACAGCGCTGTTTGTCCTTGGGTCTATACGTTTGTTTGTGACAAAGAGAGAACAGACAGCGAGAGAGAGAGAGAGTGAGAGCGAGAGCGAGAAAGCACATGAGATATTTCAAAGGCCATGAAACACAGGAGTAAACATGGTTCCTACCTCTATTGATTATTTGAGCGCTGGTTGGAGGGTTTGTAGGTTTATGTTGACTTATAAACAGTCTAGGGACTGGCTTGCTCCACTCTGATCGATGCTACAAAGAAAAGGCGCAGGTTAGAAGGGTTGTTCCCTTAGCAGTGAGCCTTCGCTGGCTTTATGATAGCCTAAGGTTTAGGGTCATCTTTGTAACATATATAAAGCTGCAAAAGATGGTGGTTGCAGCTCTTTAAAGGCCCCATAATGTCCATCTTTCAACCCCACTTTACTGCCTACCCTAACCTCATGATCCCCTTCTGGCCCATCTACTCTTTCTCCCCCATCCCATCTTCTCTATCCTCCTTTGACCCCACTGTTGTCCCCTCTTCACCTCTTCACCCATTTTTCGCAATGGCACAGACTTGCGTACACCGTCCGCTGAGAGTGTGAAAATCAATACCATCATCTGAACACTGTCTCAATTTTCAATTAACGACGTCTCCCCAGATGCATCCATCACATCAGATCAGCCTTTGGAACATCAGATTAGACACAGACTCTGTGCCAACACCTATGTGCTAACAGTGGTGGGGAAAAAAACAGTCAAATCGTGTTTAAACTAGCACAATGAATGTTTTATACAAATGCTGAATCGAGACTACATGTAATGTGAAATGGGCTGCTAGTAGTGGCAAGCCTAAAGAGAATCCAACCCTGCAGAGGCTCACTCTCTAAGTGTTTTCATTGTTTTGGTTTTGTCCTCATCAGCCTGGTTTCCAGCCACAGCAGGTACATGTTTTCGATGGAAAAAGCTGCTAAAACTGAGCGAGCGCTACCTGCCCAGCACCAGCAGACCGCAGCAGGCACACAACGTTAGCAACAAACTGGTAGACATAGTGGAGCAATTAGCAGCTAAACAGCCAGCTATTTTTCTCAGGAGTTATTAGAGACTCACATGTGCCAGGTGGCCAGAAACAACAAATAAATGTTAATGTCGCTTTATGTCTGCTGGATGCACAAACAGGCGAACGCTTTTGTCATAAAAATGTTATAAGGTGGTAATATGTCGCAGCTGTGTTTTCAGCTTGTTTCACTGCCTTCAAGCTGCCAAAAACAAAAGAAGACCCAAAAAAAGCAATTAACGCAGCTTTAAGTGAAAGTGACATTGTAATAGAAGTAAACATATTTCATGGGCCTTAAATCCTTAAGTGTAGAATATTTCTAAGATTATTTTGTCTTTTTCTCCCAAAAGTAAACCATATCTATCATAAGTTATTGCTGGTAGAAAAATGACACAATCCAGGAGAAAACTGTTGTGGTCTATGCAGGGGCTTTAACTGTGTTTTTGCATGCTAAGCCTTCATCTGCACAACGCCTTGTAACTACAGATAATTGGATGACTAAAAAAGTACATTTCCATCTCTGGAGTACACGGCAGAGTACAATGCCTCACAATATCGGAAATATAATCAAATTTTAGGGTAATGACTCTTTGCTTAAGTGGTATTTGACTAAATAAACTTTCTGTTTACAATCAACAAACACTGTTCTCATCAGCCCCCATGCAGAGTGAAGTATTGTGTCCATAGCTCGACAAACATATGCACTCTTAACAGACCCCTCCTGGAGATTCTTTCCCCCATCTGAACTTGATAAACAACCAGCAGACTCGCAAGCTATCTGTGTCTTGATGTAGAACCACAGTGATCCCATGCTCATATGCTTTTAGAAAAGGAAAACAAAGTGATAAATCATTGACAGCAGATCAGTCACAGAAGATGAATCCTGTCTGCTCCACCCTCCCTGAATCCAGACAGCAGCCACTGAAATCATCCTCCATACGTTCCCTTTTTACCCAGCAGTCAGCAGATCGGCGGACGCAGAGGTTGTCTTTAATGATAAAGCTAATTAACATGGCAATTAACAAGGCTCTATACTGCTGACGAGGTCAGACGGACTGAGGCACAGTTTTTCGCTCTTTCAAACAGGGGGACATGCACAGATACACATAATGGCTGTCAGGTAAGGTACTCATAGGGACTCAAGGGAAAACAGTAATTAGGTGTAAGTGTGTCTGTAAGGTGGCTGCAGACACATAGTTCAGTGCAGATGAATGAAAGAAAAAACGTACCTCTACAACCAAGACGATACTTCACATACTCTGTTATAATGTTAAAAGCCCATAAATACAGCATCGGGTGCCTTTTCTGCCAGTCCCTTCAATAGTGGGATCAGGGAAAAGGACAAAATTATGTAAATGTAGGATTCCTGGGAACTCTGGGAAAATTCAATAACCTCTGTATCGTTTCCATGGCAACAGGAGGCCTTGTCAGTGCAGCGTAACCATTGCCCTCGCGCTCTCCAAGGATCTCTCTTTGCTGTATGTCATGTTTATGTTAACAAACCACGCCACTCCCAAAAGCAAACATATGGCGCTCCATGCCGTGGTCTATACCCCTGTATACCTCTGTGAAGAGGGCTGTAGGAGGAAATTCCACAGGCCATTCCAGCTTGCATGTGTGCTCAGTGGGGGTTTGTGAAAATGCTGATCGACTCCATAGATCTTTGCATTTAGACATGAGATAATTCATGCATTCCATTAATTCAGAAGAGAGATATTTATGCAGGTTGAATCTAAGGAATACGCAAATGCTCTGCAAGCAACACTGCCTGGTCAAGGGGGAAAATGTCAGATGTTTCTTCGCTTCATCCCGTGGGCCTTGCTTTTGTGCAGTGGCCAAGCTGTCTTCCTTCATTTATCTCTGCTGTCAGCAGTAAAATGAAAGATTAGAGAAAACCCCAGACAATTTATACACTTAACATCTGAGGGAGCCACAGTGACAAATGCAGAGAGGAAAACGCCCCACCATTTTCTTTTGATCCTACATATATACATAGACCTGTGTTTATTTTAAAAGCTCTGACTTCCCCTCATGTCTGCCCTCCCCCAAGTGTGAATGACAATCAGCACCGCATAGTGCTGCAGCACTTTTTTAATCAAGCATTGGTTAACTATCTAATCAACCATTCGCCAACCAATTAAATCTCATAATTGCCCTACTTAAGAGGTATAAGTAATTTAATTAGCATGGCTGATTCTTCTTTATGAGTGAAAGAGGAGCTGCTACAATGGGCTGCTTGGTCCATCCTAATTTACTCTTGAGTCACCTATAGAACATCTACATTTATTATCTGTCAGTAATATTAAAGGTTAAGCACACACAGACAGACCAGTACACACCCACACATACACACAAATGTCGCTCTCTACAAATATGGAATGGAACATTTTGGGTGACATGGTTTAAATAATGGAGGACTAATGTGGGATTACACACGTGTGTTGGATTTGCTTTATTATCTACATATATATGTACATACACAACACAAAGATGGCTAAATCCACTGATGATGAGCATTTCTGAGTGTGCACTTTCCCTCACTGGCTCTCCACATGGAAGTTGCAACCCATCTGGGATCAAGAGATACCAGATGAGGGGTTGTGAGAGGCATAAAACAAATTTCAGATCTACAGTAAATGTGCATCAATTTATGATCTTTGAAAGGTTTTCCTCCTATTGATTCGGAAATTTTCAAACCTGCAGCCCCGAGACTTACGTGTAAAACAGCTCAGAAAGTGACAATAAAATAATTGTTTGACATCACAGTGGCAGTTGCATGCATCCTCACTTACAATGGAAATTAGCATGAGTGTCTCTTTGTTTCTAGCTATTGCGAACCAGACATTTTGGCAACTTCTGCTCCATAGTACACAAGAGAGCGTATCAAAGAGGATTTCTGTCAATCCAACAACGGACTCAAACAACTACTATGTGCACTATTTGTGCTTTGCCATAGTGTTGATTGGCAAGGACAGCATCCGTGCACCATCCGTGGGAGTTAGGGAACCTAAACTGTGCAATTAGCAGGTGGTCACAATTTCACTTGGTGCTGTTCCTCTTTTCAACACAGATACACAATAAGTCCTCCAAACTAAATGTCAGAATAAGGTTTGGTTAGGTTTTGGTATGAAACACAAACCAAAGCTGACTGCCTGTAGGAAATGAGAAACAAACACATGTCCCATATCCAGATTCACTCTCTGAAGTAAGACATTACTGCTGCCAAAAATGATGAGGGAGGGGGTCAGAAAAGGCAGCGTGTCACAAATTTTTTATTTTCAATGAAGAGGGTAGTCTGACTTTTATGGGAATGGAGGGGAGGATCTTTGTTGACCTCTGATAATTTATCAATGGTAAACTGAATGAAAGTGACCCAGACTTCAGCTTTGGGCTCACTGACCCTGCTCTGAAGCATAGTTAGCCGTGAGTTTGAGGCGTTATTCCCCTGAAAATGAACTAAACACAGGCCCTTAGCCCAGGGCTAAAGATGTATGAAACATCATTCTAGATGTAAACATGTCACATGTTCCAACGGACATTTAAGTTAATGTTAGGTTAACAGTGTGTGTGTGTGTGTGTGTGTGTGTGTGTGTGTGTGTGTGTGTGTGTGTGTGTGTGTGTGTGTGTGTGTGTGTGTAGGAAAAAGGGCTAAGTTGTCCCTAGTTCAATAGCTCTGGGCTAAGAGGGCTATGTAAGCCCAACTGTGAAATATTCACGTACATTAGAATTTTTGCCGTTTGCATTGCTACACATTATGTATCCAAACACCACACAGCTGATACAATGAAAGGGTCTAAAGAGGAAACCCAAGCTATTACTTGTTACATATGTTGTCCATACAGGTTATTTTTCTAAGAACAGAAAAGTGTGAACTGCTTTTCCTGCTCAAAATGATCTCATATGTGTCTGCTTGGATTTGAAAGTTCAGTTAATCATCATTCAGTTCTGTGGCTCCTCCCAAGCCATGACAGAAAAGGCAATACTCCAAACTCTGTTTCATATGTGAGTTGCTGCATCATGTCTAAATAACAGGACACTGGCTAACCACAGCCACAGTGTGTCACACATAGCAAGCCTGATACGCACCAGCAGAGAAACACTTGAATGAGATTTATTCCTCTGCAGTGACAGTCAACACGTGGGCCCTCAGATAATGCTGTATTCAGAGTTTAGCAAAGTATGTAGGGCTGATGAACAGTAAGGTTAACTATGGTAAGCAGCAGGGCCACTCCTGTGTCCTGACACTCTCCCACAGACACAAACACCAGTGAGCCTCTTGCCACTACTCGAGCTACAGCACAGGTCCTGACACAGTAGCTGTAAAAGGGCCATAAAAGTGCCTCTAGTGACTGTCAAAGCTCCAGCTGAGAAAAGTCTGACTGAGTCTGGTTCTCACTAAGATCCACAACACTGTCACACTGAGCGATGGTCGGTCCGTTTCCCCGTGTCCCCAAAAAACGCCACATCACACAATAAGTTGCCACAAGGCCACACTTCCTACAGTCCACTGCCCTCAGTCCTCTTTTACATTTGTTTAAATATGCTGGGAGGTAGAGTTCTAGCAGAATTTGAGGGTGCAGTTACCCTTTAACAAGTAGTACACCTGCACTGTTAGACCCTAACAGTACAACCCTCTGAGAACTTTATCCACATTTGTGTGATGGAGGATTTCTGCATGTGTGATTCTGACTTTTCATAAGATTTGTTTCCTTGGTTTGCATAATGTGCTTTCAGCTTTGTATAATGCTGTAAGGCTTGCAGAGAACATCATGTCTTCTTGGTTGTCAGGTTTTCCTTCAGTCCTTCATCAATAGCCCGGCTGTTTTGACTTTAACTCGTCAAGGTTTTTCCAGGTGGATGAAAGTTTTCCATCCAGCTTTTAATTAGCTAAAGTGGGCAGATAGAGCGATCCTGCTAGGTGTGTTCACACATCACCACCACGCCACTTTTCTGGTCATCAAACCCCCAGGCTACAGCACATGCTTCCTTTATTTGGATGTCCAAATTCTTGCCAATGTCAAACAGATTTAAAATCCAGCATGTTCAATTGATCATTTGTTCTTGATCATTGTTAATAACCCTTACATTTAGCCAGTATGTATTGTCTTTGTGATCCTTGTGGTCCAGATCCTTCATATTTTGAAAGGGCTTTGCAGCATCTCTTCCTAATGGTCCTTGCTGTACAACCCTGATTCCAAAAATCGGTTTTGCAAATGTTCCTGAGTCCATGTACTAATATCCTTTATGCAATCATGTGTTCACAAAGTGGTGAACCTCTCTCCATCCTCACTTGTGAACAACTGAGTCTTTCCAGGATGCCCCTTTCATACCCAATCATGATACTATCACCTGTTACCAATGAACCTGTTCACCTGTGGAATGTTCCAAACAGGTGTTTCTGGAACATTCCACATTTCCAGTCTTTAGTTGCTCCTGTCTCAACTTGTTTGAAACGTGTTGCTGCATCAAATTCAGAATAAGCAGATATTTACAAAAATCAATCCTTGGTCAAAAAGGATTAGCAACTTAAACTTATCACATTCTATTATTTATGTTTTATACATCACATCTTTTGGAGATTGTAGATTCTTCCCCTCTGACTGGACTATCACATCAAGACCCTTTCCAGTCAGGTCTCGTCCTCTTGTCCATCCCATGTCTCCAGCCACAGAAGTGATAAGAGACAACCTGGGTGTCTGTAATTTAATTTATACTGTTACTTTATGTTGCTTTTTACTTTTCTGACTCAAGACAGCTGCAGAAGCTGAATGTGCACAAAACAAACCCAAACTTTTTTTTAACTAATCCACAACTACTTTTTATGCATTAACAGCGCTTGCTTCAGAGGTGTGTGGTTTTAACGTCCAGTTTCTAGAAATGAATGGACACCTGCCAGTCATCCAGCATTGAGACGCCTGAGTGATCATATCATGGGTAGACAAATCATATCCTGTCCCGGAGGCTTCAAGGTGAGTATGAAGAGAGAATGACAGACGCAGAGTTTGGTGTTGAGGTCAGTGTTTACCAGCTCCTGACTGACTCCAGTGCAGTGTGTACGCAGTGCAAACAGAGGCCTGCTCTCGCCCAGCAGAGCCCCGGCACTCATTCAGCAGCTCCTCCACCTTCAACTGCATAACGCTCAAGTTCATAATAGGCTGAACTCCCATGTGCTCTGAAAACATCATTTCTGGGCCCATAGCCACATTCCTAAAAGCATTAAGATGTTTGCTGTGTTTGCATGCAGGACTCTGTTTATGTATAGCCCCTCTCAGACATGCACTTCATTGCATAAAAGTGCTGGCAATAGTTCAAGCTCTTCTCACATTTGAATAAGCATCTGAGTAACTTTTCTGTAAATGTCACAATGACGGACTTAATGAAAATTCACTTTCAAAACAGGTCAAGTCTGAACTGAATGCCATCACATTAAAGGAACAGTCTGCCAGTTTGGAAATAACGCTTTGATGCTTTTACTCTCAGAGTTAGTTGAGTAGACTGATACCTCTCTCATGTTCAAGCAGCTAGCCTGTCTCTGCAAAGTTCAGACATTCAGCTTTGAATGGGCGAGTTAGTAATCAGTATTTTTTTGTGCTAATTTTCAATCACCACTGACAGATAATTGAATTCAGTATCTTCATGAGCCACAAACCACAGCAACAAATAACCTGTACCAGTTGTGTCGTCATCACTTTTCAGTGTCCCCTGGAAACTTCCCTTGTTTTCCTTGTTCTGTTCTGCATGACACATTTCTGGTTTTGCAGCGTGTAACTGTATTTGCTTGTATTCTCTCAATTTGCAGAGTCAGTGTCATGTTTGCATAAAGTTATTGCAGAACATACATGTAACAGACACGTGTTTGAAAGCCCCAAAGCCATTACTCTTAGAGACAAACGAATCCAACGGGTTGCACATTCCTGAAAAAATGGCTTGTTTTTCTGTTTCTCTATCTCTATATCTCTATCCTCCACGTGAGTAGCAACACACAGCCTGAGCATTCACAAAGAGAAAGTCATCCTCTCAGTTCTTCTTGTTGCACACATGGCGGACATGAAACTAGTAGGTCACCTTGCCCTGCTTGGATTAGGTGTTGAGAAGCACTCAGGCTTATGTTTGCCACTGTGCCAGGGGGCTCATCGTTCCCGGGTTGAGAACAGAACGTTACGCAGCTAAAGGCGGGTTTAATTTGGACTGCTTAGCACCCTGAGTTCCCCAGAGCTGTCACAGCAGCATAGAGAACACACCTTTCTCTGTCAGCTGAAGTGCATGGAGTGAAGAGCATTTGCCACACACACACACACACACACACACACACACACACAGAAAGATTACACATAAAGCAAGACAGAGTGTTCCTCCCTCAGAGAAAATACTGGTTCATGATTGGCAAGAAAGTTTCTGCTGATAACTGATGTTTCTTATGTTTCTTACACACACTGACTGATTACTTTTTTGAGGTGACTATGAGCTCAGTGATAAGTCCAGTAAGTGTGCGTCTGCATCCTCCTCAAGAATTCTCTTCATGCAGCCAGTGACGCTGCCGCTGTGCACACATGCACACATAAACCAATTGTGCTACGATACATGGTCATGCGCTTTCCATAGCTGAAGAGAGTGATAACGCACAACCTTATCTGTAACCATGACAACACGCCAGTTCCACGGTGGGCCCTCTGACGCCTGCTCTGAATCTGCAAAGTGTTGTGAATGGTGTTCAAACAGGAGCGGAAGCCTGCTGCTGTGGGAAAACTGTGAGATAGCAGGGCCTTTGATAATTCAGGAGATAACACGGTGAAATACAGAGGGATTCTGGGTACGCTCTATGTTCTGATGACCTTGGATTGGATTGTTCCTACTGACCTCAACAGCTTCGACTGAGTTGAAAGCCAAAAATAATGATTGCCCTGGACGACTGATGTTGAGAATATCTAGAGTAACGTGAAGGATATTCCTGATGCGCTGCTGTCCAGGCTGAGGAAGAACCAACTGTGCCTGACAGATATTAATGGTAGTTTTTATCCAGCAGCCAATGTTTGGACCCAAAACAGGCTGTTCTTTATTTGAGTTTGCCATAACAGGGGGGAGCACCCAACCCCCTACTGTCTGCCGTCCTCAACAGACAGAAAGGTCAGCCGGAGAGCACCATAAAGAGGAGCAGAGCGTGGTCTTTGAGTTCCTCTAAAGTTCAATCAGATTCAGCAGAGGCCCACCTCTCTCCCTCTGCTCTGTCTTTCCTCATGGTGGCTGTGTGAGCGAGTGAGGGGGGTTGGGTGGCAAAAGACACTGAGATTTTAAGATCGTGTTTAATAAGCAAAGAGGGAGGTACACTGACCCTGAGGCGGGCTGAACCCAGGGTCAAAACAACAGGAAGGAAGTCACATGACCCATTCAAACTCAGAGAGAGTAGGGGGTCGAGGACAAACACAGAGGGAGACACAGAGAGAGAGAGAGAGGGAGTCGAGGATAACAAGGGTGGGATCTGTTCTTTTCACTCTTGTTTTTCCTCAGTCGGTCTGACGCAGGTGTCTGCAGACATGCCTGGCGCCTGTCCAGGTGTGGATTACAACATCAAGACCACTACAGGGAAAACAAGGAGAAGAGTGGGACAAAAGTGGAGCAAGTCAGAGCAACAGACCCAGAAAAAGACAGAAAGAGAAAAACATAATTTATTACCTTTTGCGCAACACAGCATATTCTGTGGTCGTCACCATGAAGTAGCAGTATGTGTTACAGAGACAAGTATCAATAACAATGAAGAGATGAGGCTGCTTGGCAACATTTAGTCTACTATCAACTAATGTATCTGTTTGTGTGTGTGTGTGTGTGTGTGTGTGTGTGTGTGTGTGTGTGTGTGTGTGTGTGTGTGGTAAAGCACAAAAGAAGAGGATTGGAGAAGGTTGGTCATTGGCTTGAACAGTAAATAAAGGGGGGGCTCACTCACTTCTTCCTCTTTTATGAGAGCTGTCCAGGTCAAGAGGCAGGATAAGCAGCGGTCATTAATGACAAAAGTTATTGGTCCCTCACGTCCTAACAGAGTGGTAGTGTGATATTGGGCCTGAAAACAGGCTGTAAGAACTGCTAGTTTATTGGTGGGTTGTTAAACTTTGGCCTTTCAATGTTTCCTGTGTGGGATTTCTCTGTGAGATCACTGACAGTAGGACAAGGATTGTTGTCCTGTGTTTGCTGTTACAGTGGTGTGTATCAAAATAAGTATGTCACAAGCAGGGGTGGAAGTAAAGCATTACATTTTCTCTTCTTACTACAACAAAACTTAACTTTCAGTTATCTGTCATTTTATTTGAAGTATTAATTTTATTAATTTGTAATTTGCTAAAGTCACATCCATTACAGTACAAACAAAAGTCATGATAATCTGTGTGAAAATGAAGCAAAAGAGTCATCAAATCAGCCGTTGCAGCAGAGAAGAAACTGCTGGTGTGTCTGCAGCCGCAGGAGGGCAGAGCTCCATGTGAGGGCTCTAAATGTTTATGTTCACTGGCCGAGTATCGGAGGTGTGAGATGTACAAGACCGGGCCCAGCAGTTTGTACAACAATGAAAAATAATAAAGAATTCACTGTGGGCTTGTTGGAAAAAGCTGCGTCTGCCTTAATCAGTCACTGATTTTTGAACCTTCCAGAGAGCACGCAAAGTAAGACAAATCAAACACACCCACAATGTTGCCTGAGGGTCAGAGAGACTGAAAGGACTGGTTATAGTGGGACAGACAGGCTGAGGGGACATCACATACATGTGTCCGCCCACCATCCTCTCTTTCATAAAGTAACACAGTAATGTTTACCCTGAGTACTTTTTAAATGACCTACTTACTATTTATCCAAGTGTATTTTTACACAAGTCATTTTACTTTTACTTGGCTAAAATATTCTAGAACTCTGGTCTCAACTGCAGACTTTCATTTTGAAAGAGCCTATGTAATCTCCTCAAGCTGCTGGGGGCAAGTTGAATAAAACCATGCATAATCCCATTTCCCGCACATAAACTGGTATTTATAATAAAACATGTTCAGTGACGGCGGAATATGTAGTTCAGTCGTGGTGTAGGAACAGTTTTCTAAAGCAGCTCAGGAGTGATACGATAAGGTGGAGAGGCAAACGTAAGTCAAATGGTGGACTCAGGTCATTAAACGCTGTTGGTTGAGATTGTTTGTTAGCCAGTTTCACTTTTACTTTTTTTGCTTTATCGTTTGTTTTGGTTTTGCAGTCTAGTGCTCATGTATACACTCATGCACATGCTCACACACAAACACCCCCTTCACACATGAACTCTGCTGGGCGCCACGTCCCATGTCAAATACAGGAAGGAAATTATTAGCTTCCTGAGGAGCTGATGGGACCGTCGAGGACAGGATGAGGTCAACAGTGCTATGGATTGGCCGGTCAGAAGCTCTCAGTATCAAATACCATGTGACCTTGAGACGTTTAGAAATTGAGAGTTTGGGGGGGTTGCGGCAAATGTAGTGGACTGGATGGATTAAAAGACAAAAATAGGAATGAATGATGGGAAATGCCAACACAGAGGCTTTTGCACAGAAATCAGTCACAGTGATGCCCGGAGAGTGATGGGTGGCTTAGAGGATGAGGAGTAAAAGTGATATTGTTCCAGGCAGGATGTGGAGGTCAAGAGGCTCTCCGACCAAGGATACACCACGGCCAAAACACTCCATTAAAACTGGCCTGACCTTCAACCTGCCACCACTCTTAGAGACTTGGACAGCGCCAACATGTCCAGTGCTCCTCTTATCAGCTTTCCAATGATAATTATTGTGTGTACAGCCCAATAAGTGCCTATGTGTCTGTCCCTTTTTGTGTGCCATTGTCCATTGCGTATGTTTGAGCAGCAGATACCTGAGAGTGCGGGTTGGCCAGACAAGGTCACTGTGTACCTGGAGACTTTTCTGTGACCTGGAGAAATGAGACAAGTTGGACAAAATGCCAGCAACTGCAGGCAGGGGAGAGTAATGGTACAAATGAAAGCACATAATGTGCTGACAGGCTGTACAACCTGAGATATGAGATGATCAGTGTGCCTGCCGTGCTTTTTTTTTCCTCCTTTCTCCACACGTTTGTATTTCAGGTCATGTGGCTGGACAGAGGCAGTGCGGTATATTGTTGGTGGTGGAGGGGTGAGCTCATAACGCTGTCATTACCACAGAGAAAAACAGAAAACACATATGCACACAGATTCCTGTAAACACAAACACATCGCTCTCACTGTCTCTTTCTCTTATGCACAAACACATTTGCCCAATCCTGCCCTCAGCTCAGCTTTGTTCCAGCCAGCAAGTGGGTTTAAAAACAAATGACGTGCTTGGCCTTTTATTATGTTCCGGACACTGTTTTTCCTGAGGCTGGAATGTGGACAGGAATGTGTTGTTGCTCTGCTAGTGCTCAGAGGGAGAAAAACCTACCATGCTAACGTGCTCGAGGAAAAAGAGGAGAGAGGTGTAGAAAGACAGGGGAGAGGAGGACAGAGTGAAGTAGGGGTTTAAAGAGCAGAAGGGGGGAAAAGATATAAAAAGAGAGGAAAGCGGTTCAGGCCAAAAGTCCATTACTTTTAAGAGTAACCCGAGGGGGGGTGGTGAATTCTCCTCAGTGTGGTTAGAGTAGTGATGGGAGCTTCGCTGCTTTTCACTCTCTTTCTGTGTCTCTGGTTTTCATTACAGCTGTTATGATGCTCCCTGCTCAGGCCAGGCCAACACTTGCATAACAGCCTGCCTGTTATTGGCCTGCTAGTCTAAACTGAGCTGCTGTCAGCATCTCTGTTTTATTAATGTACAGTTCTGATGTACTTACGTGGAAGTCAGCAGGAACAGCTCTGTTCAAAGAGGCTTTAATCGTTCCATTATGGGGGTAAAGGCCTTTACACACGGAGGACGTGATGAATAAACAACACAAAGATGCAAAATACTTGCTTGTGAATAATTTTGGATTGTAGATCAAATTGGAAAAACTAAGACCATATCTACTTCCTGGCGGGGCCCATTAAACACAACATGATTGGCTGATGCCTTTATTCACAGTGCAAAAGCTCAAGTAATTAAAAATAACAGCTTGAAAAAATATACTGATGTGCAAATCAACAGCACAAAAAAACAAAAAAATGACCCTGGTGTGTAAAGGCTTTAACAGTGCACACACTTTCAGACAGCTGCTCTTCAAAAGCATTTGTGGTTTCACAATTTGTACACACAAAACAGGACGGAAGTAACTGTGTGAAGGCTTAAAAGAGAGAGCATGAGAGAGAAGCTCAAACTCTGCAAGCTTTCTTGCCTCCGCACACGAGGACCGATCACTGTGTGAAATGGGTGTGAATGAGGGCTTGTCATCTAGGAGAGCAACCAAAATTGCGGGATGCAGCCTCCTCTATTCCGAAGTCTTAAAGGTGTGGCGGGAGGGAACGTCAGATGCTGCTCGACCAGCCGACATGCACTTGGATTGAGGCATACTGACAGTGTAACACACGCTGCTCTTCCCACTCCACTCCTTGTGTGTGAGACAAGTGGCGTCTTGCTTCTATTTTGTTCAGTGCGTCCAGTCTCGTTGGCTTTAGTCGGCTCTCTGTGGCTGCCGATTCTGCATGTTGAATACATTCTAAAATGCACAAGCAACGTAAAAAAAAGCAAAACTTCACAGCATCAACGAGCTATCAGACAGAATTCCTATCCTGAACATGACAAGACATCGCCTCAGATCCACTGTGGCGTGAACATGGTTGGCTAGTTTATTCTCTTCACCTCTTCATGATGTTTGTTTTAGCACGAATGCACATTTCAGTCTTTTCTTGTTATGCAGATACAGAACGTATATGCTTGCTAGCAGCCAGCTGTTTAACAAATACACATGAGGTGTTGTGATGTGAGGCCAGCTTGGTAGACCAGGGCCCTCCATAGTTTAGTGGTTCTGGTGTCACACTCAGATGAATGTCCAGCCTTCCCCCCGTTGTCCACTGAGACAAAGATGCCGTGAAGACAAAATCCGCAATATGCCTCTCCCAGGATTGTGATATGCTTTCAATTTGGTGTAATACCAGTTGAGACGCACAGGGTCATCCACGTGTCACATATCCTGCTTTGTAAAGTAAACCGCAAACAGGGTGACGGTTGAAACAATTTCAACGGTGTATTTTGCCACAGAAAAACATTACTTGTTGTGGATACCTTGTGTGTGCAAGACAGATTGTGTAGTACATATATTACACAAACATATGCTTCTGCATTGAAAATGGGAGCTGAGTTTGATGTATCTGAACATGTGAGTGCATGCATGAGAGAGCAGGATGCAGGAATTAGCAAATGAAAAACGTGGCTGTATGTGTAACAGGCTCATCCTTCACCAGGGGCGCTCAGGGACCTATTTGTCCCAGCTGGGAGACGCGGGTGAGGGATGAGGTCTAGAGCCTTGTGGCCCGTCTGGAGCTCAGAGCAGGACAGGAACACCCAAGATGGATATGAGGGGGGCTAAACGAGAAAAGGTGGATCAAAGAGTGGGAGAGAATGGGAGCAGAGGAGAGGATAGCTGGGAGGACGGGGGAAGAGAAGATGAGCGATGGCTGGCCAGGCTTTCTTTTGATCCATCATTGAGTGATGCTCCATTCAATGTGTTGACTGAGACCACCTGGGGGACTCCGAGGGAGGCTGTGTTTGTTTATTAGCACTTGAGGGGGAGGGGTATCGCTCGGCTATAGATGGCTGTCTGCCTCACAGCCCTCCACATTAGGGTGATTGAAGGAAACTGATGGCCCACTTCCACACAGTGTCAGTGTCTTTGGAGGGCTCAGTAAACCTGCTGTGCGATCTCAATGACAGAAAGCAGCTTTCATTACACTGATAGAGGAGAAGCCAAACAAGGAAATCTTTTGTATCTCGATTCCCATTTTATTGCTGTCAAAGAAATGAATAGTCAAGTGGGGAAATCAATCCATGCCTCTGTTTTTCCTCGACTTCTCTGTTTTTTTTTTATTTTGCTTTGGAAAAAAAAAGAAGCCTTGTGCTCAATCATGTGTTTCCCTAATTATTTATTTATTCTCCCCTCACCACTACCGGCCTTCATCATTCATATAATAATGTGGTAATTCCCAAATGACACTCCCATCCCCCCCTCACTTCTCCTCCCACTCTCCATGAGCTCTGCTCTCCACACCCGTCAACCTATCCTGTTTATCACCTGCATGTATTTTTGCATGAGATTCACACACACACACACACACACACACACACACACACACACACACACAAATGACCTCACATAGGGGTCAACGCACAAGGTGAATTTGTCTTTTGTGACCAGAGGTGTTATAACTCAAAATGTGAATGTAAGCAATGCGGCATTGTCCTTCACAGCTCTCACTTCAAATTCTCTCTGTCTTCCTATCCATCCATCCCTCTCAAATATAGAAACAACTGAAAAGAGTCTGAGGCCGGTGAATTCGGTGAATTCACTGTAGCATAGAAACTGCATGTCCTTGCTCGGCTCTGTGCGTCATACGGAGAGTGGCCAAGATAAGACATGAGTCCTGAGAATTCAGAACATTATCAGAGATAAAGAAAAATGGAGACACAGAGATTAGAGGAACTGAAACATTTGTGGTCATCAGTTAAGATGGCAAATACAAGACCAGGTTAGGTACAGAGAGTACTAAATGTTACACAGACCAATACAATGAATACAATTGAGACTCTGAAATTCATTTGGATAAGTAGCTAAATATTCTGCTGCAGCACTCTTAGCTCTGCTATGTGGTCGGCCGTGCAGCTGACAAGCCTCAGACGACAATGGCAATTACTCCGCCATTGCTTCCCCAACTGGCTGACAATGTGAATAGCACCTGACTCTTAATAGTATCTTGAAGAATACTAAACATCCGCATGATGAGGCAGGAGGCTCATTAGTGGGTCTGCGGAGTATTTCTCATGGCACTGAAACGGTAGAACCATAAATGGGTTCCTTGTTTCTCAACAGCGAGTTAGTGCTCTGTCTTACTGCAGGTTTTACAGCCGTTAGTTGACACGTTCTGTGTCTTACAAATGAAAAGTAACATTCATAAAGTAAAAAACAGACATTTGCTTCATGCAATTAGAAATTTTGCAGCTACAACCTTACTTGATTTACCATTTGGGGGAGGGCTTTGCCTTACTTTTAATATTTGGAATTGATATTATATTGATAATATTTGGAAATTTTCTCATCTCAGCCCTTCATTCATGATTCTGATCATGTTCTGCGTAATGTAGCGGTGAACAATACGCCTCTTTTGCTCGTAGCGGGAAATCCCAGACAGGTAATAACCAGCTTCATGAGACCGGTTATCCAGGATCACCCATGTTTGCTTTAGTGACACAGGATGTAACTTCAGGACAACAGTTAACGATGTGGAGGTTTTCTGCTAGCGAAGTTCTCCAAACTTTGTTTTCTTGCCCCAGACAAAATAATAATGAACTTCATGCTGCCAATAATGTTGTTATGCAGGCGTTGTTTGAGTAGTACAATGTCCTGGTTCTCACCTCGAACCCACATCTTATCTGTCTGCCTCTTCCTGCCTCTGTCTTCTCTTTTTTTAATGTAGGTGTGTGCACATATATACATGCACAACATGGATGCAACCAAGTGCACAGCTGGGGGGGTGTCACACACTTATGTTTTCCTTAACAAATGGAAATCAATTGAAAATAAATAGAAAATACAAGACACAAATCCATCTACAGTGTTCAAAAAAGCGAATTTCAACATGGTGAACACGTTTTCTTCTCTATATTGAGGCGGACAGATTGGTATTTTCTCCGTTTTTGGGGACCACCATTGCCTCAAAGAATGCATGGTTACACCCATATAGTGGTGACTATTCGTGTTAGCAAACACTAGCCACCACAAGATACTGGTATGAAAAAACAGCTGATGGTGTCTTGGGTTAGCTACTGTTACACTACTGTTTAGCATGTCACGGATAAACATTTGACTGGTTTTATCACACAAGTCAAACAGAAAGTTAACATACTGTACCTCAGCAGGAGACATTGTTGTGGTTGTCCCATTCAACTCTCTGTCAGGCATGTTGCTCGAGAGAATCTCGGCAGATGTAGGAAAATCCAATGTGTGTTTTTTGCTGAGATTCATCAGATCAGACCCCCATACCGCTGTCCAAACCTCTGTCAGATCCAAACACTAAAAGAGCCAGACCACAATGAGATTCCACTCTTGAGTAAGACCGAGTCATGTTGTGTGCACACTTGACCTTTTGTTCTCTGCTGTATAGGATACTAAAGATAACAAACAACAAAGACAACAACAAGACAGATATTCACTGTGTCAAATGCTTAAGAGACTTGTAAAAGCTGGTATTACCAAAATGTCTGTCAACTGGAATTTCACCAAGGTTGAGCTTGTGCTGAAAGAGTGAATTGTTGGCAGGTTAGCATGTCCATGACAGAGTGTACTTTTTTGTAGAAGCAAGTTGACTCGCATGCCTCAAAACAAAAGCAGAGAACCATCAGCTGAACCAACAAGAGCGATGTATTTATTTGCTACAGGTGACCTCAGAGCTACAGCTCGTTTTCTAAAAGTCCAGCTCCTTCACCACCTTGAACGCATTGCACACATGATCCCAAAATGAAATTCGCATATGCAGCTCATTGACACTCTGCAGCCAAAGGAGCAGATGCTGTTTCCTTCTAAGGAGCTGGTGGCTGTCTGCAGGTCGTGTGCCGTCTCCACCAACCACATCCATCACTTTGAGGCAAAAGCAGGGGCCTGCTCCTAAAAAATCTCCCTCGTACTGTGCTCTCAGGGAGGATGTGGTTGCTTTCAAGGGACTGCTCGCTAAAGGGTTTCCAAATTTGTATCCTTGCATCATACAATTTGCGGGTCCACTGTTTTCCTAATTTATGTTGCAGATTATTTGTTTTTAAAAGCCTCCCTCGCTGTTGTCACTTTGATTAGGCCGAGCAGTGTGGTAATAAAGAAGCTGTTGTGTGTGAAACACTGGTGTGATGAATAGCTCTACCTGTGCTTGAGGAAACATGTTCCACAGCAGTGCAATGAGGACACACCCTGAGCTGACCTGCAGCTGTAAACACACATGTAGACGCACCTGCCAAGCATGAGTCACGCATGGTGGGAAGGGCCAGGAGAGAGCATGAGCTCATCCTGCTGCTTCCCGCACATTCCCACATCTCATCTCCACCTCCCCCGCTCTCTCCTTCTCTTTGTCTTTCCATGCCTCTTACCTGTCTCTTCCTGTTTCTCCCTCTTCACCTCTTACTTGTCATGTTCCCACTTCCATTGTGTGTGTGTTTGTTTGTGACTGTGACTTATTTTCCCGTGCCCTCTCTGTCATCAGAAGCAGGAAGGGGTGTGTGTGAGAGTGTGAGGTGGGTTTTGTTCACTCGGTGGCCAGGTAAAGAGGCGGGGCAGTGTGTGTGTGTGTGTGTGTGTGTGTGTGTGTGTGTGTGTGTGTGTGTGTGTGTGTTTGTGTGTTGGTAGGGATTACAGTCAAAGCAGTCAGTATGAGAAACAGGAGATGCACAAGAAGCGTGAGAACACTACCTGGAAAACAGCTGGGAATGTCTGCTGAACAGGCTGACCAAACACACACGCATATACTTAGAAACGCGCATACACACACATGCAAGTGAGCAACAGGCACTCCCAAACACACATTCCTGTAAAAAAAGAACACTGGGTCAGACCCAGCTGGAGCTTCCATAATGACTAATTTCTCGAGAATCATAGTTCAGGGGTCTGGGAACTCCTAAAAGCCTAGAAAACCCACACTTACTGCTTTTAACTTTCAATGATCAAACATGAAACTCTAATTGAACATGACTCTTCAGAACATCCTCACTCCTACACACACTACCCCATCCTTCTATCCTGAGTCTTTTCTTTCTCTCTCAAGTCTCAGTTTATTTGAATACAGCCAGGTATTGCTCACAAATATACAGTATATTTAAACAGTATAGTATGCATGTAGTGTTTGCATGTGATGGTGCGTGTGTGTGTGTGTGTGTGTGTGTGTGTGTGTAAACGTGGATGGGAAGAAGAACTCTTTGCATTCTCAGATTTCACTGGAAAGCGGAAGTTAGCTCTTGTTTATGTCACTTTTTCTGGCAGATTATGCAACACTGAAAATATAACACAAGGTGTGTTCCAGCGCTCCGTGTGTGAGTGTGTATGTGTGGGAGAGCAAGAGAGAGAGAGAGAGAGAGAGAGGGAGAGCAAAATAGAGAGAGAGAGGGAGAGCAAGAGAGAGAGAGAGAGAGAGAGAGAAGTTATTGATAGTCACTGACTGTGGTGGAAATCCATGCACATAGGAAGTGCTATTTGAATAGGTGCTCCAAGTTACACACACACTCCCATACAGTATATACACAAATATGGTGAAAACATTCCTGTATGCAGAAATGTTTGCATTCCCACTTGTTGGATCTGTGGGAAATATCTGGGAACATGAATACAGATGAATCTGCACACCACCAGAGCACATCTGCAGGTAGGCTTTGACGAAATCCAAATATTTGGCTTGTGATCAGAGGAGGAACACTTTATCATCTGCGTGGATCTCAGCCAATCCCAGCGCTCCTTTGGAAAGGCCAATTTAAAACCTGCGCACAAAATCATCACCTACAAGCGATGAAGTCAAGAAGCCTCCATACGTTGTGATTTTATCCAATAAGTCGTAAGAGGAAGAAGGTGAAATCTTTTATTTAGAGCCAAAAATAACATAAAAATTCAGGCAGTGTCAGGAATGTATAAATATGTTTTCATGATAATGTGTCTCTGCATTTTTTTAAGTATTCATCACACAATCCAACATGCCTCACAGCTGACTGATTGTAAGGTTTGCCACTCAAAGTGATGAGAATGTGGTTATCACACAGTTTGTAGGGGTCTAAAGTCTCCCCCTCATGGAGATTACAATAGTAATGTCATTTTTTTCTCTTCAGTCATCTACTATATAGAAGAATACACATAGGTTTGTGTATGTTTACAGTGTTTTATCTGTTTGTGTTCAAGGTAACATCTCTCTCTCTCTCTCTCTGTCTCTCCCTCTCTCTCTCTCTCTCTCTCTCTCTCTCTCTCTCTAACGCACTCAGGCTGCCACATGCACACTATAATGCAGGAAACATGTTGCACGTTGGCCAAGGCTGGAAATACAAACCGACCAAAGACCGATTGTTGTGAGGGACACCCACAATTGGCCACAGAGTGTACAACATTTTAAAAGCACACACACACACACACACACACACACACACACACACACACACACACACACACAGCCACTAATGTAGTGGCAGTGTCCCAGACAGCTTTCCGGAAGCATGCCATTTCCTGTGGAGCTACTGCAGGTCTCTGTCCATAAGGCTGATGACTCCCTGGGGCATCCAGCTACTTTACGCTGCTCATATGGACCTACAGTATCTACTGATGCAAAACCAACCCCCTCATAAACACACACGCACACACACACACAGTGACATGCACACAAAAACACTCACACACACATTCGCACACCAGCTGACATGGAGACGAAATTCACAGGCAAGCTAGTTCATTGACTTTTTCATGATCTCACTGTAATAGTGATTTGCATGGTTTTATCCTGAATGCATGTCAGTGTCCAGTCTATGCTCAAGTGTTATCATCTGTGTTTGACTTTTTTTGGACATGCAGTAACATCAGTATTACAGTTTCCTCTCCTCCTGGTCAGTCTTTTGACAGTGAGGAGTAAAGACTCCAGGAGATAAACAGAGACTAAATGGCCTGCAGCTCTCTATCCCTTCTTTATGATTTAATGAGATAAATTAGTCTTTAATTAAACTTTAGGAAGAAGTGGAGCAAGAGGGAGAACAGGAGCGATGAAAGGAACAGTGATGGATGAGATTTGGTTTACAGTTAATATGTCACACTTTGCTCTCCAGGATTTTTGCTCTCATTAACTTGTACGTATGCAGCAGGGACAAATCTGCCTAATGGAAGAGATGTACCTTCAGGCTATCATCCCGCCCATCAGTCAACCTATTCCTCTACAACCCGCCCCCTCTTTCCAGCTGTTCTACTCCACCCCCCTTTTTTTTACTTGCTCCATCTTCACTGCTCACATACCTAAGATTTAAGTACAAACGTGTCATGTTCCCCACCCAGCACATGCACACAAACCTGAAAGCCAGTCCCCTGCCCCCATCCAAACACATACCACTAGACACAGTAGACAATTAGAACTATTTCCCAGCATTAATTATCATTTTAATTAGCAAGGCTGTGAGAATGAATAATCTGACAGCATATGGCTAAGGGTGCAAAATCATAATCCTATCACAGTGTTATTTATTCCCTCCCAGTTCCAGGGGCTGTTTCAACATGCTGGTCTAATTACTGTTGCTGGGGGTGGGGACTGGAAGCCAAGCGCAGAAAAACAATAACAATGCTAATGCTGGAGGCAACACTAGGTTAGACCGACACCCAATTCTTGATGCGCTCTTTCTCAATAGGGAGCAGTGCTTTAAAAACAAGGAGGGACATGGGAAATGAAAGAGAATCGAGATATGTCGTCTCTTCTAATGAGGGTTTTCTTAATGAAAGAGGCAGGAAACTGAATTGAAACATCTGCTCTGGTGAGTGCCCATTCACATGAGAGATGAAAAGCTGGTGCTTGTTTGTGATGTAAGAGGGAGGAGAACGGAAACAGAGGCGAATGGTTTTCTTAAATAACATCATTATTTATTGCATGTGTCTATAAAGAATCAATACAATCTAAAGCAATGAACTAAGTTTAAATTATCATCTCTTAGTAGCGTCACAATATGCAAGATATGAAATATTTACAATGAAAGACACAGCAAGATAAGCCAGGGCCAATATCGTAACCGTTAGATGCTGAATAAAAACTTGAAACATTATCCAAATGCAAAACACTGCTCAAAACATCAAGAGGCTCGATTAGCAAAAAACACACAGAAAAAAGTTCTCATTTCAAATTTGGAGGAAAAAAAACGTACAAACAGCAGAAATCTGAATTTAAGGTTTAACAAACATTATTAACAGTATTTATACATTTGGTAGTCTTTGTAAACTAATTTTCAAAACTGTAAATATTGCATATATGCCATTTGTGTTGTACCTAAGTAACAAGAATTAAGTATGTCAAGTATTAATGATTTCTCTTAAAATCTTTTTTTTTTTCTTTCAGAATTACAGCAATAGAAAATGTCCTCATAGTGGCATCCATTTCACAAGACTATCCCATGACAGTTAAAAAAAAAAAAAAAAAAATCAAAGCCAAACCATACTGGTTAGCATATAACTTAATTAGTGCTTTTGTTGTATCAGAAAGTTCACTCAAACACATATTATGTACAGTACAAACAACATAAGTTATTTAACTTAACATCTCTCAAAGTTTCTCAGCGATGCTTAAATGTAATTCTGTAACGTCGCACTATTTACAGTATATAGGCGAAGGATAAGTACCAGTGAATTCAGATAAATAAAGAGATACTTCCCCTGGTTTGTATCTGTGTTGTAGTTTCCATTCAGTACCTCTGCATGTTTCATTGTTGAAGCTGTTGTGGTGTTTGTTGGGTTGTGTGTTCCCACACTCGGAACACAGCATGTACTACATTCAACGTGTCTTGTNTGTGTGTGTGTGTGTGTGTGTGTGTGTGTGTGTGTGTGTGTGTGTGTGTGTGTGTGTTCCTCAGCTGGTAGACACTGAAGTGGCAGGTGCTTTCACGGCAGGGGAAAAACAGAGTGGCATTTAGCACTGTGCAGCTGACACAGGGCAGTCTCCAATGACGGCAGAAGAGATGGCAACAACACTCCCACACACCAACAAACACACACCCAGGTATTCTTGATTGCACACCTACTGAAGTCAAATAAACAAAACATTCTCCCACACACACACACACACACACACACACACACACCACAGCTGTTTTGTTCACATACTATAAAACTATAAAAAGAGTCTTCAGAGAGTCGCTTTTCTCCCAGTGGAAAGCCATGCTGACCCTTGCCCCGGTGTACTTGTTTGTGAGGTTTCATTTGCATGCAGAACTATCAAATGGGAGCGGAAGTCTTGGCTGACACACACATGCACAAACACACACTCACACACACACAGCCCCTCTCCGCGCTTGCATTTCTTCCCTCACTCGCTCACTGTCTCCTCCTTCTCTTCCCCAGCCGTGAACAAGAGCCGTTTTCACAAAGCTGGATGTGATCGCCATTCTCTAAAACAAACCTTTCATTCAGAGTGCTCACAGTTACCCCTTCCTCACCTTCTCCCACCATAAACACACACACACACACACACGTCTGTTCTCTCTCTCCTTGCCCTACACACACACACACACACACACACACACACACACACACACACACACACACACACACANCACACACACACACACACACACACACACACACACACACACACACACACGCTGTAAAAGAAAATCAGAGGCTGATGTCAAATCAAAAGCTTTATAGACATTTGACACAACACTAATGACCAAGGCATTAGAGAAGGGAGAGAAAGGAAACACACTGAAGAGGCTGAGGCATTTCCAGGGATGTCTGAAATGCAAAAATACGGAACTATTTGAAAAATAGAGTCACTGATGAGGCCACCTGTGCCAGCTGAGCTCGGTCTCTTCATTGCCACGGGTGTCACAGGCAGAAGAAAATAGAAACACCAGGGTGAGAAGTGGTGGAAAAACCACAGTAACAGAATCAACCTGACAGAGAGGAACGGGAATGCAGTGAGGTCATGGGACTGACGGTCCATAACAATCTGTGTGTGTGTGTGTGTGTGTGTGTGTGTGTGTGTGTGTGTGTGTGTGTGTATGTCTGTGTCTGTGTCTGTGTCTGCAGGGGCTGGGCCAGCCTGTGGCCTGTAGAGGCAGACACTTGGGTGAGAATGACTGAGATCTGCCGGGAAGGAGAGCTGAATCACTAACAGCTCTGATTAGCAACCAGGTGTAGCCATGTACATACAGTCAACAGTCACAAAAAAAAAAAAAAAAGGATTATCGTTGTCTGAACCAGGACAATGTGGCGTAGAGGGAGACACACACTGCTATTCAAACACATGCTGATCGGAGAAAAGTGTGGGCGGCAGGGAGGTTTGGGGGGGGGAGTAATTGAGAGAAGGGGACAGAGGTCCAGGGTCCAGCCAGGGAATGAACCCAATGGCCCCGACCACTCCTCTTTCTCAAGCGCACACACGCCCCTCAGNAGCACACACACATACACACACAGGCATGTATTAGCAGGCTCCTCTGTGGTGTTTCAGAAGCAGAGTAAACATGTCCCCATGTCTGTCGATGCTTCACCTGCTCGAGTGGCTCCGTGTTGTTGCAGAGTTAAGTGAATGGGCTTTCAGTGGGAGCTACTCCAACTGTATTTGTGAACAGCAAGAGAGGAAAAGGATCAACTGCACACAAGCTTCTGCAAACAACAAAGCTGATGTTAGGAGCGGGTTTCCTCCTCCAGACAGGTAGAGATCCGCAGGCTCAGATCTGCTCTGTTTACATTCCTGCCCTGCTGGCTCCTGCCTGATCCACAGCAGTGCTCCAGCAAGCAAACACTGACTGACTCTTCACCTCTGACCTCCCACACCTCTGTCTGACAAAACAACAACAACAACAACAACAACAACAACAACCACTGTTCGTTCTGCTATCCTGCTGCCTCACTCCTACATATATTCCAGATAACACATGTAATTATCCTCTTCAATCTTATCAAGTTTTTACATCTTTTTGCAACAACTGTGTGGCTTCTCCCTCCAAACAAGACTGCTCACGCATCAGGGGCTGCCACTAATGATTATTTTCAAATGATCAATTAAGCATTTGGCCTTCAAAATGTCAGGAAACTGTTGTGAAAGAAGACAATTGAGGTTTCTCAGAGCCAGAGTTGGCAAAATGCAGATGAAATCAAGAAGCCATCATTACATATGAAGCACTGCCTCCTTCATGCCCACTGCTTAAACTTATGCTTTTCTATGAGGAAGCACTGGAGTCCAAAGAGTGTCTGAAGAGCTGGACTGTTTATGAATGAAAAAGGCCTGAGCTGACCTGATGTGTGTATGTGCAGTGTGTGTAAGTACTGTACAGCATGTGCACTCATGTGACACACTATCTCGTCTTCTACCTCTAGACAAAACAAGCTACTCAACAATGTCTAATCCTGAAGTGAATGTAATCCTTCTTACCTCCAAGCTAAATTGAGGATGTGGTAGACTGACTTTGTTTTTATCTAGCGCTGGAACATCCCGCCCTACTTTGCTCAAAGAGTTATGTATCGGACGGCCAGGAGGGCCGCATACGTGTGTCCGAACGGGAGGGGTGCACGGGACAGGTGAGGACAGAGACGGTATGTTCCTCAAAAAACTGTATGTAATCAAATCATCAAGTAGAGGCATTGTGTGCAGAGTTTAGTGTTTGAGGCTTTAAACAGGCTGCAAAAATAAAACCTATAATACATGAGAAAATGAATCAATTTAAAAGTATGGGTGATGATCCGTGCACAAAGTCAGCACTCATGAGCTATGCCGTCATAAAATATCAAACCTGGAAGACAAACGTGAATTGTGAATTCCCTTTTTGTATTAAACAGGCTATTGTTTAGCAGCCAGCACTTGATTCTCAGATGTCAGACTTTCCCATCCGTTCATGGACACACCATAGCAATATATATTATAGCAATATATATTTCTATGGTTACAACTTTTATTATCTTTTCTATTATTACTTTCATTTTTTATTAATCGACTAGTTGTTCTGTGAAAAATGTCCAATTAACCAGAACCCAAAGTGTCATTTTCAAAGGTCAGACCAACAGTCCAAAACAATATAATGATATAAACCAGCAACAAGAAACACATCTTCAAATTTCTGCAGCTGAAACCAGAGAAAGTAAATTGATCATCAAAACAGCTGCTGATTAATTTTCTGTCAATCGACTAAACCATTGATCGTTGCAGCTCTAGACAATTCAGATCAATTCTACAAGCCAGTTGGCCATTAGTTGTCTGTTGTTGTTTGTAGTGTGAGATAAATCAAGCAGCAAGAGGAGTGAGAGTCTTGTTAGTGGTTCTGATCAGATATGATTAGCTAATTGTTTAATGCATCGTTAGACAATCCTCTATGGCTTCTGGTGTGAAAAGCCAATCAGGGACAGTCCACTGAGGTCAGATAAGAACAGGAAAAATACAAGGCTCCGACACACCGGTGAGGAGAAGGTGTGTGTGTGGGGTGGGGGTGGGGGGGGGTCACATGATTTCTGAAAAACAGAAACCAATGCCTAGAGAGAGAGGAGGAGGAGAAACAGGGGAGGAGGATGCAGAGGAAGAGGAGGAGGAGGAAGAGGGGGGAAGGGTTTTGGGTTGGTGTACGGCTTCTCCTTGTTGTTGTTGTGGCAGATGGTGGCCAGTCATTAGCGTATTGTCACTCTCCTCTGACGGGCCAGATAACCAGTGAGCACTGCTTGGCGGGGCAGGTGCAAAACCCCTGACCCCCCCACCTCCACCCCTCCACCATCTGCTGATGGCTGTGTATATGTATGCACACAGGACAGGAAGACACACACACACACACACAAAGTGGAAATGAAAGACATGGAGAGTGTGAGTCAGTCTTCTCCCCTGTCTGCATGCAAGACTGGATGCCAGAGAGAGAAACATTAGATAAATGAGGACAGGAGTGGGAAAAGCAGATGACAGGAGGGTGATAAAAGACGCTTTTATGGAGAAAAGTGGTGGGACAGATGTACTGTAAAAGCAGAGGTAAGGGTCCCAAAGAACGGGAGAGACTAAATGAATAAATAGCACACAGAGATGGAGGTGTGCTGATTTCTGGAAATGCCCCGACGGCAATATCTCCCCCCTCTCTCACAGTCTCTCACACGGAGAGAGCGAGTTCAAAGGTCGAGAAACCGACATTGTTGGCAGGGCCAGAAGGCGTGCACTGAAAACTAAACAGCCCCCTCCTCTGCCCCACCGCCTCCCCTCTCCCTGCACGTCACGTCAGGGCCAAAAAAAAATAAACAACAACAGCGTAACCTATCAGCTAACGGGCTCTGCCGCTCCTCGCTGAGCCACATGCTCGCATATTTGCAAGTCTGTCGGGCCGAGGAGCAACGTCTCCCTCCAACTCTCACCTTTACCCTGCATGTGCTTCAGATGCCAAATGAGGACAGGTGATTTGATTTCCCAATGTTCCTGTTTTCAAATTGATGCACTGCAGGGAATGCATGCTATTGTTCACTGCGTGAAGGGAATGTGGTAGAGCCTGTCACCTTGTAGTAAACAGTCATGTCCTCTTTTTTGCTCTCTCACAGACACAAGCAATGCAAGTGTTTTTGTATTTTGATGAGAGTATCAAAGACTTGCCACACTGGTCACATCCCCGATCGGAGCTGAGTCATTCACCATTATGTACAAGGACATTTGTTTGTCAGGGAGGGCTTATATAACAGAGATACAGTAGCAAAGGCAAACTTTTACCGGAACGACGCTGATCTCTATCTCTTTCTGCATTTCTTTTCTTCCTTTTCTTGTCACTCCTCCTTTCCTCCTCCTCACTCTCTCTCTTGCCCTCCCTTCAGCCAACAGCTCAATTGTCTATTTTGCTGTACATAAAAAACAAAACAAGTCACCCATCCTTCACCATTGTTCCTCCACCTCTGCTCTCGCAGCCTTGGAAAAACATCTGCGCTGAAGGGGACAACATTCAATATTGGGGTCCTGCCTGAAACTCAAAAGTATGTGTGAAGGTGCACTTGTAGTATGCGTCTGGTAAACGTCAGATGTGTTCGTGGAGGACATTAGTGGGAGAACGCTCCGGTGTAAAACTGTTTGTAAAGAATCCTCCAATCCCCCTCCCACTGCATCCCACCAGGTTAGAAAAACAAGTGAGCATTCACCCCTCCCAGCAACCTTTGCACACTGACCACATTCCAGTCCTGAAACCCAGTACCTGACAATTGATAAACAACTGACTCACTTGTTTTTCTGGGGAACCTGATGACTTGCACCAAGCCCCACGCTGGCTGTGCTCACAGCATGAGAGCCAGCAGAGACAGAGACAAAGAGAGACAACTTGGTTGTGAAACCACAAACAGCAATTAAACTCTTGTATTTCACCATCAGGAACACTGACTCCTGACTCACAGTGATCCTCACACTGTGTATTTTCTCTTCAAACAACAGCAACTTCTGACATGCCCCTGCCAGGTCATCTATCCCTGTAAATAATCCCTGCCATTTAGAGATGCATGAAAAGCCACTGATGCAACACTGAACAAAATGAGGTGAAAGGGAATATTTTGATGGCGACTGTTCCTTCCCACAAAGACATCTAGTCAGAAGGATTTCACGGCACATCCGCACACATACCAGCTTTACAAAAGCTACAGCACGCTGTGCTATAAAATGACCCACAAACATGGATTTTTCTAGCTGTTTCCACGTGCGCGTCATGTGTAGCGCTGCACGCGTCACAGCATCAGACTTGATGTGTTTTGAAATACTGACGTGGAATAAAACTGCGTCACTAAGGGGAGACCACAGCAGACCATTCACACATACACACGACAGCAGTGTAAAGTCAGCCACAGTAAAACACAAGTCCGATCATAGTTTTCAAAATAAAACTGTTTCAAAATAAAACCTACTTCAGTCAAGTTACATGTAGAGGCTATTCTCCTTTAAGGGGATAAACAGTAAAGGAGAGCCAATGCAGCACGCTCCGGACAACATGGATATTTCTTGTGGTTTTGAACACGTCGACTTTTTCTTCCGATGCTTTTATTTGGAGCGAAACGCTCATTTTCCGGTGTGTATCCGCAGCTTGACGCAGATCACAGATCTTGGGAACAGCTCTCCGCAGCATCGCACAGCCTTGGGGTTTGACGATGTGTCATGGGTGTGACGAGTAGGTGACTAACCCTATCTAAACATGACAGCCTACACCCAACAGCAAGGTTCATAACACCTTTACTTCCCTCAGCTCCCGTAGCCTGCGTTTACAGACCGAAAGCTGTTATTCTAACATGTATTGGTATGTAACCGCTGTTTATGTAACTGGTTAACACCGTTTGCCACGTTTGATCACACAACTCTATATGATGTTATTTGCGGCATTGCGTCGATTTCTTTTACTAAGGCATAAACGACAATCAGTGTGATATTTAGGCTTATAACATCAATAAATTTAGCCACACTGTGTTGGCAGTTCGTGGGTTAAAGCCTGAGTGGGTGTTAAACACACAGGCTCTGCTGCAGACACACAAATGAAGACACAAAATGAATGGAGCTGTTTGTTTCCAGCATGTTCTCTGAAAGATCATCATTATTCTCAACTTTGGAATGAAAATGAGTTCAGAAGTGCTGCTTAGCAACGAGTGGCCTATCTCTGCAGAGTATACAGTAGCACTGAGGCGGATCTCTATCCTACTCAAGCCCTGGCACCACTCCCTTCATGAATGAAAACATACTGCATGAATGAGTGAGTGTGACATGTGTGAAAACACTCACCTTTCACAGCAGCAGCAGTCTCCTTGAATCCCAGGCTGGCGTAGGGGCTTGTGTTGAAACCATTCATGCCCCCCTTGCAGCCACAGGCTGTCTTGAACCTCAGGAGCCCATCACAGTCCCCTAACCTGCATCCTCCAAGGTTTCCCTCCATCAAGTTTAAGGCAATATAGTTAAGTCCGTTTTGATAACCAGCTGACATCTCCCGGCACATGGGGCTGTTGCTGCCATAGTCCTCCTCGGGTCCCTCAGTGCTGCACACAGTGCGGGATACATTCTCCACAGAGGCAGAGCTGTGCCGTTTGGTGTCGTGGGCAAAGGATGGGCACACAGGTGTGACAGTGGTGGTGGAGGAGAAGGTTTCAGAACTGTGCCGCCTGCGCCCCTGAGGGTCGGCCCGGATCACTTTGGCCCCCCTGTGTGGATCCACAAGGGTGACAGATAATGAAGGACCCCCCAGGAGGAAAGAGTCCAATGGCACAGGGGGCACTGCATCCACAATGGAGCTCTCAAGGCTGAGTCTTTTGACACAGGCAGTGGGGCTGGTGGGGAGGGGAGCAGCATCAGTGGTGCAGAGAGCAGGTAGACTGGCAGGAGGACCGAAAGTCATCTCAGTGTAGTCATCCTTGACTAGAGCAGGCTGACACACCAGGCTCACCTGCTGTTGGAGAGGATATTCCTCTACCATCCCCCTCTCCTCTGTCCCTTCCTCTATGCTTTTTTCCTCTTCTTCCTCCTCGCCTCTCTGTATGTTCTGGTGGGTGTTCACCACAGTCGGGCATGTCAAGACTTCAGGCATGCGGTTTAGGCACCCTGTGGAGGGGGGACCCCTGGCTTGGTGTGGGCCAAGGTGACCCGGGGAGCTGACGTCGACATTAGCATAGTCTGAGCACTGCAGGGATCCCTTCTCTTCACACACTCCACTCACAGAGGACGCAGAGCTCTCTGACACTGTAGATGCCAGGTCGTGGGTAGCACTACTGAAGTCTATGTTGATGTACTCTCCGGGGCTGCGTGGCTCTGAGGGAAGAGGGTGTTCATTCATACATGGTAGTGTTCTGAGGGATTCCAGAGCCAGGCGGGTGGGCCGACACACTCTGCTCCGGTGTACCAGACCCCCATCTATCCGAGCCATTCTGAGAGGTGATGGGGCAGAGGAAGGGGTGCCTGGTGTACCCGGAGAGCTGCTGGCCACAGAGTCTCCTGGAGAGACAGGACAATAGTTGGACTCCTCTTCTATTCGCTGTCTCCGTAAACTCATCACCACATACTGGTCTGTGTCTGTGGACCCGTTGCGCTGCAACTGGCCTTTAAGTGAGCGTGGTAGAGAGCTGTAAGAATAAGGCTGTCTGTGATGTTGCTGGGGGTGGGGATCTCCTCCTACAGGACTGAGGATGAAGTCTGGGGGTGTGATAGACACCAGAGGGTCAACAGGAGACATGTTCAGGTACTCTCCATTGGTGAGCTTTCCATCAGCACTCTCCACTGACATCTTGGTTCCACACCACATCCGCATATAGCCACTTTCCTCCAGAGAAACACTCCCAGGGGAGTCTGTGCGTGGGGCCAGCCCCACTGAAGAGGAGTGTGAGCGGGGGTTGATGATCTGCTTTGGAGCAGAAACACACATGGGGCTCATAGGCATGTAGGGGTCATCCTTGGACCCCGGTGTCTGAGGTGCCACACCTGGCATCATGGGCATATAGCCACTGTCACCTTGGAGACTGCTAGCACTGATCTGAACATCCCTGTAATCCTCAGGATAGATCCCTTTAGGTGAGGCAGTGTGACACCTGTGAGAAGACTGGCTTCCACTGGTGTAAGTAGCCCTCATAAGAGTATACTCATCCAGGGAGGCTGAAGACACTTGGGGGGGACCCCTCTGCTGGCGGGGAGTAGTCAGGGAGTATGTGCGCTTTCGATAAGCCTTGTCCAGCTCCGGTAACCGACGATAACCATTCTGATTCTGCCGCTCCATCACCATGTAGCCATCCAGCTCACTGCCATCTCGGGAGGGGGGAGTGTCAGCTTTGAGAGACTCAGGAGTGTTGCTACGGAGGGTGAGTGAGAGCCTCAGGTCTCGTGCGTCCGCCGGGCTTGAACCATACTCCTCACATGATATAAAACCAGCATCACTGGGGGAGCCTGAAAAGGAGGCACTGCAGCTGGAGGGGCGAGGAGCACTGCTGTCTGGACAGGAGGACAGATTCCCTGGGCTGGGGGTGGCCATGGGCGGGGAACGAGACAGGGGCATAGACATGGACTTACTGTGCTGGAGGGAAGAAGATTCAAATGTCCGACAAGGGCGCGCTGTAATAGTGTGAGATCTGCTCAGCAGGGTCCTGTGGACCCCTGGGCTCAGCGGGCTGCCAGTCACTGACATGGGGCGTGTCATGGTGCCGTCGCCCTCGCTGGCCGTGCGTATTCGACAGGAGGAAAATTTGCTCACAGGAGAGGTCGCGGCCATGCTGTCAGTGCGCGACCGCCGGGGAAGCCCGGTCTGGCTGGGGGGGAGATTGTTCAGGTGCCGCCGTGTGGGCACAGAGATGGGGTTTGTACCAGATGACTGGCTTTTGCTGCGCGGACGGAATTCCGACAGCTCCTTCATGGCTTTCATCGCCTCCAAGATAGTTTCGTGAATATTTTGCGCCACCACAGAGTCATCAGCCTGCATCCATAACTCCCCCGGACCCGTGGCCGCAGATCGACCAACCTCAATGAAGAAAAAGCTGTCAGAGTGGCCGCACCTCCGGATATTCATCAGCTGTAAATTGACGGAGGCAACCTCTGAGTTCAGCTTGACAAAGCTGATAGTCCGGCTGGAGAGACAGAGCCTGTACACTCCGGTCAAATTCCTGCTTTGCCCTAAGCCTTTGGATTTCAGATTGACTTGCCAGACCTCCTTGTAGACGGCGGAAACCGGCGTTATCACACCGTAGCTCGCCTCGTCGAAGCCAACCAGCGAGGACGCAGAGTTGGACGCTGAGCCGTCGTATACTTTCCCCTCTGCCATTAAATCCATCAGCACCCGGTACCAGCTCTCCTGTTCCTGCTCGTTTTCTGCCGCCACCGCAAAATACTCATCCTTGGTGTACAGAGCAATAAGATATTTGTGTTTTGCGTCCGCTCTCTTGTTGATATTGAGACAGCAGTCCAGAGGAATAACTCTCTTCGCGGCCGATTTGTTTTTCCATTTCTTCTCGCTCTCGTAGTACTCCAGCCGGGCAGGGAAGCCTTCGCTCGGCTCCTTTAGAACGAAAAAGCGCTTGTGTCCGTGTTTCTGCTTCTTTAGATATCCGCATTTCTTGACGCCGCTGTTCACATTCGTAGTACTGGGTAACAGCGGCTGATCTCCTGTGCTTGGCGGACTCGCCATTCTCGTGTCCTTCGCTATCAGACACAATGCTTCCTAACCTCGAGCTGCTAAAGAAACGCCGCGCGTTATTTTAATCCTCTATTTCCAGAGCCGGCTGTGCGCGCGTTCGTCTTCTCCCAAAGCTGAGCAATAAATAACACATGTCTGCCAGTGTCCGGACTGAGGAGGGGGAAACAACATGTGACGATCTACACATCCAGCTCTAGTTAAAAAAAAAAAAAGGAAAGGAAAGGAGAAGAAAAAAATACACACACCGACAGTGGGCGGTGCGCACTCAGCTCATTGGGCTTATTGGTGGAAACGGGATGAATGCTGGAGTGAGGTGGCCCCGTTCAAAGGAGAGAGCGAGGGAGGGAGAGAGAGAGAGAGAGAGAGAGAGAGAGAGAGAAGGAGAAAGCCCTCCTACTATCACTCTGCCCTCTTCCGACTCATTTGAGAGCGTAGTCAGTCAGGACTGGAGCTTTATTTATAGCAGCTCTGATCCCGTGGTCCAATATTTGACTACTGTGAAGATTTTTCATCAATCTAAATATACCAAACTTGATGTTTCCGACCTATAAAGCCTACGTGTGCGTCACGTAAGGAGTTGGGGTGGATTATAAAACATATTAGAATGAATAGTAACCAGAATCGGTGGTTCTCATATGCACAGAGGAAGGGAAACGTTTATGCTGTTATTTCATTCCCATAGCCTATTCTTATTCACACTGATGCTTTTCACAACCCCCTGACCATATTTTAGCGCGTCTGTAGAGGGAGTCCTTCCAGCCCCCCTCTCCAGCTGGTAAACAAGCATCACCTAGTCGAGTCTGCAGCTCCGTCACAGGAATTTAATATTCCCTCTGCGTCGCCCGGCCAGAATACATTCACGCTTTAAGTGCGATATTCAAGCCCCTCTTCCTTTTTCGGTCTTCAGAGAAAGCATCAGGCTGCTCATGATAAACAACGAGCGCAAGGACTGAGGAGGAGCGGATATAATGCAGCGTGCTTTGTTGCGTAACGCGGTCGCCTTCTGCTTGTTTCATGTTTGCCTGGGGCTCGCAGGATAGCTGCTCACTTACAGTCCGTTTCCGGCTGCTTTATTTGTCTTCCCATTCAGAAAGTCTATGGCGGCGCCACAAATATAATCCAGGGACAACGTGCCAAAATGTTTGAGATTAAGTCTTATCAGCAAAAAAAATAAAGCTCACCCGCGTCAAAGAAACACATGAATGACCCACATATGGTTATATATATAAAATAACACACACACACACACACACACACACACACACACACACATATATATATATATAAACATCTGATATCATGATGACGCAAACATTCTCCTGATCTGGATGCGTCAGTGGCCGGTAATGTGCGTAATGATGAAATGCCGGTGGCCAGCTGGGTACCGCGGTGAGTGTGTAGCTGACAGCCAATAGCCTGTCTTTTACTTCCTGAGGGACTGAGCTTCACCTCCTCCTGCCCACCAGAGGGATGGTGCTGTTTCGCTGATGGAAACAAGCTGCACAGGTTTTCCTCGTAGTTTTGTGTGCAGGTCAAATGTAGACACAGTGAACAGCCATATTGAACTCTAATTAAATGGGGATTAATCTACATTCCCAGTGCCACTCAAAGTACTGTATCTGTCAATAGTCAGTCACATGCCCCATGATGATAACATGATCAAGAAAACCTCCCACATACACACACACACCACACCCCCACCTTATATCTCCGTTTTCCTTCAGATCCCACAGTGCTGGCTCAGCACCAAACCACCCTGTCCTTAGGCAAGGTCAATTACCATGCCCAGTGCAGGTCAATTATCCCACAAGAAGCAATGATTTGACTACTACCATGGAAAAAAGAATCAAATCAGGCAACGGCCTTTTGTTGTCCGTCCCTCAAATAACCTTTAGTTCACAGATTTGGTCCACACAGTCAGCGATGGGTAGATTTTGTGTTCTGTGCAGTTGCTTTCATTATTTGAGCAACTGTGTTTACCTCAGCCTTGCCTAAAGTGCTATGAAGGCATACTGATATAAATAGATGTAGCAGAGCTGGCTGCCTAAACCTCTCAGGCTCACATAGCTCCCTGTAGGATAAGGAGGGTTCCCTGTCTGCTGATATTAGGTTTCCTATATGAGAGACATGGGCTTGGATCAGAACTTTCACACTGTCTGATAACAAACAACTACTGCAGAATGGCCACTTTGTAGATGTGCTGCTTTATGTAACATTTAGGGTATCCACAGTTGCTTAAAACCTCTGATAAATTATAAGTAGACTGTACCTGTATGAAGCATTTGAAGTCCATGACAGCTTGCCTTGTGTAATACCATGACCTGACACTGGCAAGATAAACAGAAAGTGAGTGGGGGTAGTGTGAAGTGAAAGCAGGGGCAGAAGGAGTGAGTCCTTCCTTTTTGCATAACCCATGAAGCATAAGAAATGCAAATCAGCTGTCTATAAAACACCAATAAGGTGGGCAATTGTCCCATAAACTGCTGCTTGCAAACCCAATCTGGTTGTGTCTGCGGTATGTCCTTGCACTTTTCTTAGGTAAGTACATGAATATTTATCACCCACCAATTTACACAGCATGGTGCATTAATTTACAAGTTAATTAAACGGCCAGCTGAAGCTGATTTACAAGGCTTTAAATGGTCTCTCTCAACGTCCCCTGGTATGAACCCATTAGGTCTTTAAAGGTTTATTTATTCGGGGAAGGACAGAGGTGTGACTTTAAGGATGCATCCTCTCACTATAGATCCTCTTCGCTGTCTGGATTTATTTCCTTTTCTTGGGCTGTTAAAGCCAAAGGGTGAGCAAACAATCAAATAGGGTTGAATAAACAAAGTATAATAGATTGTCCAAGTTCACTCAGTAGCCTTTAGCTTTGAAGACCTAATCTTATTTAGGCTCTTAAGGCCGGCCTTCATATACAAACAGCCTTGCTTGCCCCATTTGCTGAGTCACAAGCACATAACGTCTCAGTCACCCATTGCACTGTCACTGTGTGTGACGATTAGTTTCATAAGCTTTCATAAAGCAGATTAGGATCGCCAATCTGATGAGATAAGATTAAGGACAAGCAGGAGGGGGGTAAAGATTACGCTCAGTCATACTCCACTCACTGCAACATAAGGCCCCATCAAATGAACAGCACAAACATGTAGCATTGGTCTCCAATCACACACACTCTTCACCCACCTCGCCTAATTAGTCAAAGGCAAAACAGATTATAGCCAGAGCCTGGGGTGTCTGATTTGTATTGTTGTAACCGTGCTGTTTTGATGTTTTGGATCTGAATGTCATCCTGTTTGTTATTCATCGTCTGAGCAGGGGATATTTTGATGTTTTGTTTTTTTTTTCAGGATTGTTTTGTTGCTGATTTGGATAGATCAACCTTTGCTGCAGTGTTAACTTATTGAGTTAACCCTAATGTTCTGTTCCCGGCCCCCTTTAACAGCTCAGACAACATACTTAACATTGTTTCATTGCTTATAAACATCATCTTTTAACTGTTGACGTGTTTCAGAGACTCCAGCTGTAAAACAAGGTTAGAAGAACCTCTCCCTAATCCCCAATGAGTCTACACAGATGTCTGTAATTTGAGTTTCATGGCAGTTTTTTTCTAACTTACCCCAAACAGCAGTAATGTCACTATAAAAAAAAAGCATACTATACATTTCTTTGTCTGTGAATGACTTTTTGGCTATATACATATAATATGTAAAAACATTAATTATTTCCTTATTTGGAGTAACACGAGGAAACATTGCAGGTCATCATTTGAGCTTGTCCCATTTTTTGTCTTTTTAAACATCATTCCTGATTCACCCTGCAATTTCGTAAATCCAATATTGTAACTAGGTAATGATAATGGCAGCTGTTTTCTGTGCTCTTGAGCACATACAATATGGATCGCTCAGTTCAATCTCATGTTGTCACCCATAATTGACTCGATTCTCTAATCAATACTGCAAATGCGAAATTGAAATTTCTCTTCCAGTTAATTTTTGTGCTGATTGATCACTGATGGGCCTGAGCCGGAGGGAAGACAGCATGTGCCGATGGAGATCTTTGTATTATTGGACATGACTGCGCGCCTGTATTGAGCCACAGCACAAGTGATTACAGTTTTGATTACTTCACTTAACCAACTCAGTGGAATGGACATAATCTATTTTTGATTAATCTGTAAATTGGACACAGGGTATGCACGGTTGTGTAGTATGGCACAAGTCAGTTGTAATTGTTACATTGAACACCACTGACGTTGTGTAATAATGGCTGTGCATATTTGATGAGGAACTGTGCAGCTGCCGAGATGTTTGCTTTTTAAATGTTTAGCCAAGACCTCTTTATTTTGCTAACCCTTTTTGTTAACTCCTCACCTCTTTTTAATCATTTCTCATACAGATACCAAAAATGACTTGAGTTTCCTCATTTCACAGGTTACTGAGACATATTTATTTGATATGCTCATTAGAAGGGACAGCCAACATCAGGCAGACGCAGCATTTGCATGCTTATTTGACCAGACGAGAAACCACTGATAATACGTTTCTATAGGCTGAGGACGTACCCAGACAGCATATTTATCCTTTGGCACATCTTCCCCCAACAAATGCCTCTCCTGGCCACACAGAGAGATGTAACAGCAGCCAGCCATCTGAAATCTTAACTCTCTGTAGCTGTGATTATACAGATATCAATGCATATGATATTCACGCTCCACAATACCATCATCAGTCATTTGTCATAATTATGCGCTATCTGAAGTCACGTGGTTTCATATAAATGACAATGATACATTAGCCCCTTCTCTGCCTCGGTCAGAACGGGGGGAATCTTATGAGTGAGAAAGGAAGGGTGCATGAAATACATGCGAATGTCAAGTATGTCTGTGTTGAAATAGAGCAGCTTTACAGTTCATGTTTGAGAGACGACACTTGAACATCTGAGGCTATCACAGGACTCTTAATACATGTTCATGCTTGGTTATAGGCAATGTTTGGATGATGGCAGTGATAGCTGTGTTTTTGTCCATGACAGCAGTGTCATTATGACATGTTGTTTCCTTAGAGTTAATCACATAGTCCACAGTTAGAACAGCGGAAGGACGATTAAAGGAAGGTAGGTGGCATCAACAGTATTAAAATTGGAACTGATCTAAGTAGGAGCGTGTAGGAGGCTTTCCCATTCCTGCTTGTGTGTGTGTGTGTGTGTGTGTGTGTGTGTGTGTGTGTGTGTGTGTGTGTGTGTGTGTGTGTGTGTAGTTTAAGCATGCATTGATTTTTTTCTGACTTAGCCTCAACTGACCCGCTGATCTAATATTCATTTCCTTCTCCAAACCACACACATTCTGTCTCTTGTTCTTTCACACACACACACACACACACACACACACACACATACACACACACACACACACACAAGTAAATGAAATAGTACTCATCACTGTTTTGTGCTTTTGAATGTCTGGCATTGATAAGTAAATCAAACTGAAGCCAGTGGAGGGTAAATGAGGTAAATACACAGTAGTAGCTAGTCCTTTCAAAGCACCACATGTTCTCATGTGATATGTCTCGCTCCCCCCCGTGTACCCTTTAAATTACAGCAATTTTTAATAAATCCTCCAGCTGGCTGGAAATAGCCACCACAGATTAACGAACAATGTAACTCAAAGTAGAAGCAAAATGAAGAGCGCTGGAATGTAAAATGTCTTTAATAGGCTAAACCCCATCGAGACTGAGATTCCAGTTTCAAGGGACACCTGACGATGTAAACATTTGTAAATCAAGAAAATGTCATTTTAAATGTACAGTATAATATGAAGGAAAGGGAAGCAAATTGCAATTATCAGTGGTCACTTAAGACCCATTTGATATGCATCCCCCCTCCAGAAGTGAACTATAATCCACCTTAACTGGCTGTAGAGACAGTCCGAATAATTGCATTGGCGCAGGACACAAGATCTGAAGGTTTCATTAGGGAAACTCCTATCAGGTCTCACTGATGTAGAAACACATTGGACAGTATGTTTTGCACCCTCCCACTACTTCTTAACCACATGCATAGTTTCCATAAATCAGATAAACAGAGACAGACACAAAAATGAAAACAAATTAGGAACATTGCAAGGCTACGCATTGTCCCATATGGATTACACAAGTACAGCACAGAGTGAATGAGAGTCTCTGCTTGTTGCACACTTTTTGCCCTGTCAGTCCAGGACAGCTTGCTTTAAAAGACACCCTGGTAACCTGTGAAGAGAAACAATGGTTAAGGATGATTTCAGTTTTTGGATCACGCGATGTTAATGGTCTCACTGACATATGCTTCAGTATGAATGTCAAGGGCTTAGTCCAGCTTGTCTGTTCTTGATTTCACAGTCTCATCAAAGGCAGGATGATTAATGAGAAAGATGACTAAAGATGGCACAATGATACAAAGGAGAGAGGAAATGGAGAATTGCATTAAGAGATGCCACCGCGTCAATGCCACACAAAATGTTTTGTTCCCCTTGTAGAGTTCACATCAGGATCTTTGACTTGACGTACAGACTCTCAGTGATTACCTTGATACTGAAGAAAAGCTGTTGGTTTTCAGGTTCTGGGTGAGGCAGCATCTTTTTTCTTGACTTTTAAGTAGATTTATCAATAACATCAGAAAGTGTAGGTTAGACTGATGCAATCCACTTTCTTTCAGTTCTGATCCGATTCTGGTACCTGAATTTGGATATTTGCCAATACTGAGCTCTGATCCGATAGTCAGGTTTGATTAATAAGCTGTATTTATGACTGGCATCCTTCTTGTATGTGCAAGGCAACACCAGGGTTGACTTAAACATTGTTTTCCTAACATTGCAAAGCAAAATGCCACAAAAAATACAGATAGAAATTTACTGAATTGATGCCTATTATTGACAAAACATTCAAAAGAAATATGAATCAACAGCACTTCTGTTGCCTCCATGAGCTGTGTGTCACAGTCATTGCTGCAGCTCCAGCTGCTGACCCTGTAGATAAACAGGTCAAATCAGTGCGGCCAGCTCGAGTTGTTTTTATTACACCTGCACCTATCCCTTTCACCTCCCCCTGGGGTTTATGGCAACATCTATTAACCGATATCAGGTCTCATATAACTGGATCCAAGGCAGGTTGAACATGCATGAAGCAGACCCACATCATACATGTGACTGTTCTATGACAAAAGATAAATCTCTTTACACTTTGCAGGGACCCATGATCCTTATGAGGACAAAATGCAAGTCTCTATAACCTAAATCATTAACTTTCATGGTTTCAAGATTTGGTTTTCTGGTCATGGTTAGGGTAAGTCTATGTAATGTCCCCAAAAGTGAGAGAAACATGAGTGTGTGTGTGTGTGTGCGTGTGTGTGTTTGTGTGTGTGTGTGTGTGTGTGTGCGTGCGTGTGTGTGTTTGTGTGTGTTTTTTATGTATTTTTTATATTCCTATAATGGTAGTGGAGTGTCAGTGTGTGAATGTGTGGGATGATGGTGTTTTTTTATGGCGTGCTAAATTCCAGCGTACATGTGTGCAGGTGTGTGTGTGTGTGTGTGTGTGTGTGTGTGTGTGAGACTGATTTTGATGGAGACAGAAAAGAGAGCGAGAGAGGTCACAAAGTTAAATTATGCATGTAGTGTAATTAGCTAATCAAGTGTTTAAATTAGACGCTGATGACTCTTTGCCACAAGTGAGAAGATGACACGCAGGTCAAAGAGGGCTTTCCCTGATGAAAAGAGGATCAGTGACGACAAGGAGCACAATTATGGGTCCTTTGTGCGCAATCATGTTAATTCATGTTCCAACGATGCACATTTTATTGCGATTATGATGTGTAAGTTGTTTTTGTATTTACCTACAATTGGCTTATTTATTTGTATGTTTCTAATGATGTCATTAGTAGGTTATTATCTTATAGCTGATATACGGCTTTAATTTTATCTTGTACTGTACATGTCCAGCAATTTAGAGCTCATTCAGTAATGTCCCCAGTCAGGTTGTATTGATTTTACCTCACACTAAAAAAAACAACACATAGGGCATCCCCAGTGTCTAGTGGTCTACAATGCATGTCCTTGTGCATTTTGAACTATCAAATAAGGTAAAAATAACAATGTGAATCACCAAAGTTAATGGATTTGTCGTAAATGCTGCTCAATGTTGCTGAACTTTGACGTGAATTCCTGCTGCTCACAAATAGCAAACAGTCATGACAGTGCTGACCTATGACCGAACGATGGAGGAAGCTGTCAGCTCAACTTCTGGAGCATGAACTGCTCCACAAAAGAGATGCAGCATGTTGTGCAGCCAGGAGTCCATTTTCCAAATGCTTTCACTTGAATTAGCAGTGACTGAGAGCGCAAATAGTACTAAGTTGGCAAGCTTCTAGAACAACCTACTGAATTACACAAAATGCATGAATGAATTTTCATGTGTTGCTTTCTAATCTTACATATGTGTGTATTTGACTAATACATTTTTTATTGCTTGCCTGTTGTTAAGTCTGTCAAGCCTGCTTCTCCCAGTTGGTGTGATGGTAGTTTAAAAAACACATTTGTTTTTCCTGCCCACAACATATTGAAAGTGTACAATATGCAAATTGTTATGCATTTGCTCATACCCCAATCATAGCAGTTAAATAATTTATTATGACCCCATATTAAAAGTGGATTAGCTCTTTTGACACATGCAGCTTATCACATATTTGACAGCTCGATAAAGTAGAGATGCAGGTGAATTTCCATCACATAGCCACAAATGCAAAATGTGATCATAGTCTCCTATTTAGCTCTTTATTTCTTCAGCATTATCACCAATGATTTACTGTGTTTTCTCATTCTTTCGCATCAATGGCAACAATGAAGGTGGTACGTACTGGCTGCCCCTACAGTTATTATTTTTGTTCTTAAATTAATCTTTCTTCTTTTATAATGGTAAATTCTATTAGTCAGGGTACATAAACTTCAAATAACATAAATAATTTGTTGAATGCACCTCACATACACACACAACAGCACCTTAATTGGATTTATTTGAAGTGCAATATGCTACTAGTTGAGACATGATATCTAATAAATTGGACGTTGATAGGGGTTGTAATGAAAATCTATGTTGAGAGAGAGGGACACACATGAACATGCACAAAGACACACACACACACACACACACACACACACACACACACACACACACACACACACACACACACACACACACACACAGAAGGCCCTGCATGCACACAGGCTCTGCTAATGAAAGAATCAGTCATAATAGCAGACACAGTTAGATACATAAATACATTCATCACTCCAGAACACTCCAGAGAGAGCATTCAAGCAAATAATTTGAAAAACGAGAATATTTGCTTTTATGTATTATTAGAATTATTGATAGGAGCCCACCCACCCTTGCCTGTGTGCAATTAAAGTGGAAGTGATAGGTAATATGTATGATCACTGGCTGCACTGCATACACATACACCTAATGGTTGCACCATCACATGAATATGTAATGAAGTCTACACTGAAATTAGAAGGATGGAGTTTTATATCGTTTTACTGTCTCCTTCCTCATATTTCTCACTTTCAACCTTCCTCCCCCATCCTCTCTCCTCATCTCCCTTGCTATTGGTCCGAGGCTTGCACCTCTGAAATATTTAACATTTCAGAATGATCTGCGTCCATCTTCCTCTTTTGCAGTGAATCAGACAGCTTCTCTTCAACCCAGACTCTGCATGTAAAGAAAAAGAGCTCTTCTCGTCTTCATATAGATTCAGCAAGTATTTCTCCCAGCATGTTTGAGCTGGTGGTGGGTGGAGATCACAGAAGTAGTATGTAGTAGAGTAAAATATTCTGTCTGCTTACACATTCATCAGTCAGAGGCTGGCTGTGTGGGTAGTGTCTAGAGGAGTAGTGGAGTGGTTTTGGCAACCGCGGGGGTGGGAGAATGTGAGGAGGTGGACTGATTGCCAGAGAACACAGGAAACGTCCTCCTCAGGCACTGGACACCCCCTGTGGGACAGACAACAACGAGTGTCTGCATCCTGAATGAACAACATTGGTACATAACATCTTCACACCGAGCCTTCACCGCTGTATCCATTTAAGGTTTAGAGAGAAGTCTGTTCATCTTTCTTTCCTGCAAATCTGTGCAGAGTTCAGAATCTTTTACCTTCTTCACACCAATAAATGAATTTTTTCAGTAAATTAGATTTTTTATTTTGTTAAGCTTTAGTTCAACATACTGAAATCTGAATGAATCCACCCACAGACACGAAAACCAACATTATACAACAAGTGTGATGATATTCAACATTTTCTCTATTGACAACAAATTCAGTGATGAGTCCAACACCAACAACTGATGTAAAATATTATTTGTGCAGCTGAAGCCTGATGTATCTTATTTCTCTGCACCATAGCGCCCTATTATTGTCCAAAAACCTCTATGAATATATAATCGAGCCACAACATTGCACCGGGTGACATGCTCCTCTGTTATTATGAACATGGGCACTGGAGTTTATTTTGAATCAATCTCACATAAATATGTACACACAGTATTGATGTTGCAAATACTTACTTGAACACTAAATGTGTGTTAATCTGCAATTCAAAATAGTCGTAGCAGAAGCTTTATTTACCCTTGTTTAAGTAAAATTTGCTAAAGAAACTTATTTAACCTTTAAAAAATCAAACTATAGGTATGACCTAGTTTTAAAAAGCTTATAGCTTCATTAGGAGTAAACAGGCTTTGGGTTGAGAACCACAGACAGAGTAGGAAAATATTTAAAGCTGGGCTAAAGCATTGCTGGTTTATGTCTTTTCATCAGATTTATTGCCAATTACAAAAATGTCAGCTTCATCCTTATAGACACTTTGTTCAACACACCACACTTTACTTTTTAAACACATTATACATCCAGCAGTGTGGCAAATAGGAACTGGGTATATAGAAGCATTAAGACCCTGATCATTAACTCAATAATGAATCCTTGGTTTAATTTAGATGACCATAATTGATTACGTCGGGTCCTAATTGTGCATATATTAAGCACAATTCCAGGTTTCAGATATAATGATTTTGTTAGAGAATTAAGAGAGGAGTGCACTGAACAATGAATTCCCTGTCTGAGGGTTTGATTTGAGGGGGCAGGGAGCTGGGGGGCTACGGCACTGGGGTTTTCCTCCTGAAGCTACTGCAGTACTGAAAATGTCTGTCACCATTCAGTGTGACTGACGCTGCAGCAGAGCTCTTCATTTACATATATTTACATACCAACATGTCACTTTTTCCATTCTCTGTTTAATGGGGTTTCAAGATGGTAACAGTGGGAACTGGTTAATGAATATAGGTACAAACATTGTGTTCATGTGCATGAATACATGAGTATTTATGTATGTTTGTGTAGTATATGCTCATGTGTATGTGGGTGCTAGAAAGTATATTTGCACATATAATACAGCATACAGTGTATGTATGTGATTAGTAGGTCTAGAAAAAAGATATGAAAGCAAGTTAAATCTGCATGAATTTTCTGAAGATGTTCCGGTGAGACGTACCGTATATTACCATATATACCGTACATTAAATTCCAACAACAATAACCAAAAGACTGATAGCAGTGCAAATGCTCTGTATGAAAGAAGGTTAAACCTCCAAAAACATGGTACAGAAGAGTGGCATTTGCTCAACGCATGGCTGCCCTTGTGTACAGAATAAATTATACATTGAAAGGATATATAGGGGAGAGTAATTAGATATGCATTTGCATTTGGAGGCCTTTGGGATCTTAGAAATCGTGGTCGTGCAGGTTGTGGCCTCATGAGATGGGCCCTGACAGTGATAGTGTGTGGGAGGAGCTTTGATATGCAGGAAATTGGGTGTTGGACGATCTGAGCTTTCATGTGTGACGGTACTGAAATAGGAGGATTTACCACTGCTTTCACTGGTTACACTTGTCTTCATCAGCACCAATGCCTTTTCCTTAGTTACACGCTGTCAACCTTTAATAAATACAGACTAGACACAGCGTGCATCTGTCAGCATCAATTCAGATCATTTGGGAACTTTCAGTCAGTAAAGGCTCATAGCTAATAATCAGGCCTCACATGCACCGGCATCAACAAAGCTGAGCAGGAGTCTTGCCTCACAAAATAATATGATCCTCTAATTAAGATGAAAGATTCAGACCTCTCTTCCACACATCCACTTGTACCATAGAAAAATTAGGAAATGATTATGATTATAAGCCTTACCTCTTAATATGTCCACAAGTGGTGCTGCAAATCATAGAAGACCTGTTGACAGAGACTGTGACAAAAGGCAGAAGTGGACATGAGAGAAAACAAACAGATGGACATACAGGAACAAACATCTGGCAGCATGCAGAGGCAAAAAGAAATGTGTGAACACAAAAATACTCAAAAAAGTAATTCATTAATTGCAGCCTAGCATTACAAGCAAAGCCAAGCAGCATACTGTACCATTAGCTAATTTCTTTATTTTGAGAGGTCACAGTTTGCATTAAAGCCCTGGTCAGGACTGACACACTCACTGTGTTGAGGAAAGAAGCTACTCTGCAGTCTGGTGGTACAGCAGTGAACACTTCTGTATTGTTTGCCAGACATCAGCAAGGTGAACAGGCTGTGAACCTCACCCAATATCACTGATGCTCACTAGATGGACACCATTTGCAGAGTTTAGTTTTAGTTTAGCTCTCTAATGGGGTTTAGGTTGTTTGAAGCAGAAGAGTCCTTCTCTTTATTTGCTTTTGCGGAAATTCTACATTATGGTATCCACACAAATACGGTTATATAAAAACAAAAGACATAACATATTTCTTTCTAAAACTGTGCTATGACAGATAACTAGCCATTCCATGCATTATTTTTCCCATGATTACCTTCCTTAGTCTGCCTCTGATTGGCTGTGACTGTGACTTTTCTTTCTGACCCTAACCATCAAACCAACCATCTAACCCCTAAACCTAACCAAGCTATGAACACTAGCAAATCAGTGGGAGACTGAGCAGGTTTTTTCTGACATTTTTGGACTAATAGGGTCTCAGAATAATGGGCTGTGGGAACAATGGGCAGTCCCCATCCAGCTCGACCCTCCAATACAAGAACAATACTGATCTTTATTTAGGCTAAAGGAGGCTAACTTCTGCCCTAGGTCAGCTTTAGTCTCAGTCTCATACATCATCATATCTTTAAGCTCAGTGTGGCTAGCATGCACAAGACCGATCTGAGTCCCATCTTAGAGCTTAGTGAGGGCACTACATGGGAACTGCATGGGCTGATATCTGCTACAGTGTCCTCATTTTATAATGAAGCAGCTGGAAACATCAGAAAAGTCAGCTGGAAACAGCTTTTAACCATCTCATGCAATTAACGTTAATTAGCTTGCTTGCTACAGCAGATCAAATTTGCCACTGGTAGTCATGACTTCAGCCAACAAAGTCAGTGGTGGTTGACTGAAAAATGAGAGGTCTGCTATTGTTTACTTCAGAATGAAATGAAAGATCTGTTATTTAAAAAGACACCAGAGGGGAAAATTTTGCATACCTATGGATGGTTAGGTGGATAGAGGATCATGGGTCGACTCTTTTGTTTCATTTTAAAGTTTACCAAACATTTCTATCTACCATCACTAGCCTTGTAAACTGCATATGTGCATTACTATAATGGAAAGCTTGGAAGACGTGGCAACAGTAATCAAGGGGATGGGGCTAAGCAAAGGATCGGTTTAATGAATTTTGCGTGTCTCTGGCTTTACATCCAAAAGTGATGTGTAGTGTTTGTAGTGTAATATTTGTGTGAATGTGCATATTGTTGTTTGCAAAAAGCTACCATAACCCATACAAACTTGCTGCCGGTGGCAAGGGTGCGAAACAATGGTCTTCTTTAAGAGGACACGTTGGAGAGAGTGAAACGAGAAGGGTGACTGGGTCAGTGAGTAAGTCAAATGCTGGCAAGTCTTGTTGTTGCCACTATGTTGCTTTACATAACAGTTTGTCACCTGATAAAGGAGCAGAGCAGTCATTGATGGAGACTGTAAACATGGAAGTTTCCAGAGCGTGCGTAAAAGGCCAAAGGTGTCCCTTATCTCTCTGGAGGGGCTCACAGTTACATTTCTCTCATTTATAGCTTTAACCTTGTTGCCCATGATGACGGAAAAGCCTCACAGATATAAAAGGTAACCAAGAAAGGCAAAGTCTTTAGAGCTCTGTTACATCCTTCACACATGCTGTCGCCACAGGGCTCCATGTAAGTGACTGTGTGTTTAATCTGGAGTCTCCTGAGACATTGAAGGACAGCCACACTCTGTAATACTGTTGAGCCAGCATGTGTTGCCATGGTGTAAGCACATTTTCTGACGTGTTCAGACCACTGCTGAAAAACAACTAACTCCCATGAGGGTCCCCCCGACAACAACTGTGTGACAGCATTCGTGTCTGTGAGCTTGTGTGTACATGCGCATGTGTTTTTGTTGATGCAGGTGTTACCCTGGCCTTCACACAAAGGCTAATGGAAGGGACCATTAACACCACAACAACCCTAATAGTACTGTAAATACATGGTCTGCTGGTGCGATGATAGCTTTGTTCAATAATTCAGCAGCAGCTGAGAAAATCAACAATCCCGTTTTCTGGAAGAGCAAACAACATTGTGGACAATGTCATCAGATAAGCAGGGACACAACTCACATAGGGCACAACAGACTGTGTGCTGTATACATAACTCTACTCAGAAGTTCACCGCAGCCCACAATGCAGTGTACAACATAAGTGAAATGATTATATTTTACCCACTTTTTTGGTCTTTTTTCCCATCGACAACCTCACCATCCACTTAGCTGCTGAGTATTCTCGGCATTAGTAGATGTAGCTGGCTAGCTTCATCATGCGTGGCCCTTTCATCTGTTGTAATTGGGCTTCTTTTAGTGCTAGCACATTTGTTAATGGTGCTTGAGGTAAGTGATGACTTCACTCAGCATGTAAATGAAGCAGTCGGAGTGAGATTCCTGCATGTAGTTTGTAATATTAACTGAGGTAATTTAGCATGAAACATGGTAAAAGGTTATTTACTAAGTATGATATGCTTTTATAGATTTGTCTGCAGTATAAATTGGAGTGTAAGGTATGGTGTGGTCTTTTAAACACAGCCAATGCATACTGTGCAGTGAGCCGAGAGCTCTCCCCCAACCTTTTACATGATGAAGTGACATTAAGACAGATGGCAGTGTCATGCATAATCAATTGTGCATTTCTTCTCAACATATAGTTTAGTAATCATCAAGAAAGTGCTGCCGTTAGTTTGGTTCATCATGATGGAAATACTGGTCATGGATGAGATATTTCAGTCCTCCACATTTGTGCTTACACTACAATACAGCTCATTTTCAACTAATCATGTGTGTTCTTTATTGACATATCGGGTTAATTACAAGAAGAGAAAGTTGTGTCCTGAAAATGTAATTCTAAGTATGAGTCTTCACACCCTTAGCTGCTAATGTTCACACGACACCCACAAGCCTCCTCTCGCACTCGGGAAGAACAGTACCTAATCACTATTCCTCACTGGTGTGAAGAGTGGACGGAGCTTACCTTTTCTCTCTGCAGAAACACTGCAAACATCAACTGCATGTATAACCAAAGAATAAGGATGCATACGTCCAGACCCCTGTGCTGCTCTCCTTGTCTGAAAGGCGCTTGTCAAAGAGCAGCTGCTCTGTGCAGATAAATTTATTTATGGAATACTAGATTTAAGTGATGCACTGCTTTCTCCACATATTATTTGATTTCTGCATGTGTAGTTACAACAGGCAAGATGTAAAACCAGGTTGCAGTGGAATGGGTTGTAATCTCACACGGTGGATTTTGTGACCTGTTCGCCCTCTCTCGTCCGTCTGGCAGCTACGCCTCCACTTCTATGGATGGTTTCTATGGCTCCCTTTTTGTCTGATTTCCACACACACCATGTCCCATCTTCATTCTCAGTTTTCAGTACTAGACATGGACGGTCAATGAATGCCAACCATCTGATCGTACTAACGGTCCAGAAGGGCCGGGCAGACCCTCTTGTTCTGATTGCCAGTCATTTTACCACAATAGTTGTCCTAAAAGCTTTGCTTCTTCCTGCTACAGCTTAAAATCTGAGCTACCTGTGAGTGGTTTCTTTGATATTCAAAACTATAGTTCCACATTTTGGAAATGTGCTTATTCGCTTTATTGCCAAGAGTTAGATGAGAAAATTAATGCCACTTTAATAGCTGGCTGTTACATCTGAAGCTAAAGCCAGCAGCCGGTTAGCTCATCTGAGGAGGGAAAAATGGCAGATCAGATTGTGTTCTGGTTGCCTAGCAACCTCAAAATGAGGAAGACTTAAGGAAGCCCTTGCTAAAACCCACAATAAACCACAACAGGTTTTCACTTTCATAAATGGTTTATTAGGGAGCTTTAAAGGTGCTGGTAGGTGTTTTGGGGTTTTTTTTGTTTTTTGTTTTTGTTCACCTTTGGACACAACCAGGCAAGCTGCTTCCCCGTCTCCAGTCTTTATGCTAAGCTAAACTGTCTACTGACTTTAGCCTTATATTTAATGGACAGACATGAGAGTGGTATTAATCTTCTCATTTATCTCTCAGTAAAAAAGCAAGTAAGTGGAATGTCAAATTATGGTTTTAGGAGTAAATATGACCGGGCTCTCTGTGCAGATATCAGCATAGAAAGCTACTCTGTGAAACCCGGCACTGAAAATAAAATCACCGATAATTACTCTGACCTTTTTGCACACATTGTAACAACAAAGACAAATTTTCAGCTCATCACAAACAAAAACTGCTAACACAGCAAGAAGAAACACAAAAACTACAAGATGGCATGGATGACTTAGTTAATAGATGCCTGCAATGTTAAAATTATAAGTATACTCAGAGTTGAAAGAAGGAAATATGATACAGTTTCCACAACATGAGATCCCAGTCATGCTGGAGCTGCAATTCCCATCACTTTTGGAGAAAGCGAGCACATAGAATGCCTGCTGGCGTGCTAAGGCATTGTGGAAATTAAACCCAACAGAGCATTCATCAGTGAAACTCGCCCCAGGAAGCATCAGAGAACTGACTTCAGTCCATAAAGTCAGGCAGATGCATAACTGCTGGGGGTCTCTTTTCTGTTTTACATATAGGTGAATTGTATTGGTGGAAGTTTACTGAAACTGTTGATATTTTATTTCTGCTTTGTGTCACTTTGAGGTCTGAGCACAGTTTCATGTAGGAGGTCTTACAGATATAAAGTGTTGGATCTCAGGTTTTACAGTTTTAGTTGATGTCTTTGTTTGTTTTTTCTTGTCCCAGCTCTCATTTATCTTGGTTTAGCTGGGTCTGTATATAGCTGGTTCTCTCATGTCTTCGATGTTTATGTTTGTTATGACTTGTTCACTGTCAAACTGGATCATCCCCTTAATAGTTCATATTGTAAGCACAGCACATATACAATGTGTGGCCTCTTACTTATGTCATGACTAATATAGCTGATTTGAAACTAGACCATTGGAACCTTAAGGGAGTTAACCATGTTATAAAAAAAAAAAATCAACTCTGACATCACTAAAATCGTCTATAGATTTGTTCAAGAGACACATTTTAACAAAAAATCCATATGGATCAGTTTGCCTTTATTCCAAATCGTTATAGATCTGACAATTAGTTGACCAGTCAACTTATAATACCTTGTGCATGACTCAATTCATCCAACTATTGCCTTGGCATTAGATGCTGCCAAAGCCTTTGATTGTGTGGAATGGATTTACCTCTTTGAAACATCTGGAGAGTTCGGCTTTGAACAAAACTTTATTACATGGAACTCTATATGACAGCCTTTATGCTTGCATTTTAACAAATGGCCTCTTATCTGTCTGTTCCAGTCCCACAGACCTACATTTTGTTGGTTCCCAAAAGGTGTCAACTACCAGGGCATTCAGATTACACCTGATTGCAAGGCTGTGGTTGGAGAAAATATTAAGCCAGTACTTCACAAAATGAAAGGTGATTTTGTAGATGGACCCACATTGAGTTTTTGCTACGGGGTAAAATACACTCTATTAAAATGATGGCTGCTGTGACATCCTGCCCAGTATCCCTGATTCCTTGAGATTTTTTTTTTATTCTCTAGATACTCACAACACCATTTAGGGATAAAGAAACTACAAGGTCATATAAAGGGGGTGGGGGTTCTCTCTTCCTAATTCTATATGGTACTACTGGGCTACCAATGTTCAGTATGTAAGAACATGGATAAAAGTTGAAAGGCAATAGTTAAACCAGACTGGTTCCAGATACAGACTGAATGTCACGGATTATTGGCACAAATGATAGATCACCCTGTTTTTTATAATGCTAAATGGCTATAGAATAAATGGCAGACAGTTGGCCATTGGGATTTTTTCAAATGCCTTCAACGACCTCTACGGAACAATAACAGGATTTTAATTGGAGGTAAACTGTCCAAATATAAAGTACTTTGTCTAAATGGTAAGGAAGTCCTACATGTCCCATGGGCAGCCCTATTGACGAACTGGTCATTAGATCATTATCATGTAGGGTTGTTGCTCCAAAGATCTACAGTATCACCTACTGCAGAAACAATTGGGTGATCCTTTGATCAAGGTCAAAAAGCAATGAGTAAGAGACATAACTTTGGACATACAGTATCTCCAGAGAACTGGAAATCATGTTTTAGTATCAGTACAACGCACAAAGAAATGGGCAACAGGTTCATGCAAGTGAAAGTAATACACAGATGGCATCGGACACCACAACATAAGTGGGAACTGATACCACTAGACTCTTGGTAGAGATGTGAACAGAATGGTGCCTCTATCCTACATGCACTTTGGAGATGTCCGCCATTATTTATTTTTGAAGTCTGGAAGAAAAGTTCCAAATCTCTGCAAAACTGTATTTCAGTCTCAACCACTGCCTTCAGCACGTCCTCCTTTGAGAAGAGGTGGATTGTCTTTGTCTTACAACAGCTAAACAGATACTACTGAGCTATTAGAGGAAAAGAGCCGACCCCCTTATGGAGAATGGACTACAACAATGGTGCATTAGGCTGCAGGTGACAGGGTGACATAGTCTATATTGAACAAGCTTCATCATTATGTGTCCTTTCATTGGCTGCGTACATGTAACTTAGAGGTCAATTAGGTAATCCAGTGTAAACAAAGAACTGCTGTGCCAAACCCTGGTGAGGATGCCAGTGTGTGTGTGTGTGTGTGTGTGTGTGTGTGTGTGTGTGTGTGTGTGTGTGAGGAAGAGAGAGCGAGAGTCGTATATCTATATGGGTATAGATATTTATGATAGATCTCCAACCAATTGAAGAATTCAAGGACTGTCTTTGTTCATGTGTTTAAACTTTCAATAAAAGAGAAATGTGCGTCAAAAGAAGTATGACATTTTGTTGTTGTTTGCTGTCAGTTCTGATAAGTTTTTTCTCTTACAAGACTGATTCTCTTTTGTTTTGGTGTTTCTCCCTGCTGGAGATAAACCAGTGCCTCTTTATTGACATCTTCTTCCTGTCGAGGTCTCATCAGAGTTTGGAGAACCCATTGAAAAACAAGAGGCTGAATGAGAGAAAATATCAGCTGATATCCACAGTGTTAAATGCACAGCACCATTTAATGTGTAGATCATAGAGCAGGGGAACAGGACAGTGCTGGTTTGCCTACAAATCAAAAGGAAGGTAGTGAGTGAAGTGAAAAAATAGTTATTTTAAAGACTGAGAGTGATATAGTTGTGAAGAATAAAGAGAAAAGACAGATTGAGAGTTATACTGGAAGTCCTCCCACAAATTAACTCCCACTCTTCCTCTCATGCCCACGCACTCTCTGTTACTGTGACGTCCACTCTTCCTTTTTACTCCTCCGCTAGCTGTGGAGGCGTTCTGTTCTCCTCTCATTCATACACTGCCACACTATTTCCACCTTTGTGAGTGGACGCTGTGCACTGAGTTGAAATTTCTGTGCAGGAAGAGGAGACGGAGGAGGAGGAGGAGGAGGTGGAGGAAGCGCCATGTTTGGCTTCATCCGAGCACATCAGATTTCCGATCCTGCTGAGATCGTGATCAGACCTCACATGAGAGCCAAGCTCTACAGATGGAATTATGTCATCTTTGTACATGGGAAAGTGAGGCAAAAGCGTGACACAGTTATATTCTCCAATCACAACAGCCTCTCTAATTTCAAAAATATCACAATTTTATTATTAAAATAAAAAAGGTGTTTTCATATTGTATACCTATCACACCACCGTGAGTCTACTTCAACTGTAGTCTTCTCAAATAAGCAGTGTGTTCCTAACCTGAACACTACATTGACAAAGCTCAGGTTTAGTTTGATACTCACTTACACAGTACCAGTCTATGACATTGTTCACCTGTGTGTCTGATTTAGGGGATCTATTGGCAGAATTGGGCCATAATATTCAGAATGTTTTCATGAGTGTATAATTGTATATTCAGCTGGAAATAAGAATCATTATGTTTTTGTTACCTAAGAATGAGTTCTTTATATCGACAGTGGGGGTCCTCTCCACAGGGTCCGTGGCAGCTCAGAGCAGATAAACCAAACACTGGCTCTGGAGAGTGGCTTTCACATTTTTAGCTGTACTTTCTCCTAAAGCAAGGAGCGTTCAGTTTGTTGCAATGTGTAACCTCACTGCTAGACGCCACTAAATCCTACAAACTGGTCCATTAAAAACAGTGAAAAGAAAAAAGTCATTTTGACACTGATGACTGATGCACTTGATTTAAATGCTAATGATTCTTCATGAGCTTCATTTTTTATTGAACGTGAATGTGCTTCACACTCAAAACAAACATTTTTTGTAATGCAGTTAGGCATTTCTGACATAGGTTTTGTCAAAGCTATATTTTTTTATTCTTATTATGTTCTTATGTTTGTGCTATTTTTATGTTTCTGGAGACCATTTGTCAGAATGGTGAAAAAATAGAAAGACCATAAACCTAAAACTCAAGAAAGAAAATAAATGCAAGAGAATAAATGTGTGATCTGAGCACTATTCTCTTCCTAGAAGCCTTGACCACAGGGTCAAACTCGTTACCATCCCAAAACTGACAGACTAATGAAGGGTCCACCATCAACCTATAGTGTTGCACCATGCCCAGTCAGGGAGAGACCTCAACACATGATCCTCCTTCATAAACCAGCTGGTGGGGAGACCAGAGAGGAGCCCATTTCAAAGGTGCTGTTATGGCCTTTGTGTCACAGCTAATAATGGAGCTGCAGGAGGATGGAAACAGCAGTCAGCTAGTAATGAAAGAGGTAAAGTGAAGGTGTGCATATTACCTTTCATTTTTCTGTGGTTTGTTTTTGCCTCTTCCCCAGCTGAAGTACCAGTGCACAACAACAAAAGAAATAAAAATGCTAGACATTAAGCATTAAAACAATGCATGATAATTAGGCAATATAATAAACTAGCATATTATTAGTGATATAATTATCTTGAAGCCTGTCTAACATGATGTAAAAGCAGCAGTATGTCTCCACATGCTGAGACTAAATGCATTTGAGAAAATAACTGGAGCATTGTTTTCAGGACAGTCGTAGGACAATAGGCTGTTTTGCTGTTTATCAGATGGTGATAGGAAGGAAAAAGTCAAATTAAACTGGTATTATTCTTAAAATTAATAGCTAAAAGGTCTGATGTGTTGTTCTCATTTATCTAAGTCATGGTACCAGACAATAGGTGCAATTACTAGTCAGGAAGGTGCCAGAGGAGCACATCCCAGCACGTCCAGAATGTGCAGAAACCATTACAGCACATACATACATACATACATACATACATACATACATACATACATACATACATACATACATGCACCTATTATTACGCTGTATCTTTTAGAACCATTTACTTTAAACCTTGTATCTGTAATAATGTAAGGTCACATCAAAATGACTCTAAACCAGAGAAATAAAAAAAAGTATGAAGAAAAAAGTTGTATGTCTGATGAGACACTTGGCACGTCTACACCTTTGACAGGTCAACAGTACAAGGTTATTTTATATCTATACAACAATGTCGATGTCTAATACCTGCACTCTTGCTTTTTTCTAAGGTTATTTATTTAACTTTTCCATATTGCTGAAAACATACATGTTCAAGATCAGCAAAGAAACATTGCAAACATTGCAAACACCACTTTACATGAGTGTATAGTCATTAAATATCAGGGCAATCTCTCAGTTCTTCATCTCTTCACTCTAACAGAATCATGGTTGCTGAAGTCACAAAAACCTTGCAGGACAGACTGAGGGTTGAAATGCTCCTCTCTACTGAACTTAAGTCGGGCACCAGGCCTGATCAATAGCTGTTAATAATATGGACATTCTGCCTGACTCATGGAAACCTTTTTAACTATATGCATATTGTTAACTGTCTGAGCACCTATTAAAATATTTGCCTGTCCACTCACATTATTGTTTTCACACAAGTTGCTTGATTAGACCTCTTCTGAAAGTACAGTGACATCGGATTTCACTCTGCATTAGTCATATTCACTTTCAATTATAAAATGAACCCAATTTGATGCTTTGCACTAAATTCAATCATCTTTATTGTCTATTTTACTCTAAATGGGACCATAATTTACAACATGAACATCATGCTGTATTGAAGAAGACTTGAAACTAGCGATAAAGACCATAAACTCATTAGGAAATTGTTTACTGAGGTAATAAATCAAATTGGAATTAGGGTTATTTTCTCATAAGCTTATATACACTCTGACTTCTTTTTGCAACCAGTGGAGTCGCTCCCTGCTGGCCATTAGAAAGAATGCACGTTTAAGACACCTGTTTGGATGTGCAGGGCGGTTAATAAAGAGCAGATAAAATCAACTTTTTGAAAAGGTGACGTCCAACCAATCTATGATAGCACCTGTAGCAAGAAAAAGAAATGTGACTAATGTGATTGGCTGAGATGTGGATGTACATTAACATCAGAAATCTGCTCACCATGTCAACGTCCTTTCACCACTTAGTTTCATTAAGGAGAAGAATGAATCAAGGAGTACAAACTGAATACTTCTCATCTTGTGTATAAGAAAGTAAATATTTTCCACTAAAGCACTTACTGTATTTACTCCCCAGACTGATGTAAAAAAGGTATACAGGTATACAAAGTCCCTCTCTTACAATTGTGTGTGTGTATGTTCGGTGTTTGCCCTGCATGGCCTCTGTTATGTTTTGTGTTGCGTGCTATGTTGCAAGATAATCTGTATTTGGCCCAACTGAGGTCAAAGGGGTGTTGCAGAGGTTGTGGCCTCTGAGCTTGATCCACTCAGGAGAAAGGTCAGGGTCAGACCAACCTCCTGACACATTCCCGCACTGTACCGCACACATTCTGGAAAACATAGCATATTAAGTTACAGGAACTTAGACAAGTCCTCATTATCACTTTGACATACATTAATTAACCCCATCAGCCCATCTCAGCAAGGATCAAGGCCAGTTACTAATTAAAATGCAATTTGTTCATCGCAACCAACCTCATATGAGTAAAAACTCACAAATTGTCACAATAAATATCATTGTATGATCAATTCGCAGGCAGTCAGTTTCTCTTGGCAACATTATGGACATATTATTGCACTGAAGTTTTAACAGGATAATCCCCAGCCCTCTGAAGGTGATTGTCTCTCATTGTAAGTCGGCTGTCAACTTAGCAGTGTTAGCAAACAACCAATAGGATTAAACCCTTAAAGTGGTTTAAGTTTTGAATTCCAAAGCCCCTGAGCAAGGCTGAGCATTGACCCCAACCACATGGTATTGGTGTTGTGTGGGTATTTTTGAAATACAGTGATTTATGTGCTCTATCTAGTTTGATCACTTTCTGTATGATGTTGTATATTGGACCTACGTTTCGGTAATGATCACGTGCTTTTCTGCAGATGCTTTAGTGTTCACAGCAATAATCAGCATGAATTCAATGTTCACTGAGGAAAAGTTGTTGATGATGAGACCTCCTTTTGTTGTAATGCCGCTATGAACCAGCTGTGAGTTGCTTTTTCACTTCTGGAATTTGTACATCAAGCTGAATACAGTACTTGCCCCAGCCAAAGCTTCGTAATTATTTAATAGCTGTTAAATTGATTTTTTGGGGCTTGTCATGTTCTTTCATCCTTACTGCCAAGAAACTGTTCCATTAATTTACTTCCCTATGTGTTCTGTTTAATCGAAGAATTTCATTTCAGTATTAGATCTCAATACATTTAAAACTCAAGTGATTCAATCTTCAAAATAATTTGAGACATAACCCTCTATAAAATTGACTGGCACATGTGTTAGACAGCAGCAACAACAGACAACAACTGAATCCAGGTTTTGTATCATTAAATTGGAAAAATGCAGCTTTAAAATAGGTTTACATTTTCAATGGCTGCTTGAGGAAAACTAAAATGCGGTACAAAACAAATACTGATTGGGCTCTTTAAGTAGATGTGCCAACTGCCTGTTGTGTCACAGGTTAAGCTTTATATAAGCAGAGGAACAGATTCCAGCCACTTGTCTGTGAATGCAGCTTTTGCCATAACTGCAGATATCTCAGCCTCGTAGCGAGGGATCTTGATGGTGGTCATTAGGCCATTGCTGTCAGTTGTACCTGTCATTTGACCATTTGGCCTTTGGTGTTGTATGGCCATTCAGTGTGACTCCCACCTGAGTGACCTTGCACTCACTAGTCAGAGGTCAAGGCTTTGTTAGACATGTTTATGAAGATAGCTGGGGGTCAAGGCCTCTGTTTGTCTGTCTGTCTGGCGACAAGAGAGGAAACAAGGGATAGGATTCCGGTAATAGATGAAAGACGAGAGTGGAGATGAAAGGAGGGGTTATCTGGTTCTCTGTGGAGCGTATCGATCTGTTTGTGTTTTCATGGGGTGAACGGGTTTGTTGGCCACAGTCCCAGCAGAAGTGCTGAGGTGCTGGCTGCATCACACCGTGGAAGTGTTGGCGCAGAAGCTGCACTCAAGTCAGGGTTCAAGATGGATTTGAGGTCAGCTTTTTCTGCCTCTTGCTGGAGTCATAGCCAGTGGCAGTAAAAACTAAAAACACTGAGTGCTTGTGAATCACTGGAATGGAGAGCTTTGAGACCGTCAATCATCAGCAACTTACCTACAAAGTGTGCTGGTGCCTCCCTCTTGTGGCCTATTCCAAATACTGCACCAGAAATCTTCACATTTGAACCATACAAAGCAAAAGGAAAAGTATCATCTATCATAAATGACTAAGAATATTCTACAAATCACTTTATTGCAGGAATTACACAGTTTGGGATCTTGAAAATATAAAATACTGAAATCTTTCTGTTTGTTAATTAGTTATGATTATTCCCACTGTAATCAAGTTTGTTTTATAATGGCAAACACTGCTAATACTCTATATACTTCATGGAGGAGTTTATCACAACACACAAATAAAAACAGGTTACAGTGAAACTGCTATAACAGTAGAAAACGTTGAATCTTTCAATAGATCTGAAAGGGACAGATCTGAAAAGGACATGTTTGTGGTCCAAGATGCCTTCTTCCTACTGACCAAGACTGAGGTCACGTCCAAATACTGTATATCAAAGGATGAACAAAACACAAACCTATGTCAAGACCTTTGAAAGTATCTCAGCTTGCATAGATACTTGTAAATGCAGTCCTCCTCATCTGTCTGCGCTTGACTCAGATGTACAACAATGATGCGACGAACCCTTCAATCTTAATGAAAAATCTTTTTTGCGTTGAATTGACAGGGATGATAACGGTATTTCACAATGGGAACAGTCAAGTACATGAGCACAAAAGCAAGTACGTGTTATGTCTAAGTATATATACATGTGCATTTCTTTGGGATCAGAAGATCAGAAACATCTGGTTCATGTAGTGTGAGACAAGTAAATCCTTTAACACACAGTTGTTAGACACAATGTTGTGACAGAGTAAAGGCAAAGGGATGGTGATGTTTTTGTCTATTTTTTTGTGGTTGTGCAACAACATATATGCAGACTTCACAAAACACACACCACTTCCACACAGCTAAAATCCATTCATATATGTACAGTCACACACATACATTCACACACATACACACACACAAACACACACACACACACACACACACACACACACACACACACACACACACACACACACACACACACACACCCACACCAGCCAATGCTATTTCAGTGCTGTTTTGTGTGTTACTAAGGCGTCAGACGTTGAAACACTGTTTTTGGATCAATGGAATCTCAGACACACTCAAGTCCAACATATTCTCATAAATCTTATAAATAAAAATGGACTTAATGACACACAAAGTAATTCAATAATAACCTGAGGAGAGTATGTTGAACTGTGTTAGAGAGGAATGCATTATATTTACAACAGAGTGATCGTTATATATCTTTGTCTGCAACATTATGGTGATTTAGCAAATGACAAGCATCTGTAACCAGTGGTAAGTCCCATCCTATACATTAGTATATTTAAACAAGCTAAAAGGTGTGAAAATCTATAATAATATGTGGCTATATCTTTGAATGCTGTGGCGCTGGGGGAAATATAAAGAAAACAAAATGGAATAAGGCAGATAAATAGGAATAGCACCTGACTTACACAAACAACCCTTTCAAAATGAACCCCCAGTTTACCAGTTTCGGGGGCGTGTATTCAGTGCAGTGGTAAACTGGGTGCAATTCTTTAGAGACATGTTGTGATCATGTTGGTTAAGTGTTCTGCATGGAGCAAAAGGCCGCTTGGTCTCTGTGTTCTGGTTTGTAATGTTCGATCTCTGGTTGTTCTGCAAACCACATCTCTGTCCCTCTCCTCTCACACATGCAGGGAAATAGCACCATCCTTTGAAAACAGGAAGTAAAGGCAAGTAGAGGATGTCAGCGCACGTGGCATTGCTCGCAGGTTAGGAGGGAGGACTCTGGTGTTGGAGTTTATGTCCTCTTCATGCACACCTGACAGCGGCTTATGTGTGTTCGGAGGTTGCCAGCTTTTAGTGTTGTTGGGACAGGTTTCCTGGAAAAGAAGATAGAGAGGAAAATATGAGACTCTGACCACACCCCCTATCTCTGAAGGATGTGGTTGGGTGTAGTCAAAGTGTGCATCTTTAACCACACCCATACTTGGTGTCCTGTGCATCACTCCAACAAGGTGAAGTTAAACAACCGGAGGTCAGCAAAAACAACATTTTCTAGGGTCGTTTAGTTACTCTTTAGTGCTAAACAGGGGGAATCTAGAAATTCAATGTCTGAGTGTAAGCATTTCTTACGTAAACATCTCAGTGTCTTCAATGGTGGCAAGCCAAAAGCTGTAGGAGTTGGCGTAGTAGTTGCAGGTTCCACGGCCGTGACACTCGATGAATGGAGCACTGCGGAATTCCTCCAGGCAGGAACCAGGAGAGGCCAGAGCCTGTCCTGAACCCTCAGCTCCAGCACTGGTGTGCTACACAAACACACACAATGAAAGCAGCAAAAAACACCAGATGAAGCCCATTTTGAAGGGAGTTATTGTTTGATTTATAAAATGAAAAGTTGTGCATGTGCGCATGCAAAAAAGGATACTTGTGGGGGTTTTCTTCAAGAAATACTCTAAATCTATAGATATATGTTTACTACAGGTGTACTGATGCATAAGCTTGTGTGTGGATAAATGTGCAGATATATTATTTGTTGCCCATTGGTCCAGATGATGGAGCTTTGGACGTTGTGGTGAGGATGTGGGGGTTGGAGGAGGATAGGTTGGAGACAGAGCAGGAAAAATAATCTGTACTTATATTTACAGCATGAAGTCTTCCAACATTTGCTTACATGGTACATTAAAGCAAACTGCTCATCTACTGCACTTCTTAATATGGTAAAGCAAAATACTGATAAAGAAAAACGTCAAAACAAATTCACAAAACCTGATCAAAATGCAATACCATAGGTATAGCATAATACTGAAGCATAGTTCATAGATGTTACTGAATCATGGTTGACTTATATGTGGTGAAAGGAGGAACTGAATGCAGTCATGAGAGGGCAGACTGCGTATTTGCACTGAAACCTGATCCTGTTCTGTCTTACCATGACAAAGGAGTAGCCAATCCACAGAGAATCCCATCCGTTAGGGCACGGTGGGATCATGATGGTCTGACTGTGAACCGCTATCACCATGGCTGGGGCTTCACACACAGCACACCTGCACATACACACATATGAGAGGAGCATAGTATATGAGGGTCAAATAAGCATCATATATAGCTAAAACTGACCAGTATGCATAGAAATGCTGACACACCTGCTGATGAAGGGTTTGATGCTTTCACCAGTGATAGGTGCCATGCTCATGGGCATGGGCTCAGGGGAGGTGAGCCAGTAGGAGTAGTCATTACGGGAGGCAAAGTTGCACACGTTGTTGATGTTACAGAACAGGAAAGGCATGGGGCTGAACTTCTTTAGACAGCTGCCTGCCGTACCTAAAACACAGATCCAAGAGACGTATAATTCACCCCACAAGTCTTTCTCTTTGTGGATTCCTCCATCTCACTTCTTTCTGTTTCTTTCCTCCTTTCTCATATTGTGCTCCTCACCTAAGTCCTGTCCATGAGAGCGTTCATTGCCCTGTACGTAGAGCAAGGAGTAGCCATCATATATGGGTGAGGTTCCCTCAGGACAATGTGGAACATCCACCGTTTGGCTGTGACGGGTTACCAGGAACCCGTGATCCATGGAGGAGGGGCCAGGTTGACCCACCTGACCTGGAATGCCATCAGGTCCTGGGGGGCCGGGGTGTCCTCTGGGTCCTAAAAACAGGGAATAATGTAAAAGATACGACCATGACAGCAAAACAGCTTTTACTCACACCTTTCATCCCTGTGAGCTTCTCACCCTGTGGCCCCGGGAGGCCAGGCTCTCCTTTGCCTCCAGGCTGACCGTCATATCCAGGAAAGCCATTTTCACCTTTTGGCCCTGCAATACCTGTCACACCTGAGAGAAAATGACAAAAATGATGAATTAATTAGAAAAGATAGTTGTTAGATCATAGGAGTTTACACAATGAGGCACATTTTTAAGCAAAACGTCACCTTGCTGTCCTTTCTGCCCAGGGAGCCCAGGTGGCCCCTGGGGTCCTGGTAAGCCTGAAGCCCCTGGGAACCCGATGTCTCCTTTGATGAAGGTGTGGGGGCCGGGGGGACCAGGGGGACCATCATTGCCTGAAATATACAGCATCTTTAGAAGACATCCAGCTTTAATTTTTAGCAGCCTATGAAGGTCAAGTTATCAGATTATCAGAGACATTAAGCACTGACCCATTCTAATCAATGAGATTGTTGTTGAAATATTGATGAATATAACAACACTTTGAAGGGTTTCCCCTCCTTTTTACCCTTTTCTCCTGGGAATCCTCTGTCTCCATATTCTCCTTTTAATCCAATGTCTCCGACGTTACCCTTTACACCTAGAGTTTGTATTCAAAAGCAGGGTATTTTAATTGTCAATTACATGAAAAAACACATCTTTCCTCTCATATTTGCATAAAAACACATGCTGTCTTTCACATCTGAATGCACACGCACATGCACACACACCCATGCACACTGTCATAGACTGTCACACTGTATGTCCTCACCTGGGAAGCCAGGGACACCTTGCAATCCCCTCTCTCCCTTCTGTCCATCGATACCTGGAAGGCCAGATTGTCCCTGTAATACACACACAAATACACACAGTTACACAAGGGGCTGGGGAGAAGACAGAACTAGATGCATGTTAATAAGTGTTTCTTTAAGAACTTGCTCATGCTGAGTTCATACTCAGATGGTATTTTTTGCAGCATTAAAACAGCACTAATAGGCATTAGCTGTCTCTCATCAGAATGCATATTAACTAGTGTACAGCTTAAGCCATGGAAAACAGCCTCATGACGTACAGGAAGTCCAGGAACTCCAGGGTCACCCTTATGTCCCGACTCTCCCTGGAAACCAGGGTTACCCTGGTCTCCTTTCTCTCCCTTTTGGCCATGTCTGCCTGGCACACCAGTGGCTCCTGGCGGTCCTATGGTTCCTGTTTTATAAAGACAAGAGGAACACATAATACACACATAATGTATTTCTATTCGAAACACTTTTCACTTGAAACTGTGGTTCTATACTGTACCACATTTTGGCAACAGGTCCTCATACACATAATGTTGGCATGTCACATATTTGGCATACCTGTTTCTCCGGATGGTCCTGTTTCTCCCCTGTCTCCTTTAGGGCCCTCAAGAGAGATACCTGGGAAACCCCTCTCTCCTGGCTCACCCTGGGCTCCCTGAGAGCCTGGAAGTCCTTTGTCACCTTTGATACCAGGGACACCTGGATGACCTGGAGTGCCAGGGAAGCCAGGACTACCTTTGTCACCTGGAGAGGGAAAGAGAAGGCCCCATGATGAATCTCTGATTGGACTGAGGGATAATATAAATCAATAATGAAAGGACTCTAACCTTTGCTACCAGGCTCTCCGGATGGCCCAGAGAAACCACGGCCAGGCAAACCTGCAGAGAAGAACAGATAAAAAGTATGTTGCAGACAGTTTCTGTAATGTTTGGATTGTTCATGGGGGGCCGGAAGAAAAAAAAAAACTAAACATAAAAACCTAGAGTAGAGGCTGCTACAAGAGTTTGTGGCTTCCAGTATCTATGTTCCAAAAACCGTCAAAACATAAATACAAGTATCAAAATGTGTGTGGTGGTTGTGCTTGAGAGGGTTTGGATGGAGGTTAATGTAATGGTCCAATGCCAGAGTGACCCTGCAGGATATATGTCAGGCTCGTACGACACACTAACAGTTTATCAACAAACAAGTGAATTCTTCTGGTGCAGTCTCCTCCTTACTCCTCTGATGCTAACCTGGGTCTCCTCTCTCCCCTGAGGATCCAGGGATGCCATCCACTCCAGGCTCTCCCTTCTCTCCAGGAACACCAGGTGGTCCCTGCAAGCCGCCTTCACCTGGAAGAAAACACGTTGATAAACTATGAGCCTGTTTACACCTGGCCTTAACATGTGTCCTGGATGATCTGATCACACATGGACAGTTGTAAGTTTGGGTGTGAATCCACCCAAGATGCTTTGAGGACGCCCTGAGGTCTGATGGCTCAGACCACCCATTTGGAGGTGGTTTTTCCTAATTTATCCACAGAGTTTCTAATTAAATCTGATGTGAGAAAAAGGCCAAGCACCTGCAGAATGATATGTTATTTTTATATTCACACTGGCTTCTTTAAAAAGTTACCACAGCTCAGGAGCTTTGAGAAGTGGCAAGTTGCGTAATTGTCTCGACTACCCTTTTAGCTCTCTGATTAGTTTTGTTTCCAGCTGCCTGGCTCATTCAATTCCTCATGGATTTTTTTTTTTTTTACAAATCTTTAAACAAAAACTGATGTCTCAAGATTTAACCTCAGATTATCAAATCTTGAACAAATGCATGACATTATCACTGTGATTAATATGTGATTATTCTTCGGTGTAGCTGATAAATAATCCTGTTACTTACCAGGTCGACCGTCGTGACCAGGTTCTCCTGCAGGCCCTGGCAGTCCAAGGGTACCCTTCTCACCTGGTCTACCTGGCTGACCTGTACAACGTACATCACAATAAGAGCTCACATGACCTACCAACACGTACGACTACTAAACCTGGTATTGAAGACTACTAGGATAAATGCGACAACACAGACAGAAATCTGACCTGTATACCCGATGCTTCCTTTTCCTCCCTTGGCTCCTTGCAGTCCTGGCTTGCCAGGCATACCCTCCTGACCCCTCAGACCCTTCTCTCCTTGTAATCCTGGGAATCCTGGCTGGCCTTTCTCACCCTGTGAGAGTAGAGAAGTGAAGAGGAATGACAGGTAGGTCTGACGATTATTGAAAGGAACAAGAGGATGATGACAGTGTAAAGCTAATATATATGGCAGTAAAACTAACAAAAAATGTTTACATTTCCATCTCTGTTGGGCACCAGTTGAAATTCTTTAATCTCAACATTTTAAGCCATGGATTTATCTATCCCCTTATAGTGACTATTTGTGGTTGCAGTGGAGTTATGTCTGGATAAAGAGTCAACCAGAATAAATGAGACAGACAGACAGAAAGAGACACTGTAGATCACATCACATTTAAATGTCTAACTAATGGTGAGCCAAAATAAATGGGGAACTTTCTAGTGCAGAAATACAAAACCCTATATCAAAATCATTGACATTTGTAAGTAGAGGAGCAGTTGGAGAGTGTGGACCTCTGCCAAAGCCAACAGTCTACTCTTCTATGATATGCAAATCTGTGAGCACAACCTTCACATCAATATTATTGCTTATTCTGGTTTGAGCAGCTACATGTGTACATGCCACACCCTTCCGCCTGTGAAAATCGGGTCAGTAGATTTTCTGTAATCCTGCTGTCAAACAAACCATAATAATGAATATTGCTAAATATACAGTCCCAGAACAGAAGTTCTTTCTCATTGAAAGCTCCACTGAAATCAGAGTTGACTTCTCTCCTAATGTTAACACTCTTTTGGCTCTTAATGAAAGAACCAGCTTTTTCCAGGATAATGTTTTATTCTTTGCGCTTACAATTAAATAATACCTAAAGTGGGAGCTTCGTGGCCATTAAACCTTTGCAAATGCTTGAACAGCCAATTTTCAGTGGACACAAGTGGAAGCAGTCAAGCTTATAGAGCCACAAGAAGTCTCTGCCAATGTTCATAGAACTAGGGTTATAAAACATGACCATGGTTATAGCTAGAGGATTACCTTTTCTCCTGGATGTCCTGGAATTCCAATACCTGGCTCCCCAGCATCTCCCTTTTCTCCTTTCTGCCCATCTGTGCCTCTGAATCCAGGATGCCCCGGTGTACCAATATCTCCTTTAGTACCCTTTGGACCACCTGGACCTGCACAAACACACACAAGTGGACAAGATTCAGACATTTAGAAAAGTATTTCTAAGAGTGTAATGTGAAATTTAGATTTCCCTTTGCTTGAAATATCCTCAACACAGCTGTTTCACTTTGCCGGACAAAATATGTTCGTTAAATAGATATTACATGTTTACACACACACACACACACACACACACACATCCAGTGGTTGGCATTTTAATGACACACTGTGTATGGTTTATTTGTGTGTTCTTACCTGGTATTCCCATCTCTCCGACACTGCCTTTCTGTCCAGGTGGTCCCATACTGCCGGGCTCTCCAGGAAGACCAGTGTCTCCTTTCTCACCTGAGACACATCAGTGACATTGAAACATTAATATCTGCTTTGTTTACCCTCCGCCTTCATCAGGTGACAAAACAAGAGAGAATTTACTTAAATAAGAGTTAAATGAAATTAATAGGACAAACAGAGATGATAGCCAGATGAAATCTATAGTATTTAAATATGTCAGGTGGTCACCTGCTTGCCCAGGTAATCCGGCCTCTCCATCTTTGCCTGGCATTCCAGGGTCTCCAGGAAGTCCACGGACGCCCTTCTGTCCAGTGAAGCCAGGTTTACCTGAAGAATTAAAAAACACAGTAAGATACTTCTTAAATTATGGGCCAATATAGAGAATCAACAATGGACCTGTTTCTAGCAAACCTCTATGTGACGCAAATACTCTCAGTGATCCAAAAGCCAGTATGTTGTTTATACCTGTGTCTCCAATGTCTCCCTTCTCCCCCTTCATATGCTCCATGTCAACTTCAGTCATGTTCCCAGGAGGCCCCTGAAGACCTGTATCTCCCCTTTCTCCTTTAAATCCACGGTCTCCAGTACTACCTCTTGGTCCAGTAATACCAGGATCACCTGAGTGAGATGGTGGGAAAGATAAGTTATTATTGCTGCGAATGACAGTGTAGATAAGTGAAGACATGCTGAAGTGCGCCTCACCTCTAAGACCAGGTGATCCAGATGAACCAGGTACTCCAGGAAGGCCAGGTGCTCCTGGCGTCCCCATAACACCCATTTCACCTTTAGGACCTGGCAAACAAAAACACACACAGTGAGATTACTGTGAATTAAAGAACAGATTGAAAATCCAGAGGCGTTCACAATTATTTTCCTCAAAAGTCAATCCTGCTCCTTCCTTATTTTGAATTGAATGGGATACATTACTTCCACTTAGTGGTAAGAATAATATGTACTGAAAGAAAGAAATACAGACAACTGCAAAAATGATTATGTATATTATGTAAATCACATAAGGCAGTCCTTTATATATTTATGCAAATGCAGCAAGACACAAAACAAGGAAACATACAAAAAACACCCACAGACCCAAAGACAATGAAGAGCCCCACATCACTGAAAAGGTTTTCAGTTTTAGCTTTTTTCTTATTTCCAGGTGTTCTCTGTTTGTCGTTCTCACCTTGGTTTCCAATCTGTCCGTCCCTGCCTGGTAAGCCTGGTGGCCCTGGCAGTCCTTTGGAACCTGGGACTCCTGGGAACCCAGGGGATCCCTTGTCTCCCTGAGGCCCCGGCATGTCCAGACCAGGAGGACCTGGGTAGCCCTTTTCTCCTTTTATACCTTCTCTTCCTGTTCAACATGTACACATACAAATATATTTGTAACACGCAACAAAAATTTTGAGTTCAAGTGTACACTCACATGTTTGTGCATGCACAACAGCAGGACCCAGAAAATGAGGTAACTAAATGGAATTCAAACTTCATTAATCTTGTTATTTACACCTGTCATTTTCTTTCTGTGACATGTCAAAATTTCTTCAGCGAAAAAGGTGTAAATAGCCTTGTTGACACATATTTCCCAGTAAATTACTAGAATAACATTTCAGGCACCACTATTGACTTTCACTACATGCTGCTATAATCAGGAACATTTCTGTCTTGAGACTTTTCAAACTTGCTAATGTCAATGTTCAAACATGCTAATATGCTCCATGTGGCAAGGGACAGTCCAGCAGATGGTGGTAATGCAAGATTTATGGATGCTAACCACAATAACAAGCAAAAGAAGACGAAGAAGAAGAAGAAGAAGAAGAAGAAGAAGAAGAAGAAGAAGAAGAAGAAGAAGAAGAAGAAGAAGAAGAAGAAGAAGAAGAAGCTGGGGCAAAGACGGATGTACATGTATACAGTGAAGACGTCTCTGGTTATTTTCAGGAACATGAAGGGTGAGAGGCTCTTTTTTCTTGTTCTCTTAATGTATTTAATATTAAACAAGTTTTTGAGATGAGTAATGTTTTTTCATGATCTACATAGAAGTAAACAAATCATGGAATCAAATATGCCATCAGCAGCATCTTGTGATCAGGTAACTTGCTCCATGTGAAAGTGTCTTTAGTCAGACGGATGTTACCTTTACAGTCTTGTCCCTGAAATGTTACTCACCAAACAGCTGGAGCGGCATTTGCTCTGAAATGTTATTTGGTCTTGATGTGACAAATTGGCGGTACAGATATCCCTGAATATGGATTCCTGCTCCCATTCACACATGACCTCATGCAGGAAATGCTCCTGAACATTTCAAGAGTAGACTGCATGTGTGAAAGGCGCTTTAGTTTGAATGCTAAGTTTGTGCTCACCAAATGGCCCAGGTTCTCCAGGTGGTCCTTGTGGACCAGGAGCTCCGGGCAAGCCTTTTCCCGGAGCACCTGGTAAGCCAACCAGTCCAGGAGGTCCTGGAGGTCCTATGTCACCTAATTTTAAAGATCAAAGAAAAACAATGTTATACTCGGTACAGAAGATGGGCCGGAGTGGCATGGACTAAACCAAACCAAGCTTCACTACAGAGGTGATGTTAAGTGTCTTGCTGTACCTTTGACTCCCTGAGGCCCAGGTGGTCCTGTCTGGCCTTCACGTCCAGGAACACCAGGTAGTCCACCATTACCTTTCTCTCCCGGGAACCCGGTAATTCCTGGGGGACCCTGTGAACCTTTTGGGCCTGGAAGACCCCGTCCTGGCTCACCCTGCAAAATACAGAAATAAGCAATGATTTGTATTCCTCTCTGGCAATAGTGATTTTACATGACATTCAAATCTCAGGCCCTGTTTGTTGGATTTGAATCATGTTGTGTAACAATAGCACTGTGGGACTAATGCACTCTAATGTAACTAATCAAAGTCCTCTTAATAACATTTTTGAAAACAGCATCTAAAGAAAGAGGCATGATCCACATTAAAATTTTAGGAGGTTGCACAGAACACTAAAATCTCATCATCAAAACTGGTTTGCTGCAGCATATATCTCCATATCTATCTAGCATTATTAGTTGAAATATAACCAACTTTTTGTCCAGGGGGACCAGATTGTCCAGTCAAGCCATCATTTCCTGGTCTTCCTGGTTCTCCTGGGAATCCTGGAGCTCCTGGAATTCCACTTATTCCTGGAAACATGTACATACATTGTATTATGTATAGTATGTTTTTACATTTTTTCCACTGATTCATAAGTATCCATTCAATGTTGATGCATCTATAGAGGGAAGGAATGGGGTCAACATGGAGTAACTTACCTTTGGGCCCAGTTGGGCCTGGAAGTCCAATTCCAGCGGGTCCATGTTCACCCTTCTGTCCAGGGAAACCTGGCAACCCTGGGTTTCCCGGCTGGCCTCTATCACCTGTAGCCAACAACGTGTTGTATGGTAAACGGGATCAATCCAAAACAATCTTCACATACATGTGTTTTCACAATACATTCTTGTTTTTTTGCATTAACATGATGATATCCTACTCATCAACCCCAGTTTTAATATTATTTTATTCATCAAGGACAAGATTAAGTTCACAGATTATCTTCAAGAGACACATTTCAAATCAACAGTCTTTACAGTGGAGTATAAATGAAAAGATGCTGACTGTGGTGTCGCTCACCTTGAATTCCAGGTCTGCCAGTTTCCCCTTGTATCCCAGGTACTCCTGGAGGTCCAGGAGTGCTCACACCTTGACCTGGCTCACCTTTTGGCCCTGTTGGATGCAAGTTTTACTGTATGTTATCAATAATTTAATGTACAGTAGGTATGTGTGTGACTTTTCAGATTTGCTGTTTCAGAGGTTTGATTTGACTTCTCTTTGACTACATGGGTGCATAATTTGACAGTATCTGTGCGTCTGTGTAGAGCTCATGCCTACCAGGTTGTCCAGGAGTTCCAGGAAGGCCTGGTCTCCCCTGACTGCCCTTCTCTCCAAGGTCTCCTGGACGACCGAAGCCTGGCACGCCAGGTGGACCCCTCTCTCCCGGAGGTCCAATAAGACCAGGGTCCCCATTTAGCCCACGATCACCCTTGATGCCCTCTTTGGCCTGAGAGCAAGATTAAAGAAAGGGGACGTCCAATCTACTTTGTTTTAAAAGTTCACAACAAATGAAAGAGACTGAAAACTTTAAGAGTGGATGCAAGAATAATTGAGGCAACATTTACAAACAACAACCCCAAAAAATTGCTTATACCCCACAGTTCTTGATTTTAATTTTTTTTTTTTGGCTTATAAAGTTAATACAGCAAACATGTTAGCAAACAGTTGGTTCTTTGCATATCAACAAAGAACAATATTAGCATACATTTGGAGCCATGTTATGAGCCACCTGATGACTTTTAGTCCGATATTATATCCAACAATATATTGGACATTAATACAGTCTAAGACTCTCCTTTTAGCTCTGATTTGGTCTCCTCCAAATCCCTCAGAAAATATCTGGCTCTTTAGCTGCAAAATGCTTCAAAATCTTCACTGGACCCTTGTTAACTTTGACCATCTGTTTGAAAGCAATGCTGATGACAGCAGGGAAACTGCTTAAACTGTGTGCTGTAAAACGAAAACAATGAGCAGAAAGACACTTCAAAGATGTGTAGAGCTGAAAGGGCCTGTGAAGACTGGTGACTGTGATCTAATTTCACTTGCAGTGAAGGTTTTTAAAAGTGACCTGTTTATTTCTTTACAGTCCTTTCAAGGCCAACCACTATCATATGAAAGGCAGGTCAATTATTTGCACAGCTAGTGGAGCTCATACAGTCCTCATATCCTGATAGTTTGCCTCATCAAACAAACCACAGGCACTTACTGGTTCTCCTTTGATGCCAGGTAGACCAGGGGAGCCATCTCTCCCTGGCTGTCCATCCAACCCTGGCCGCCCCGGTGATCCAGGAAGACCAGGCAGACCTTTGTCCCCCTTCATACCAGGAGCTATGAAAATGTCCCCTGGCTCACCAACAGCACCAGGGGCTCCTATCAGCCCAGGAGTACCCTGAAGACCCTGCACATAGGAAAAAAAATCTATCAATGACATATTTTGATATGTTTTTCCTGGTCCATTTGGCTCAATGAAAAGAGAGATCAAATGTTTCAGTGTTTAAGTGTCTCAGACATTATTGTACTCACTGGCCTTCCAGGCTGTCCAGGAGAGCCAGATTGACCCTTTTCTCCCTTGCTACCTATTGGCCCAGGAGGCCCTGTCAGGAGAACATTGAAAATTGTACATCCTTAGTTCACTCAATACTCATCAATACACCCATTATGATGTTTGAAGAAATTATGGAACAAGATAATGTCCAATTGGTGGTGTTTGCATGGTGACAACTGTGAACAGTATACATGGCAGAGTCTCCAGCAACACCAGATATCAGGTGGCCAAACACCACCATTTCATTTGAATGCAACTGAATGCAACCACTGGAGACTAGTGTTGTGTAAGTTTGTGAAAATTTGTAATTAGTTACAGTTACTAGTTACTTCTCACAAGTAATTGAATTACTTTATCAATCACTGCCTGATCTGTCTGGGGAATAGGTGTGTTTGCCTGCTATCCTCTGCAGTTGGCTGCTATCTTCAAGTAAGACAAATAAAAACAAATAGTGAGCCCATTTTAAGTTTCATACTGTTTTTTAATCTGAAAAAGTAATTAGTTACACTTCTAGTGTAACCCTAACCCTACTGCCAAAAGTAGTGTGGTTACTCTCAACACTTGACTTCACTCACCTCGCTCTCCTTTATTACCCGGGTTGCCAGGTAATCCAGGTGGGCCGAAACCTTCGCATCGAACACAGGTATCTCCTTTGTCACCTGAAAATCAGTGCAGAAACATCAATTAAAAAAACATGATGTTTGTAAATGTCCTTAGTGTGTAGGCCAGAAGCATTGTTGAATGTGGTGCATGTGCTTACAAAGGTATTACACGTCAAAGACAGAGACATACAATTTTAATGGATTCATTCATTGATGTCTTGTATTGATCAGCATTAGACATACCTTTCTGTCCCAGTTCCCCTTGTAATCCTGGAGGTCCAGGTGGGCCAGGAGCTCCTTTCTCAATGTTGCATTCATTAGGGTCGACTGTGTAGCCACATCGTAGCACGCATCAGACACACACACGTACACACACACACACACGGTTGTTATAATGTGTGGATACACACTTTATGTAGGTGTCCCTTGTTGTCATCTTTTGAAATGATTGGAATATTCAAAGATAAGGCATACTCGGTTGTCCAGGTGGTCCAGGGGGTCCAGCAATCCCTGGTTGTCCTGGAGGTCCAACGAGAGACTCTCCCTCCATACCCTTGTCTCCTTTCTCACCCAGGTCTCCCTTCTGACCCCTCTCTCCACGGGGCCCTTCAATGTGGCGGCCTGAAGCACAAGACAAGAAAACCAGTTAGTGCATACTCGAGGTTGTGTGTCTGCCTGACACATGAGCGTTAATGCAGTGTTGAGATATTGTGTGATTGTACCTGGTGGACCTGGTTGTCCCGGAGGACCAGGAAAACCTGTGGATTAACAAGAAACCAAAAGAGACAGAAAAAAGTGGTTATAATCAGAACTGATCCAAGGTAGGTGTGTGTGTCTGGTGTCATACAACGGTCTAACCTTACCTTTTTCTCCTTGTAAACCTGGGAAACCAGGAGGACCAGGAGATCCAGGTGCCCCAGTACCCTAAAATGATACAATTACAAAGATTAATGATGCGTGTTCATTTTTTATAATTAGGTTTAGTTTGTATGTTAGTATGTTAAGTTTTACTACACTAATGGACATAAACACAGATCAGTTCACTGCTCAACTCACTCGTCATCTCTCATTCTAATTGTGACTATTACTGCTGTACTGGTACAGATTATTTGTGTTTGAATAACTGTGATGAAAACAATCACACTTTGATAGGACTGCTTCCCTCAGTGTCTCAATGACTGTAACAGATTTTTTCCTTAAATTCTGTATTGTACATTTCCCATAAAGCAGCTAACTAGCTTCTTTTGTTAGAGCCTCTCTGTCTGGTAAAGAGACAGCTTTTTACCCCCCCCCCCCCCCCATTGTTTCCAAGCGGTATTACTGTTCCTGCCACTGTCCAAAGACAAGCTCACTGCTTTCTGCTACAGGCCTGAGTCAAGCGATGTAATCTGATGTGTTCTTTGTTTTGTTTTATTTTTTTCAGACCAGTTATTTTCTGTGCTAAAATCACTGGATTGACCCTTTAGTATGCTCACACCTTTTAACTGAACCAATGTTGAACTCATAATCTTGTAGCTGATGCGAAAGAAAGTGAGCTAAGAGAGAGCCATAGAATAAATGGAGACTTACATAACCTGGTGGTCCTCTTTCTCCCTTTTCACCCTGAAACAAGACAGATAATTCAGTCTCTCACCATAAAACCTCCAAAACTGTAATAAAAGTTTCAGATCAAAGCCTTGAGTATGTGCAGTATGTAAATAAAAGGTGTGTACCTGGGAACCTGGGTACCCTGGACCTCCAGGAAAGCCTTTTTCTCCCTGTGTGAAAGTATGTATGTGATTTAATGATAAATGTTTCATAATATAAAAGCAGCAGCTGGACAGTAGAGTACAGCAGCCAGATAATACATTGAGTTATTGTTACCTTTGGCCCATCGTCTCCATCCTTGCCAGATTTACCCTAAAATTACAGAAAGAGATGCTCACTTTGATTAGTTTTGCTGTAAATCTTTATAAGCCTGAAATGGATACACAAAGAAACTGAGGAAATGAGTTTGTAGCTTTCTGTTATGACACATTATTAAAAAAGTCTATTTTCCATGTTACACTCAAGCTTTTGAAGCATCTGCATAAAAATCTTACCAATGACAACTAATGCTGAACTTCTGTCTTTGTTTATCACACCATTATACCATCCCAAAGAGACGTATTGTTGCCACTTACTCTTTGTCCAGGTAGGCCGGGATCACCTTTAACACCAGCCTGATATGGGATGCAAAAGCCCTGCAAAGGAAATCAGCTGTCTCAAAAAGTACAGTGTTGGACTGAAAGACAGAAAACAGCCTGTGTGCACAGTAAAGTAAGTCATACACTAAACATCCGAAAGCAAAATACTAACTTTTTCTCCTTTGTCTCCTGGAAGTCCTCTGTCACCCTTTAGGAATAAAAAACACAACTCAGGAAATACAATCATCTTTTATATAAAAAGACATTTAGCAAATGTGATTTATTTATAACATATCATGACAAAAGCACAATTCCTGCTTGGATTGTAAAGAGTGGAGTGGGTACCGGTGGTCCAGGCACATGCAGTGTAGTGTGTCCTTCCACTCCCAGTGATGGAGGTCCAGGTGGGCCGGGTGGGCCACGAAATCCCTGCTCACCCTACACAGAGACAGCAACAATCACAAAAACAACATAAGTAAAACCTCAAAAAAATCAGGATATTGTTGACATTCTTTGAGGAGCCATCCGTCCAGGATAGAAATGTTGTTCTTTTAAATGAATGTTGCTCTTTTGATCAATAAAGCTTTGCATCTATATGTGATCAAATCTTTACTTGAAATGTAATTATTTCTCATCTGAAAACACACACACAACATGTCCTGTAAAGTGAAAGCCACATATGAGAAATGTAGCTTTTTTTTTATTACAGACTACATAAAAAACAAAAATTCTCACCTTATCTCCTTTCTCACTCACAAAGGCCAGCTTGTCACCCTGCGGGGAGTTTAAAAGTTTTTATCACATCTCAGCCGGGTGACCAAGTCAGAGGATGGTGGACTTTTACAAATGTAAAATCTTTATGTATGATTACCTTCTCTCCAGGAAGGCCAGGGGGGCCAGGATCTCCCTGTGAAACAGTGAAACAAGCCGATAATACCAGTGCTGTATCTAACTGATGCACACTGACATGACATCCATCGGGGTTACAAAGCTACAGCAATCACACTTACTAATTTGTGCTCTCTCCAGGAGCTGTTTTATTGAATGATAATCACGTGTCACAGTATAATCAATAGTCCTTGGCTCGTGAAGTTTATCAGTGACTCTGTAGGATGATAAATAGTCCATCACTGTAGTAACTCACTTGAGGTCCTCGATAGCCACGAGGTCCAGGAGGTCCAACAGGTCCAGGAGGTCCACTTGGTCCCTGAGAGAGAGAGACTTATATTTACATGAAAATTCAGATTACACTGTTACAGCATGTCTCTTTTTCTTTCGACATGCGCAAATACATGTATGTTCTTGCACACATGCACACACACACACACACACACACACACAACATACAGGTAATCCAGGTGTGCCAGGGTATCCTTTGTCTCCTTTTACTGGAACAATCCCGATCACACCACCAGGGTCGCCCTGCAGGAGACAAATCAAAAATAAATGGTTTGGTAGAACATGTGTCTCATTATACTGGAAGACTGGGCACGCTTGTATTGCTTGACAAACTTTTTAATTCATAAGATGTTAATGCTTCATAAATTTTCACCTTCATTCCTAGAAGTCCCGGGATGCCCTGAGAAGAGAACACAGTAGTAAGATAGCTATACATGCAGCATATATTTTGAAATGTTGCTTCATTAATGTATGCTATGTCATGTAGACATGTTTCCATTCTAGTGTTATAATTATGATTAATTTCAATTATTTATTGCAATATGGTTCTATATGGGCTGAGGTGACCTGCCCAAAACCAACTCGACTAATCCCACAAAGGGATTGTATGCCACTCAGTACAAAAACAAGGCAGCTTTCATTGAAAGTTTGATGGTTTTCTAGAGTTTTTATACAACATGGCAATGACTGAAATGTGTGCTGGTCAGTGTGGAGGTGGCTGATTGTCATGCAAGTCAGTGTTGCTTACAGGGGGTCCTTGAAGACCAGGAATACCAGAAATGCCGTCCCTTCCTCTCTCTCCCTGAAACACACAACCACAACACAGTCAGAAGGCGAAAACAGCGTTAAGGTTATAAGACAAAAGGAAATATCATATACACACACACACACACACACACACACACACACACACACACAGCAGAATGTTTAGAGGAGGCTTACTTTGGTCCCATTGCATCCTGGGATACCTGGCAGACCTTGCGGGCCATCATTTCCATTGATACCCTGAAAGAGATTGTACACAAATAGACAAATCTGAGACCATTTGCAGTTACAAAAGCTTCCTGACTATCCTACCCCGTCTTAACGATTGAACTGCCCAGAAACATCATCCAATACATTAAAATGTAGCCTAAAAATTAAAAACATCATTTAAAACCGTGCAACATTTGTATGGCTATGGGGTGAATTTATTGGATTGTTGCAGGATGTGAGACATGAAAATAGATCCATTGAACTTACCGGTAGTCCTGGATTTCCTGGGAAGCCTGGTAGACCAGGAGGACCCTGCAAGATCACAACCATATCAGCATTACTGTCTCATGACAATACCCATACTAAAACATGAACAATACTTTGTGGCAGAGAAGTCTGTCTCATATCATACCATTCATATCGCATTGTATCATAACTTTGATGATTAGTTACTTACCCGCACTCCTTTCATTCCAGAAGCCCCCGGTTCACCCAGATCTCCCTAAGAGAAGTTAGTGACAAAATTAGGCGAGCCCGGAGTTATTTAATTATTCATTCTGATGTGTGTGTGAGTGCCTACTGACCTTGGGGCCCATTGACCCTGGAGGCCCTTCAGGTCCCTGCATCCCAGGGAATCCCATATTACCCTGAAGACCTGGAAATCCTCGCTCACCCTGTGAAGAACAGGCTGTCAGGTTGATGCACAAAAGTATAAAAGTCCCCACATTTACTATAATTAGAAGGAACAGTATTCAAAACAGATTTCAAGACCTTTTTTGATTTCAGACATCTATCAGACATGAGTTTGGCACCCAAAGCAAATGTAATGGGACACAGAACAAGTATTGAATGGAAATTTGACTGCTAACACTAAGTTATAGTGTATATGTATCACTGTTGTAATAACATTATTACATTTCTAACACTGAAATTATCTCTAGTGAATTTAAACATTTCTGGAAGACTGGAAGAAACACAGATCCTCTTATTCATGGATGGATGATGACAATAAGCACCTTGAGTTGCATTTTATGTATGAAAGGTGCTATATAAATAAAGTTTGATTTGAATAACGATTTGTAAGTAGAATTCTTACATATTATTACACAACATCAAACTTCAAAATGAATTTCAGATTCATTCCTTCTTTCTTCTGCTCTTCAAGTTTACATTCAGTACATGTGGGTCAAGCCACATATTTCTATTTGAAAAACTGACTTGATCACATTTTAATTCATAATGAAGATTCAATGACTTCAAAGCAATAAAAACAAATATTAGTCACAACAAATCCTCGTGTCCCACAGTGACCTTAAACTGACCCAGAACGATATATGTTGTTCCTACTGTCTGCCACTAGATGGCAGCAGTGTTTTTCAGAGTGGAGTCATGCTCCCATTATCTTCACAACCCTCTGTGAGCTGCCAAGCACAAAACTCAGCATAAATAAAAAAGCAACCACATTGAAACTTTTTGGATCGTTTTCCATTCCCTGACCATAACACACCTGGCTCCCATCAGTCGGGAGAAGCATTGCATTTTGAGCCATGGGTATCATTACAGGGTTAGCAGGAAGTGATATCATTGGAAATATAGCTCACAGGAGGTTTTAGGACGGCTGTTTGGGGCCTTTAAGCAACTTTCAAAACACAGAGGTGCTTTGAATCCATGGTGGTTTGGCCGGGCTCCACTGAACACAGTCAGTACATCTGTTGTTGTCGGGTGAGCTGAATGTTTGGCTACTGTTGCTGTAAGAATGAGCCATAAAAGGCCAGACTGTTGCACTAAGAGGACAGATAACACTCTGCAGTCGTCTGATATAGCTGAGGCAATAACACACATGTACTCTCAGCAGGAGCTGCAGTGAAAAATAAATCTACTTCAAAGTAATAGCTCCAAGCTTTTTTTTTTCTTTTTTTCTTTTTTGTACTTGTGACAATATAAAACAAAGCCACTTCTTCTTAAGACCCCGCGTTACTGGTTGCATTTTTCTTCTGGCAGAATAAGATGTATCAGGCTTTGGCAATACATAACAGGCAGGAGCCTGTTGCATAAAAGAAAAAGATCTAGTAAGAGCAAAGCTACTTTTGCCAAAGTCAGTTGACAGGAACATTTCATGTTTCAGGTCAGTGATCAGCACTCATGCTAGAGTGCTGACAGCTCATAGTCAGTTCATGGTGTCCCCACCATTGTACATCTGTATCTGAGAGCTTCCCTCCGTCTGGTGGGAATAAGGCCTTCAGCACAGCTGTGTGTCCGGACATGCTCTAATTCAAACTGATCTCTGTTCCCGTCCTGGTCTCTGCTCCGTGACTGAGCCCCGTCCACCTCTTTTCCACCCAGGCCCAGTTCCAGACTGTCCCACTGAGCTGACCCATTCGTCAGAACATAGGAAACACTGTCAAGGCTGCTGCGGCCTGCTAAGAGCTTAAAAAGACTTTCCAACTGCAAACTAACATGAGATCAAATGATTGACTGACAGTGACAAAATAAATGAATGCAAATGAAAATCTCACCTTTGCTCCTTTCACACCACTGCAGTCACATTTTCCACATGATGGCCCACAACCCTGAGGATGAAGAGAAACACTGAAGTAAATTATGCATCACTTGTGCATAAGTTTGTGTGTGACAGAAAAAGACAATAAACATGGGGGATAAAATACAGATGGAGCTGCCAGCTGGACAGTATAACAGACACCTGCTGGGGGTCACCTGATGTCCTCCATTAGATGGACAACGCATGGTGCACACTCTTCATTCTTTTATTGCATGTTAGTGTCCTGTCTCTGCCAGATGGCTCACAGATATCCCACTGACACTGTAAATCATCACACTGTGAACGCCGGACAGACGTCTGCAGTGTTTCACAGAGGCCTGCTGATCTATCCCGCAGATGAGCATTTATAAATCAACAACAGTGAATTTTGATTTAAAAACAGATGCGAGCCAAAGGAGGAATCAACAATTCATCCCCTCTCTGCACTCTGTTGCATCTTAAACATATATCATCTGATTTTTTGGCACGTCGTGGGCAGTGGAAACAAGCTGCAAACACAACATTCAGATTCACTCTCCTTTTAGCTCTGTTTTGGTATCCATCCGCTCCTGAGAGAAATACGCTCTTTAGCTGCTAAATGCTTGACTTTGCTCACCAGCTAGTTGATAACTTTTACCATTTGGTGTTGGGCAGGTAGCGCACGGTCGGTTTTTGCCAGTTTTTGTTGAGAACAGCTGCTATGAAATGAGAGTGAACCAAAACAGTTGAGTTCTTGGCCTGAAGACCAAAACAAAAAGCTAAAAGATGCTAACAAGCTCCGTAGAGCTAAAGAAAACCACCATCAGGTGATAATTCTCTGTGAGTTTGTCACTACAAGCAACCTGATTCACTCACACTCATTTGTTTCATTGTTATTAAAAAGAATAAACTTTAGCAGCTTTAATTTCATTTCTGATCGTATTAACAATGATAAAAATGAAAATGATATATCCTGTAACCAGATTACTATTAAATCACATGAGGGGTCACTGATTGGCTGCATGATCATCAATGCAGCTGTTCTCTGCCTTTTCAGTCCCCCCCCAACCCCACCCTGCTTCCTCTTCTCTGGGGTCTCTAGAGGCTGGAGCCTGGGAACTGGCCTGCACTGCCTTGGCTCTCTCTTCCATTACTCCTCTCCTCCTTCTCCCTCTATCATCCAGCTGCTACGAGACTCACGTGAAAGGCATCCAGCCAAAAGCCTGTCAGGGCTTTGGACAGGCTCAGCCGGCCTGGGCAGAGGGTGCACAGCTACACAACCCACAAATATTTTTCTCTGTCTGTCTCTCATTCTCACACATGCAGCAAGTAAATGGCTCCATGATCTTTCATCTTAATCTGTTCCCAACGATCTAAACCTGGCAACTCACACGTAACTCCTGCTTAATTCTACATTTTCTATAACTCAATATCCTGTCCAAGTCTGAAACATGTTCCATGTCTTCCTTCTGACACGCAATCCTCTTCAGCATACCCGAGAACTGAATCAATATGTGGCTCTAAAATCATGGGAAAGCACGGGAAACAGACTTCACTCTCAGGACTTCAGCTATGATGGCCCCCACTCTCTCCAAATGCACTTGTTCCTCTGTTTGCAGTGTATAACACATGTGTGGCCTGCTGCAGTGTCACTTCACCAACACCTCTAACCTGCTCCATCTCACCTCTCCACTCCTGGTTCCTTAAGTGTTTTATTGTTTTTTCCACAGCATGAATTTCTGTTACGCCACATGAAAACCTTGGGAACACCTGCTTCACATCAGATTAGTGCCATAAGACAAACAGAGGAAAAGGAATACTGAGTCTCAGAATGAAGCACATGTGTGTTTCATTAATGCAAACCTGCAGGCTCGGAGCAATAAGAGCTCCTGCTGCTGGATTAACATGATTTTTTTTTCTCCAAGTCTCCAAGGGAGTTAAGGCACGCTAATGCAATGAGGGAACACACTTGCATATTGTCAGCACCGCTCAAGTGAAGCACAGCTGCATGGCTACATCCCTCATTCACCTGTTGCCCTCTGTCTCAGATTTTCTTTCTTTGTCTGCAGTTTTCTGCGTCGTCTTTAAGGCACAGCTTAACCGAGCAGACATTCCTGAATGTTGGAGGGCATGACCAGGGACCCCGAGCCTCAAACCGACACGCACGATGCTGAGGATGCTGTGTGTGCTGTAAAGCCACCACCCTGTGATGTCTACTGCTGGATCTCCAAAACACAGCACAGTAATCTGCAGGTAGATCAAAGCGGCGTTCCTTTGGTTTCTCCTGTTTGTTTTCCTTTTACGTCCATTATGCACCATCACAAACCCAAACACCAGATGGGAGAGAAGGCACAAAGACCCAACTGACATCTGCACAAAAAGAGCATCTTGCTGATGAGTCTCACAGCCAAAGAGTGGGACTGTCTGATTTGGTATCTGAGTTTTGCAGGAAAAAGGGATTTTAAGACGGCCTTATCATTCACATCTCTGGGTGTATCGGATGATGAGGGCTCTGATTTATCTATTCCACAAGCCAAGGAACCATTTCTAACAAACATACCATTTCTATACACCTGTGTCATGAGGGCGAAAGGTGGAGAGCCTCACCAGTTCACACACAAGCCAGGATGGAAAGAATGTGGTGGAACATAACAAAGTACATTTACCAAAGTACCGTAAAAGTTTGAGGTACTTGTGCTTTGGTAGTACTTGAGTGCTTCTATTTTGTCCTACTTCCAGTTCTTTTTTACTATAGAATTTTGTGTAAAGCCACTGTTGACAAGCATCACTTCCTGCATGTCCTTTGCAGTAAATGCAATAATGTGAAACTGTGCACAATGCTATTCATGGTTTTTGAGCATAAAAACACAATCTTCTAATCTGAATACGAATAGGCCTGAACAGAATGATGGTGTATACTTGTTTCTTTAGTCACAGCTTCATGGTACTTTATATTAAGTGACACCCATCAGTCAGTGAACAGAGAGCTTTGGTGTTGTTTGAGTGTCAGAATCTGTATCAGAAGAGAAAAGGTTGGGTTGGTGCATCCCTAACACATAGCTATGATAACTAGTTACTTTACTGATTAATAATTTACTGACAACATGTACACTGACACTATAAAACGTGATGCACAGCTTCTCTTTAACTAGAACATTAAAATGCTGCTTTGGGTAAGTCAGTAAAAATAATCCAATAATGTAATATATACTGTAGTAACACACCACAGGGGTTATTCTGCACAGTGAGTACTTTCACTTCACTTCAAAAATACTTCTGTATTTTTACTGCAGCCATGTATCTTTACTTGAGTAAACATTATGGACTATTTTTAGTAGAGGGTGTGCATGTGAGAGTCTTCTGGAATGTCAGATTGTGGGAAAATGAGGTGATGGAGATGGTGTTACTCTGCCCAGATAGCCTGATCTTGCACAGAGCAAACACACTGAGCAGAAGCCTGACGCTCACTGCAGTGATAAGTGTTAACGTCCACTGTGAATATACAGAGGCTGGTGAGTCACTGAGCTCCGGAGAAACTGTCTCAGATCCAGTAAACCTCTGCCCCAGACAGTCTCACGTGTCTCTGGACGAGTGTTTATGTCATTCCTGAGTCTGGATGGCAGGCCTGGATGTCTCCAAACTGTGAAGAATCAATATGACGTGTTCTGGCAGAGTGTTTACATTTACTGGGCGCTGTGCAAAACAGTGCCTTATCATAATTGTGTGTGTATGACAGTGTGTTTGTGATTGTTTACGGAGGCCGGAGCTGGCAGGGAAGCACAGGCCTGAAAGTTTGCTTTGACCGAACCAGAGATAAATGCATCAAATGGCAACAGAAGAGGAGGGTGGGGTGGGTGCAGTTTGTGGTATGGTACCCTGAGGCACGTTCACAGGCCTTCATAATGTAGACCTATGTGGCTGAGTGCTTGGTGCTGTGCATCAGTGGTGCTAGAGGTTACATCAGGGAGAAGGTCTGCTCTTTCAACAACACTTGCTCGATACATCTGACATCATTGGATACATAAATCCTGCGCTGAGATGAACCCAAGAGAGAGGAAGTGATGAGTAATGTTTACTCTGGAAATTACAGGCTTTGGCCAGCAAGAGATGCCTTTACAGAGATCCCGACATTAACACAAACACTCCTAATGCCATGTAAAATAGATCCTAATAAGAATCACAGCAATAGCAGCACTAGTGTGGCTGAGGCAAGCACAGTGTGTTACAGAATAGCTTGCATGGATTGAGTGTTAAAGTTTCTCACATTTCACTTGACAAGGTCTGTTTCATCTTGTCCCATGCTCTTCCTCAGAGTTGGATTGAAATTTACAGGGCAAATTCTTTCTGCTGAGGAAGATCACCTGATAGGATCAAAAACTCCAGAACAGCTACTAAATGGACCTTGAGTAGAAACTGTTTTATCAACTACTGTTTCCAGGGTCAACAATGCTCTTTCATCTCTACTCCTGCAGTTGTTGCATGGATCCTGTTACTTATAAGTTTAGAATAAGTTTTTGTGCTGCATTAAGGTTGAAACCTTAACTACATCTCAGAGGCCGTCTGAGAAAAGAACTTCCCAGCTCTTCTTCAATCAGTCAATTCAGTACCGTGTCTTAACCACACAGAACCAAACTGCATTCTTGGCCTCACGGTTCTCACAAAACATCCTGCTACAGGCTTGAGGCATCTTAACTATATTTTGTACAAAGGATGAACAGTAGATTGAAAATGTAACTGAATCCAAATAGGGCCACTTTGTTTGCAGCCTGCAGGGATCAGTCATTCAGTTTGTCCCTCAGCTTACTGTGGCTGCATGACTCACCGCCTCTGCACTTCTTGCCAAAGTGGGCAAATGAGGTGCTGCAGCCAACCTCCAAATATGGAATGTCTGCTTAAAGGTTTCCTAAAATGTTCACCTCTTTCATCTTGCATGAAACAATTACAATAGTTTCATAAATATTAGCCTGCTGCAGACATTTTGCACACAGCTTGCATGAACAACACTGCAGCAGTACTGACTTTAACCACACGGGGGCAGTCATGTTGCCATCACTAAAGCGCTTCACACTATGAATTTACAACAGCTGAAGCTGTTTCACTCTGTCTTTCCTACTGTGTTAAGGGAAGATCACACAAACATCTGGTCAGTGTCATCTACAGGCTTTTCTTAAGACAACGTCATTTTCCCAGCACATTCTTGCCACATCCTCCCACTACTGATTAAGTATCCCACAAACCCCTGGGGGAATCCTAGAGGTGCTGAGGACTGAAGTGTGGAGGATATGTCATTTCACATCCCTGCTTCTTCTTACATGTGTGGTGCTCATATTCAGCACACAAAGAGACAAATACAACACAAATAAAAGCCTGATATTTAGATAACCCTCTAATACAATCAGACAACCATCATGAGGTCCCTTTAAGCCAATTTTGGTACTTCTTACTGTATGAATTGAGTGATATGAACACCTATCACTGAAGATACCCATACAAAAAACCCTAAATCACACACACACACACACACACACGCACAAGCACACACAGCCACCAGCCGCTTTGTTCACATGACCTAACGTAAAGATAGGAAGCTGACATCCTTAGCCAGAGTCATGCACAAAAGTTCTGGCTGCTCTTAACAGGAAACGAGTGCTGCAGAAGTCTGTTGTTTTTGTTATTGTTTTCAGAAAACAAAACACAAGTCTTCCTGTCCCAGTAACGTCAAAATCTAAGTGCCGTAGCCAGACACAATGATTTGACTGGAGCGTTCCTTCTCACTTTATCTCCTCGGCTGTGAGAGGAGCCTTCCTTCCACACTGATATGGATTCCACTGAGGGATGAAATTTTGGGCTTCAGTGCTCTCAGGCATTCATACAACGTAGGTAGAGCTGAAAAAATTCCACATAAGTATTTTGGTTTAATAGTTTTGTTTTATGACTATTACTGTTATTATTGCATTATTATTTAGGATATAATGAATGTAGTGGTAGCTCCATCCAGCTGTGAGTTTAAGTGTGGGGCTATGCTTGGACACAACTACTTCATATGACAAAATATGTTTATGGTTGTTCTGAAAGGCCACACTGGAAGAAAGAGTGAAATGCTGGCTGCCCTAGGGAGGGGGAGACGCAACATAATTTAAATATGGGCGCAGACTTTCAGACAGTCTCTCCTGCCTTCACAGTGCGTGGCTCACATGAAAATTGAAATAGCTGGAAATCTGATGTCAGATCTACGAAGTTATTCAACAATCCAACAAACAGTTCTGATGGAGTATACTGGCAGCTTAACAAGAGTCTGGTGTGAACCCCATGGGGGCGAGAGCATTGATACTGATAAAAGAAAGCTGACAAATCCACCAAACGCTACCTGACCAGACAGACAAAGCTAGCGACTATTAGGAGGACTACAGTATGTGGTATACCATATGTCATGTTTGTTGTGGAGTTCTGCCCCAGGGGGTCATAAAAAAGGATTGTAAGTGCAGCTTTAACTTTCAAAAATTCAGGATTTCATGCGGCCACCAGTGCAACTATACTGTCAGTCACAGATCACAGGTATTTTGCTGCCTGGTATTCTTACATGGGTTCGTACCAGCAAATCTCTGAGGTTCAGACTGTCACTTTCCCTCTGACTCAGTTGTTTTGCCTGGAAACTGTCGCCCTAAGCCGCCACATGGCTTCTCCACCACGTGCACTCCAACACCGGCTTCTCCACGTGAGGAGAAGTACACAAGTTAGCCATACTGTTGCATCACTTAGTGCTCTGTTTACATTTTGTTCTATATTTTGGGCGTTTGGCTGTTTGGGTTGATTTCAAGTTGGTTGAGCTAATTGCTCTTAATGACATCCGGTGAGATTTGGGCTTTGTGTCCCACCAGTAAACATTGTGCAACATTGTTACATTGAATGTATCCATGAACTTTCACATAAACATCTGGATTCTTAAGTGGACTCGGTGAGTTCTGCTGAAACAACAAGTGGAATTAAACAGCACGTTCATTTCTTTCAGTGTGTTGAACTGAGTTTTACAAGCTCCCTTTACTACAGTGGCATAGTTGGTATAATGTGTTTAACCTTTGCACGTCACAGGCTCATGGTGTTAAACCACAGATCATGGTTTCCATATGGAGACAATCAGGATAGTTTTACTCCATAAATGTCAGAAGGATCTCACTTGGCAGCAGGGATCATTAAGCAACACTAAATGAGACAGTTACGGAGCACACTGCGAGACAGGAAGTACAAGGCCTTGTAACAAATATGCAGCAACAATATATACACAAGCAAAACTAAACTACACACACCTACGCCAGCTGTACTGCTGCTACCACTCAGCTGACTCTGATGTCATATAAACTATGGCATCAGTGTCTGAGCACTGTTGACTCATTCTGGCTTTTGTGTGGTTTTGTGTGTTTATTTGTCATTTCTCTTCACGGTCAATAAGATCACAGGTGCTAGTGACCACAACTATGCTGTTCCCACAATAGTCCTCAGCTGCACACACTGAAGCAGCAGAGAGAGTGAGATAAACAGGGAGAAAAACTATAAAATAATAAAAGATGAGCGGAGGAGGACGTTTTTTCAGACTGTGCTGGGTTTAACCGTGCTGCTCTGACATTCCTGGCCTTCTCTGGTACTGACAGGCTGGGGTGAGAGAATAGAGGTGGAGGAGGGGAATTTCCTGACTGCCATACTTGGAAGACAAGGCTCCTGGTGCAACTCGCTCTGTAAACAGCATGGGTGTGTGTCTGTGTGAGGGTGAGCTGCATGTGCACACACTGGAATGGTACGATGTGAAACAGCATTTTTTAATGCCAAGATAGATATCAAGCTAAGCTAAACCATTCTTCATGTCGAGCACTGCTGTGGCTAGATTCTCTGAACTTAGAATGAATGTATGAAAGCAGCATCCACCGTTCCCTTGTTTCCAGTCTTTGTGCTAAGCTAAGCTAGCCAGCTGCTGGTGGTAGCTTTATATCGAGTATGCAGACATGAGAATAGCATAAATCTTGTCATCTAACTCTTGGCAATAAAAGCAAATAAGTGTATTTTCCAAAATGTCAAACTCCTCCTTTAACAAATACCCACAGTTCAAAATGTCTAAAAGAGATAAAGTCTTATTTATTTATTTTAGCATTACAAACTACAGACACACAAAGTCGTTACACTTCAATACAATACAGGGAAACCCAAGGCCAGGCTGAAAGTCCAGTTCCTCCATACATATTATATGTACATTCTGCAATAAAACAGGGCTATGTTTTCTGTTTCCTTTATTTAAGGAGTCCTGTAGGGCAAATTTGCTGAGACCAGCTTGATGTAAAACATGTCCTGTTCAGGCTGCAGGCAGCAGGTTTTCATCTACGGCACAGAAATAATTCAAGGCTTCTGTAACCAAAAGCAGATGCATCTGTAGAGAGCACACACACACACACACACACACATACACACACACACACACACAGGCCCAAGTCATGCCTTTACAAACATGCATATGAAGAAACATTGCGTGGTTGTGCAGAAACACACACATGCAATGGATGTAAACACAAAAGAAAAATGAATACCATGAAATGTCTGCAAGCTTTTAGAGATTGAATCTTTATCCCGTGGGAAAAGTTGATATTGTAAGAAAATCCATGGAAAAAGTCAGTGACACACATTGGAATATACAGTACGTATGCAGGCACGCACACACACGCACACACACACACACACACACACACACACACACACACACACACACAGACACACAAAAAAGTTAATGAACAAGGTTAACAAACACAACAGTCAGTCACTGCTTTGTCTGCTCATGCATGACCAAGCATGACCAGGATAATGTTGCCTGTCATCAACTTTGGGGTCAGGAGAGAGGATCAGCTGTAACAGACACATCAAGTGGATCACTCACTTATCAAGGTCATACAGGTCTACGCTTAACGTCAGAATCTCAACAAGCACACAAGTCTACTGTGATTCAGTGAAGCCAAACATGGCCAACTGTGGACAGAACTGCAAACAAAGCTCATCCTCTGAGACTGTTGTTGAACATGTCAGCAGACATGCGAAATGAAGCGAGAACACTGTACAGTCCTCTTCAGCAGAGCAGCAGCAGCCATGTCAACAGTCCAGCCAGGAATTCTCACATGCAAAATTAACTCAGCAAATGGGAAAATTGTTTTAGATTATTTCTCAGGCCTTGCTGTGTGTATGTGTCTGTCAAGTGGCTGATATTTTTAAGAGCTGGTGGAATAACTCCAGAAAACGATTCTCTGCTGATCACTTGCTGTATTTGTTGAGAAAACAAGAGGTGTGAAAATCCTGATAATGTTGCACAGTTTCAACCAAAGCCAAAGCGCCCCAGAAAGTCCACTAGTTCAATGAAATATCATCTTACTTCATTACAGCGCTTTAGCCGTCATGACCATCCCTAAACACAATTAGCCACCTTTCACTGAACTGCATTTAAGCAAATTCCACAGCACGTTAATACCTCTAACAGATCCTACACAATGTTCCTGCCTTAGATTACAAAGGTCCCTGACCTTTCTTAATAAACCGCACCCCATTTTGACCAGTCACATGACCCTCGCAGGCTCATCCTGCTGACCTCTAACCTCTGGCCAGGCCATTAGAGGGGATTTAGAGATTCAAACAGAGCTTTCAATATAAGGGTCATCTTGATAACTTGGCTCCTCATCAGTCTCTGAGTGTTCCAGTGTGGAAGGATGTGCATGTTAATGAAATGTTACCTTGTTAAGAAATTAAGGAAGAGACTCCACTAATCTTTTGGCCTTAGAGGGGACTTTCCGGCTCTAACTACTGCACAAACACACACACGCGCGGATTAGCACCAGCCAATAACAGCTGATTCCAGTCTTGACCTGAAGCTGATTATATATTGACAATAAAAGAAGCTTTTTGGTCCACAAAAGCAGGAAACGCTGCGTCTCACTCACACTGAAGCCTGAGAAGTCAGAAATCTGGTGAACTGAGTGTGAAAATTATCATGTTACAGTGTTGTCTCAGCCAGTGGGAGAAATGAGCTTGTTGGTTTGTGTGCAGGCTCTGTTCACATGCCCACACTTCACTGGCCTGGGCGATTATTGTTCCACACAGAAAAACCCCCAAAAACATTCCTTTCCAATCCTACAGGACCAGGATCGGTTCAAGTACTGATACAAACAAACATCAAATCAAAAGCTCTCTATCTCTCTCTTCTTTTCCTTGCTTGCTCGTTTGCAGCTGCACCAGGTTTGGATGCCTGTCAGTTTCCACTTTTTTCTCTGCTAACAAATTATGTATTGAAGCAATGAAAGGGAGAAAATGGTCGGGGGTGATGGAAAGAGAGAGAGACAGACGGGGGGGGGGCAACAATTACTTTGTTAGGACATTTGTTTTCTGAGAAAAGGCCAGTTCAGTTCATGTGAGCGGCGGCGGAGCTGAGTTCTTCAGCTCTGCCTGCTGCTCCTCTGTGAATGCGCAGCACTGTGCCACAGGATGTGGGATTTAGGAAGCCATTCTTTCTCTAAGGAGGAAGGCCTCTTCCTTGCCTTTTATGCTCACAAAGACAAGAAGGGGTTGGGTCAGCCTCGAGTCTCTCTCAAGAGTGCTCTGGTATCTGGGAATAGCGTCAGCACGTGAGGACAAGGAATGACCTCTGTGACTTTGTACCAACCAAATACATCCAACCTGGAACATTCTCACACTGTTTTTTGGAAATGAAACAGCAGCGAAAGAAGTCATTTCCACCCAAGAGTCAACAGCCATGCTAGCTGCTAACGCTGGCATGTTAATTTGTTTACGATAGCTATATCTCCTTCTATTCGTCAAGAAAATTTGAAGCAAACTTCTAAAATGTCACAAAAAGAAGAGGGTGTGTATCCATCAACTGTTTGGAGTAAATAAACGAGGCTATACGAAGTGCAGTTACATCAGAAGTCAGAGGTGTAGGCTAAGTTATGTATGGTTGTAATCAACGATAGAACAGAAAAAGTAGAGGTTGCAAACCAGAAAGAAAACCACTTGTTTGCCAACCGCTGGCAAACTTCAAATGAGAAAAAGAAGAAGAAGAAACAAAACCAGTCGCCTTGGCCATGTGAGAAAAATGGAGAGAGGTCATCAGGAATTTTTTTCAATTCTTCGGTTTCTTCTTGTTGGAGGGGAAACATTCGTTTTGTCAAAACTTATTCGGGAAAGGTCTTATGCATGCTTACGGTGGTTTTTGACCTTAAGCAACTTTTTTGTGAAATTGAAGGATTTTTTTCACAACCGTTTCTCATGGGATACTTCTCAATGTGCATCAAAACACGTTGATGAAAACACAGTGAATGACAATGCTAATATGCTGATGTTAAGCAGGTATAACATTTATCATGATCGCCTTTTTAATTTAGCGTGTCAGCTTGCTGAAATGTGTTAATTTGCACTACACACAAAGTTCGACTGAGGCTGATGAATGTCATTTTGTTTTGGTATTTGATCATGAATAAAAGTATTTGGCAGTTCCAGTTTTGCCTGTCGATGGCGGCAGACAGAAAGTCAGGAGATCAATCACTGTCTGCGCCAAATCAAAACCACAAATATCAACCTCATGGTGGCATAGAGGAATAGTCACTGAAGTCAAAAGAACTCATCCTCTGGGTTCTAGAAATGTCTGTTCTGTTTTCATGGCAGCAGTTGTTGGAGAGATATTTCAGCCTGGACCGACTGACCGACCAACACTGCCATCCCAAGATCTACTATGCAGCTGGTGCGGCTAAAACAGAAAGAAATCTAAATCTCTTTGTCTCTCTCAAAAAACATGCACGTGTTACACGGAAGCATCTGGGGTTTGAATTAGTAATTTATACAAAGAAGCATTTCCACCACTGTTATACAGAGTGACACAATGCATCCATCAGGGAGTATACATATCCAGGAAGTGTGTGTGTGCATGGAAGCTCTATTTCACATCCTTTTAACAAAGGTTTTTCCATTCTTGCATGCTGCACATAAGTTGATGTTAGGTCCCAATAAGGAAATTACCCCCTCATAATATTGTCACTGACATCAGAGACACAGCAGGTTTTACATGGTACATAAATGAGTAAGAAGGAGTATGAATAAGTGTGAGAAAGAGAGCTCCAGAGAAAGGCGTCCTTTTTCCCTGCACTTCACTTCCCTGTCTGCAACAAACTAACGATAATGGAGCTCTTTCGCTCCATTAGCATACCATACAGTTCAGATGATAGCTATCTAATAGACAGAGCTGCTCTCTATTGTTCTCCTGCTTCCATATCAAGCCTTATCTCCTACATCCCCATGACATCACTGCTGGCTGAACATATGGAGACTGTAACTTCAAGAATTCACTGCCCTGAGGCGTTAGAGATGCCGAACTCTGACAACAGATCTGCTCTCATATCAGTTAAAAAAGCCTTAATCTACCCCTAGACTCAGCTATGCATTGAAAGATTAGCATATCTCCTCTGATGTGAACCGCATCATGTGACCAGCTTACTTCCTTCTCAGAGATATCAGATTAAGCTTTTTTTTCTGGAATACTTCAGCACAATAACAGCAACACAAATGAACAGTTCCCATTGTCCAGAGAGTTGACAGAGCGCAACCATCAGCAGCAACATAAAGGAGCAACACAGGAGGAGATGGATAAAGCATCTGTTCTTCCAGGAAACAGCTTCAAAGCTGTAGGTATGGATGCACAGCCACTCCAGATTATAGTCAGAGCTGACTCAGGATCTGCTTTTTCTATCAGTGTAAATTTAGTGCCATAACAGTCCGCTGCGACCATGGCTGGTAAAAATACAGAGTAACTCTAGCTCAGTTGAGACCAGAGTGTGCAAGAACATGTGAGGTCTACACTGAGAGGTGGAAGGCAGAGAGAAGAGTTAAAGACCAGATCACACCACTTCAGACATCACTGCCATGTTCAGCGGACAGAAATAAAAAATGTCTCCATTCATCTAATGCTTAGACACGTTGCAAGGCGCCACACATCACATATGCTTCATTCTGGCAAGAGCATCCATCAGTTAACTTTTAATAGGACAAATATGAAGCATGTGCCTCTGTCATCTGTATTATCATGTGCTCTGAAGTGTGTCTGCAGCACTGGCTACATCCAGCTTCCCCCCGCTCATTCTGGCTCAAACTGCCATGACTGACTGCATCTGTTACAAACTCAACACACAAACTAACGTAGCGCTAACTCTCATCTGCACTCTGAAAAGAAGACAGCATTGTGTGGAGTGTGTGAGGCCTCACTTTCTATCCTATAATGTGAGCATGCTTCTGATTTGTGATACTCTGTGTGATTCAAACTCATTTAAAAGTCCTGAGCATGGACTTCAACCCAAACGCAGGTCAGTGCTTGAGCCTAAAATAGAAGTCGATGGGAAAAGAGCTATCAAGAGCAACAATCATTACCAAGCTGCTGGGACTCGCTGCTGGTTGTCAGAGAGGAAATGAGACCGTCCACCTGCCTGTGTACTGTGAACCTGTCCAACTGTGTCATGTCACAATCCATGACCTCACTTTGTGTCCTCCTGACCTTCACATTTTTGTCCCGAACCCTTTCAGTGTTCCTTTAGCTCTCTGCCTGAACTCAGGTGATGGTAGGCTGGATCAAAGTGAAATGAAAGTGATTTCACGCTGCAGAAGGTGAGAAAAAACCCATAAAACCTGAAGAACTAAAAAAAAATGGAAGACTGCTGAGCTAGAAACAGAACGGTCTTGTTTCCTGAACAGTTGGAGAGGAAAAGTTTTTCTTTTTGGAAATGAGAGCTTTTGGCCTGACAGCAAAAATGCAAAGCTTGAGAGTAAAATAAGCATCAGATTGTCCTGAATTTAAAACCAAAAGTGACCGACTAATAATTTATTCAACTACCAGACTCAACTTTCAGGCATTGAAACATCCATGAACTATTGAGTTTATGATGAATTTTGCTTTCTACCAAAACCTGTTCAGTGAACTTTAATTATTTGCCAAACCACAACCACCCAGAGGAACACTCAGTCCTGCAGTGCATAAAAGAAAACAGCTATTCATTTTGGCTTCCTCACATTTTATCTTTAATCATTTGGATGGTTTTTATAAGAACAAACTGTCTCTTTCTGTCAGATACCCCAAGCCATTTCTTGTGCAGATACAAAAATAAGACATGAAATACATGGACCAGGTTTTGTTTTAAACATCTCTTCTTCTGTATGAGAGGCAGGTTAGTGACTTGTGTGTAGATAAGTCTGTCATGCTGACCGAGGGTGAGAAAGCACAAACTCAATGATGTTTATCTGAAAAGATCCATCTCTACGTCTGTATTTATAAGAGAGCAACAAGAGGGACACTTAAATGACTAAAATAGAAATAGTGCATGACCAATGAGTGTTTTGATTGTTGCCATTGCTATGTTGTACTTTGCACACACACACACACACACACACACACACACACACACACACACACACACACAAACCCCTTCACTAAACTTTCCAGCAAAGCAAGAGAGGGTTTGTAGATTTTTGGTGTAGGATGTTTAGGGATCTTTCACTGTAGCTCAGGTTGGAACAAAAGCAGACACTTTTGCAGCAAAAGCAAGACAAAGTTACTACGAGATGGTCTAACATCTGAGAACCGAGCGGGCTGAGTTCAACATTACAGTACATTGTCGGATAATCAAGCATGGAATAGGACTATTGTAAACTTGGATACTAAGGAAATCAGTCAACCCTACTGCATTACAATGCATCAATAAGATGCAGCAACTTAGACAAAATTTAAACCAAGTATTGCACATGTGAACCTTCATCTCATCCAGATCATTGAATCCTGCAATTTTGCAGGTTCACTGTGTGAAAGCTCCTCACACCCAGACTGTGATCTGCACTGTCCTCTAAGGTAACACAAACACAGAGTAACCACACACCTAAATGTTGTTGGCTCGAAGGGTTATAATAAAGCAGGCAAACATTTGCATTCTACGGACACCTTGACTAAACACTGTTCTTCACCCTTGCACCTGTCCCAAAGCAGGACACTGAGACAGAAGCTTTTCAGGCCAAAAACTGACAAAGAGAACAGCTGAAGGAAGAGACACCCCAAACTTCACACTTCACTTCTTGTGGACCAGTAGAAAAAAAACCCCATAAATCTAATGATACCATCATCACTGTCTTTAGTATCCTCCATCAGTTGGACAATTTGGCAGCAGGTGGACATGCAGGTCAAGGACCAGAGAGTGAGACGAAAAGATTTGCCACGGGGTATCATCTCTGGCTCCAACCCACATTCTTCCTCTTCTGGGGCTCATAACCTCATCACCTCCCTCCCTCCTCTAGCCACCTTCCCCTCCATCCCTCCATCACTCTCCTCCTCCCACCTCCCTGTCAGGCAGACATATCTATTACACTCTCTCCATCCAAACCACAAATGACATTTATGACTCATCAATTTCACAGTTAAACGGTTAAATTGCGCTTTCACCATAACAATACACCTCTGGGAAGTAACCGATCTCAAGGAAACCACAAGTTGATCTCGAGTTAGTTCATGTGCAGATATATTAGAGTGGTTTATGTGTGGAAAGTAAAGTGGAGCTGTGATGAATTCAAATGAAATGCTGTCTCGATGATGATTGGACCCATGGAAATGAAAAGGGCTTTGCCATGCTTAACCACTGTTTAATCCTCTCCTCACTTAACGCAGACTGGGAACACACACTGAGACACACACACACACAAGAAAGTGGGCCATACCTGCCACACTACTTGAGTATCAAGGTCAGGGGAGAATTATCTTTGCCACCCAGAGACGCCTGTCAAAATACAGGGACACCAACACAATCACAACTCTTCCAAATGTAGGCATTTTTACAACGCTGGGGGTGAAGGGTCAGGCAGGTTGTGTCTTCCCAGGGTGTACTGCTTGGTTGGTGGCCAGTCACAGAAACAGGGTCAGCTGCTGTCTCTGTGGGGGGCTGATGGGGAGGAGGCTGGCATGCAGGATCAGGCCTAGACCAAACTACAAGCAGCCCTGTCAGCACTCGGAGCAGCATGACCGACAGATCAAGTCTTGATAATGACTCAAAGCTTTCAGCAGACGATACACGCACATTCCTCGGCCTGCACGGGGATTAACAGCTCCCTCCGCTGCTTCCTCCATGTCTCCATGTGTTCATCCTCCCTGGGGTTCACCCTGTCCTGGAACATCCCGGCAAAGCTGCGAGCAGGAACCTGAACACAGAAGCTCGTCGTTCCCACCAGTTACTGCCTTTCCAGATCCCTCCGTCCAACATCCCACACACAAACTCTTACTCCAGGAATCCACTAATCTGCCCTTCTCCTTCTTCCTCCTCCTCCTCCTCCCTCTCCTCCTCCTCTAGGAATTACTAATCACTCATTCTGACCAGATTAAATGACCGCCAAGGGAGACTAACTCTATTCTGTTGATATTACATATAGATGAAAAATCACCAGGATCAGATGATGTGTTTAAAAATAAATAGTGAGCAAAGGTCTTCATAGATAGAAATTCCAGTTTGTTGCTTCATTATTTGAGTTCAGAGGGTGAGGGCAAGGCAATCTTAGATTATCTCTTCATAACTGCCGTTCTGAAGTCAGCCTGACCCGTTCTAGGCTTATCACATTTGTGTGTGTGTGTGTGTGTCTGTGTGTGTGTATTTGACTATGAATTGTTTAGTGTATATTCACTCCTGGCCTCAGTTTAGCCCCACTGATTGTGAAGTAGCCCAAGCAGAAGGCTCTGATACTCAGTCAACTTCATGTTCCTGTGTATGTGGAGACAAAGGAGAGGTAAACACACTGAAGCGCCATGTGGACGTTGGCCAAACACTGATTCACATTTATGAAGCTGCGACTTTACAGCCTATGGTGAATCTGCGTCATTGCTCTGGATATGACTGATGAGGAAAGCCCCTTTCTGTTGCATGACAGGATCACACACTTCCTATTGTGGACCTCCCATGGGTGGATGGGAAAATATGCAACTACTAACAATAAAACCAGAATGTTTCATTACTCCGATTTCATTGGAATCATCTGATCAGTGACAAGATGTTCAGCCAGATATACACCTCCTCAGCCCTCCTCTCCTTGGTCCAGATGTCTGTCTCATGTTTGTGCTTCTAAATCCAGGCGGACCGTGGATAAAAGTCGCCTCTGCAGCCTTGTTTAACCTGATATGTCATCATACACTTCTATCCTACGCAGCTCCCTGAATCAGAGCTCAGTCTGAAGGAAGAAATGTGCATTATTGTGAATAATAAAGTGCATAATGATTGTTTTGTGGATAAAACATCTGATTAAAGGGACATCAGAGGCAGCACAATTGGAAAAATGGATGGATGGATGAAACTCAGTGTAGGTTTCACTGAGCTGACAATGGAGGCCTACTATAAGGTGACATACTTTTAACATATAGTTCACGTCATTATGGAGATGCCTCTTGTAATCAGTATTCTATTCTATTTTTGACACTTTATGACAACAGCTTGCAGCTACAATTTTACAGCTGGAAATGTCTAACCTTTAAAACACCCACGGGAAGATGGAGAAACTTCCCACATGACAACGCCAGGCTCCCTTGGGAGGTGTTAATTTTCTCGGAAACATCACACATCACTCCATTGTGCAATAATGCTAACCGATTAACAGCCTGTCCTCGTCTTAACACTTGACACAGTCCACCAACGCTTCCTCCCCCTCACCTGGATCTCTGGTGTCAGAGATGTTTCTGCTGCAGACTCCCCCCGCACTTCAACATAAAGCAGCACATCTGATGAGCCTCTCAGCAGACGGTGACCACTGGAGTTATGTAGATTTCAACAAGCAGGTTTTCTCCTCCACTGCTGTTCCCATTAAACCCATTCCTGGGTTATCTACTTCTGAATAGAGAAAATCTGGAAAAGTATCCAAAAATGGCCAATTTCCTCTTATAGTGGGATACCACCTACTCTAGCTATGAAATTCTCATTTGTCTAACATTTGTCCCAATAAAGGTTTACTGACCAAAACCTCAAAAACAGAGGAGACCCTTTATTAATGTTTCAAAATGTTTATGATAAAATTCCTTAGATATCTTAAATTTAGCTGTGTTTCACATCAACATTTTTCTTGTGTAAAGTGACAGCAGAGTTACAGGCTCCATCAGTTTTATCCACCAGCACATTATGATCACATGACTGGCTCATATTCATTCATTTGGAATGGAAATGGGCCACTGTGCAGGATGTTTGGCCTAAATCACCAACAGCAACACAGACAAACAGGGACACAGGATAATCTGATGACTGGAAACACACAGTGGTAACGTTTTATAATAATGAAAATCAAGCTAACTTCAGTTCATGTATGACTGTGAAGTGACATTCCTTCATCGATGGTCTATTGAGTGAGTTAAGTAAGATCATGTCTTAATGGTGAGCAACAGAAATTCATGATACAGCTACGGCATTAATTCATGCTTTCAATCATAATCAGTAATGCAAACACTAAGCATTACTTCAGTATATGATTTACACCCTCACTATAAAGTGTTGCATATTACAGTTATATCTCGACTGGCTGAAGAGCACGTGACCAACAGAGTACAACAAGTTTGCCTCCATTAACTAATTAACTAAGGATACCACACACACACACACACACACACACACACACACACACACACACACACACACACACACACACAGTCTAGCTACTGTAGGCACCCCACCCTCCCTCTCTCTCTCTCTCTCTCTCTCTCTCTCCCTCTCTCTCTCTCTCTCTCTCTCTGTCTCTCTCTCTCCTGGACCGTTAGTACATTTGACTCAAAGTTTCTCAGCAGCTTGATGGAGCTCGATCAAACCGACACACATGTATGTCAAGACACAAAACCACAACAGAGCCAGAATATACAAAATCTGGACTAAAGCGCGTGCTTGTTTCTCGAAGACACTGTGTCTGTGTCAACGAAGATGAACACAGGTCATGATTTGTTAAAATAGGCTGAATTCGCCACAGAAAAACAGCTGGTTGCACACAGATTTAAGGCTTTCATGTGCGCGTGTTTTGCCTAAATACCCGAAGAAAGTCTGAGATCACTGTCTGTCTGCACTGTACCTGAAAGTTGCGCACATTTACTTAAACAGACAAATGGCAGGCTATGCGGTGCTTCTCTGCAGAAATATATCTTTAAACTCCCCACAGTGGTCTAGATGCTTCATCCGCTTACCTCAGCCCCCGTCAGGTCTACACTTGCGTAGAGAGCCACCAGCACTAACAGTGTGCCGGACGGTAACAGCATCGTGGCGGTGCGCAGTGGAAACTGTGCGCGCACCAGTGCAAAGAGCCCGCAAACAGCCACCTGTTGACCGCTTCTTGTCCTCTTTCTTCGGGTAATTCGCCGCTTATCGACAGAGCAGGGGCAGCACGTTTGGCTGCATCTTTGTCCGAAACGATCTGAGGTTCTGATCAATGCCACTTGGTCTTGTTTCTGTTGCACCACACCCCCCTCCCAAAACGACCACCCTCGCCCATGCAAACGGACTCAACCCTGCAGTTACAAACACTTTGACTTTTCTCGGTAAGGAGAGGGACTACTCGGCACACCTTGGTGTTTTTCTCACAATATTTGAGGTTTTGGTGCCACAGGTACCTGTTCTGAAACTTTTCAGCTCGGGAACCTGCGCATCTGTTCCCTCGTGACTTCATCTTGCTATCGCGCGCGATCCTGGGGTGACTGTAAGTAATGTGTTTGATCAAAGTGATGATAACATAATGGTATGTACTCGTGAAAATATGATTAATCATTGCAACTGTGCCATGAGAGCGGCATCATACGGGGTGCCCTGTGAGGTACTTATTTACAGCAAAAATAGAGCCAATAAATCATGGGCATCTCTTTAAACACGGACCAGGCGGGTCAAATGTATGGACTCATGTGTAGAGAGTGATTGTTAATGTGTGGGGTGTTGGTGTGCTTCAGGTTAGGCAGTCATGCTGTAGAAGTGTCGCGACAAGGCAACCAACGGAGCGGACCCGAAGTTTGCGGTGCGCATGAGTGGGACCATGCACAACAGAGGACTGACAAATCTGAGGTGAACTTCAAAAGAGCACATTTCACCGCAAAACATAACCACATGGTTGACTGATCATCATTTTTACCGCTGTCACTTTCATTGACAACAGGCTGCTGCTTCTGTGCGTCTCCATTGCCGTCCTCGCGTCAAGAGTGCACGCGGTAAGTTCTCTCACACCTGTTGATTTTTGCTTGTGAGCTCTCGCTTGGAAACTGCAGCCTGCCGGCAGGTAAGGTTTAAACATGAAGCCGATGGCGTCTCTAGGCAGGGAGTGTGTTTTCTTCTCGGCAGACCCATGCAGACAGACCGTGGGAGTGTCTGGTTTGGGGAGTTCCTCCAGTAGGAGGGTTCTTGGCTTTGCATGCTTGCAAATTGCAGCAGAGCTCAAAACAGCTTCTTGTGAAATGTTGAAATTTTACTGGTGGAGCTGGTTAAAATTGGGGCACTCACACTGTTTTGCTTTTACAAAATGAATGAAAAGAAATGGGGTTTCATGTAGGGCTACAATATGTTGAGCTTTGCTTGACCCTCGACCCTGCAGGGATTGAGAGGTGGGGTCATGACCTCTGCAGGCATCATGATAACTTATTGAGCTTTTTGAATTATACATTTGTCACGGTGTGTTTATATGTTGCAAAATAACTTCAACCAATACTCTCCATAATGAGAAAGCCATATTAGTTGATGTTTGTGTCAGTCTGACAGATCACAGCATTTAGACACTTTTCAAACTGCACTCAGGTCTGCATTATGATACTAAAATTAATTTTGACCATACATTCACTATGATGGATTACCTGTCTGTTGCAAATTGTAAGAGGCAGCTAATTCATATTTAGATTGTGCAGAAAAGAATGGAAACCATTCGCTTCCTGACAGCCAAGAAGAAATGATTAGAAGGATCAAGATGTTTACATACGTGCTTTAAAAACTGTCAGAAGTACCATAGTTATGATTTGGAGTTCAGGGATATTTTTTCCAAATCTGTCTTTAAACCATACTCACATGCCCATATGTGCATTGAAAGAGTCACTGGTGCAACTCCACTGTAAGAGATGGGGGTCAAAATCCACCATCCTAATTCTATGCAAACAGTATTTTAAAGTTAAGTGAAGCTAATGTGAGGATCCAGCTCTCTCGGTTAAATCAAGGGAGTATCTTCCACAGTTGCAATCTTTTTTATCATGAAATTCCCTCTTTCACTGTAGCTCTGCAAGGAAACACTGACATGGAATCTTGTTCTCAAACCCCCAAAACACTGGTTTGATCCTTTAAGCAAACTGCCAAACTTGTGCTATTCTGAGTTCAACCATGTGCTTTTGAATGAATGTATATTCGATTAAATACGGCTGGATAAAATGATGCCTGAAGCAGGTCTGTGATGTTTTGTCCTTAGACCCAGACTGAAGGACAGATTCACCATTATGGGCTCCTACTGACAAGAGTTATGTTCATGAAAGGTCAAAGGTTCCTGCAGCAGCCTGATGTCCTGCAAGAATGTCTTTGAGCATGATGCTGAATCTATCTCACTTGTTTTAAGTATTTCATTTAGAGCTCAGCAGACACATGCAGACAGGCCGTGGGAGTGCCTGGTTTGGGGAGATCCTCCAGTAGGAGGGTTCTTGGCTTTGCATGCTGGTAAACAGCAGAGCTCAAAACAGTTTCTTGTGAAATGTTGGAATTTTACTGGTGGAGATGGTTAAAATTAGGACACTCACTGTTTGTTTGTGCAAAATAAATGAACAGCAATGGGGTTTCATGTAGGGCTACAGTATGCTTTGCTCAATCCATGACCCTGCAGGGATTGTCATGTGAAATGATCAAACAGTAATGTTATGAAGTGGCTGAATGCTAACGGGAGCTAACTTAAAGGGTTACAAATATGTTGTTTTACCTTGAAATATGGCCCAATGGATTTTCACTACCTGTTGACTTCTGACCCGTTGCCGATCAATCATGAAGCGGTGAAATGATAATGATTTGTCAGATTCTCTGTGTTTATATGACATGCAGCCTGAAATACAGTAGTACAGCATCCTTATTGGTAACAGCATTTGAGCTTCCCGCCCTGAGTGTGATGTCAGAGAAAATGGCTGTCATGTGAATATGGTCTGTTCCTTAAGCATGTTTCCATTTAACTTTGGCACATTTTGCTGTTGATCAATACACCAACTTTTCCACCTCAGCCAAATGTAAAAACTCTTTAGATATTTTAACTTTCTTATGCCCCCGCCCCGCTGACAGCCGAGGCTTTAGACATTATGTTGTCCATCCAAGTCTTGTGAATGCAATATCTCAGGAACGCCTGGAGGGAATTTCTTCAAATTTAGCACAAACGTCCACTTGGACTCATGAATGAACTGATTAGATTTTGGTGGTCAAAAGTCACTGTGTCCACACAAAACACATTTTGGCCATAACTCAATGATTCATGCCCATAGGATAAAATGCAGTAATGATGTTTTATATCCTAAAAGAATAAGAAGGTCAACTTCAGGTTCAGGAGCTCCAGGTGATCGTCGTTGCACCATGTGATGAAGCTCTCTATCAGTCCTCTGTGCTCCTCTGTAAAAATAGTCTCTGAGTGAAGACAGCATGTTTCTCACTGGAAATGATTCACATACATGCCAATACAGTGATAACTTCCATTTTACCAAAAAAGACACTTGATAGCTTTTATTAAACTCCTTCAAAGTCTTCACTACATATATGAGTCTGGACAGACTTGAATGTAAACTGTAATTCCACTGGTTGGGGAGGCATACAACCCCAAGGATGAAGTTCGAGTTTCTTATTTATTGTGTTGCCACTCTTGGTTTTTAATGTACATATTGGAAATATGCATGAAAACAGCTGGATGGAAATGCACTGTTTGTTTTGCTCCATGTGTTTGTTGACATCACAGTTCACCGTTACTGCTTTGGAAAAAACTTTCCTGTTCATAATGGTTTTATAGTTTTTCTCACACACCCACATGCATAAACACCCTTACGTGAATTCCACCCAACTCGTTACACCTTAGCTATCATAAAAGTTTAAGCTGAAGACAGAATACAGATGTTTCATTAAATAATTGTGATGTTTGACTGGGCCAAACTAGTAGCTCATAAAAATGGTCCTTCATGAGTTACTTTCTATCCTTCTTCTCTCCAGACCTCCTGACTTTGCATTGGTCTACTTTATTTTCTTTATTTCATTTTCTACAGTGCTTCATGAGGAAAGGTACGAAAAGCATGCACGTGATGCTGAATCCATGTCTGTTTGTGCTTGTGAGCGTGCAGCATGTGAGTGTGTTTTGCTTTTCTGTTTGCCACAGTTTGTGCTGGATGTCAGATGGTCAGTGGTTCTGTCAGACATTTAATATCATACTCAAGGCTCTCAGATGAAAACTTATTTTCTCGGGTGTGATGAAAAGGCCTGTTGTCTCTTGCTTTTATCAGATTAGGTCAGGCCTCGATTAAAAGCGTGTGACACAGCTCAGCTCCTCTGTGTATTGTGCAGCTTCGCTCCAAGGCGGCGATACTGCAAGACGACAGTCTAATTTTAGTTTGGCCCCATCCATGTGCTCTGGGCAGGCACGTTAACCGTCAAAGGAAGAAACAGCTCACGTTGATTATCCAAATAGCTTGAGTTAAAACAAAATGGCTCCAGTTTCTGGGTGTGACGCATAACCAGCATCTGACTTTTTGGTATGGGCATCTGTGCACATTAGAGGAGCTGTTGAAAGGATAATAAGGAGTCAGTTTCAGCAGTTATGAGCTGGAGGTAATGAGGCAGTCGAAGAGCTGATTTAACTTGTAAAAAGGGTGAAGGAAGCCATAACCAATCAAACATCACTCTCTGAAGTTTCCCATCCAACACAGAATTTCTCAACTGCGTCTCAGGAAATATGTTTCTGTTTAATATCAAGTCCAAATCTGACCCACGGGACTGTTTCAGTTCTTTGAACCAGACCCCAGACTCTGCACTGTACAGCTGTTTCCCACCATCCGCCTGCACGTGACGCTTTACATTTGGAGTTCCCCTACCTTTTGAAAACATAATTCTCAAGATATTTTGCACATGACATTTAATTTGTTATTTTCTGAATTCTTTGTAAACAAGCGAGTTTCCATGGGTGAGATGTGACTCACTGAGCCTCTGTGTTTAAGCCGAAGGCTCAGGTTATGTCAAGAGTATTGCATATTGTCTAACCACACTGGAAGGGAAATGTGTTTATGCCATATTTGATGGCAGGATGAGAAGCCAACTGTTATGTAGAGAGGGGGGACACAATACTCCTTTAAACACAGGCAGAGCAGTGCAGATTTTCAGACAGTCTCTCCTGGTTCACAGCAGAAATACAACCCTGATTCCAGAAAGTGGGAGCTGTCTAAAATGTAACTAAGAACAGAATGCAATCATTTTCAAACAAACTTCAAAGTGGTGAACCTCCCTCCATCCTTGCTTGTGATCGAATGAGCCTGTCCTTTTTTTGAGGATTTCTGGGCTTTTTAGCCTTTATGATAGAAGCAGCTGAAGGTAGGACAGGAAAGGGGGCCACTGCAGACAATTGACAGCCTCAATACATGGGGCGCACACCCTACCTAAGTATTTTTTGCTCAAAAGCAACTGAATTGACTTATCAATTGTTAATAATATTTGCACATTCTTTTTCTGTCGATTAACTAATAAAGATTGTTCAGTTGACAGCTTTATGCAGGACCTGCCAGATGTGCAGAGAGCAATTCCTTTGAGGAGAGACATTAATTGTGTGTCAACCCTCTCTATCATCACTGGCCTTTCAACCCTCCTTGAAGTGTGGCCAAGTGGAACAGTTATACCCCCCTTTGCCTGTAGTGTTTTCACACATTGTGCGAACCAGTTTGTTTGAAGCATACTGAGGCCTTAAAGTCAGCTTTGTTGGTCATACCTGGCTCTTTGAGTCTAAGGTGCCTTTTCCATGGCACATGAGAGGATCCTGTTTTCTGGGTTTCCTGCTCTGCATTCTACATGGAGATCCCAGCCTCAAGTGGGAAAATTTAACCACTAGGATGGACCATGAGTGCAAAAATGTGATTCTATACATGGATGCATCTACACCCCCTCTTCATCATGCACACAAATACTGTTTATCAGTGTCCATTGGTGGAGGAAGGAAGGCTCTTGAGGCAGTAATGTTAACAGGATGTTTTGTATATGACCCTTTGAGAGGCTTTGATTCTTGTGTGTTTGAGAATATATTTCAAGATATGTTTTAGCACGATGGAATGAGGGGATGATGCTGGCAGAGGATGTCTGAATTGTGGGAATTTGGTTTGTGACCGTGGAAGAGATGTTTTTTGCTGCAGATTCCTACACTACCTGGAAGCCCAGCAGCAACATCTGCTTTAGCAATTACCCCCCTTTCAGCTAAGTGGATGATTGTGATAAATGTTGTTTCTGCATGTGCCTTTTTGGCACGGCTCATTTTGCAACTCGGCTGTCAAACTAAATCAAACTCAAAAGTATGTTGTGAATATACGTGAGGGAACAGCGAAAAGATGCAAATGATGGAAATACTGTTCCACAGCCGTGCAGTTCACCTGGGAAAGTTTAAAAGCTAAATGTTAGTGAGTGATGCGTGATGGGGTCACCCGATGGAAAGCAGACACGTGACTGACCTCTAAAATGTGATTGTTTTATGGGGGAGGAAGGCGTGTGTCCGGGGCGAGGGGAAGATGTCTGCCTGTGATAAGGGTAGAAAAATGGCCAGCACATCCCCTGCCAAAATAGTGGCTGTGATATAGAGAGTGCCTGGCTGCAACAATCAGGGGAAGAGCCCATTGTACCGTGCTGCAGGAAGCCACAGCCTCGGATGAGAAGCCCATGTGTGGGGCTTCCCTGTCACTGCTGTGCGAGCATGAGAGTGTGTGTGTGTGTGTGTGTGTATTGCGTGGGATTGAAGCAGAGCTGACATGCATTTTCCATTGAAGTGTTGCCCTCACCTCAGAGACAGACCTTTCTGACCTTTCTGCATTTGTGCTGTTTGTGCAGATGGCTGGGCACGTGCATGCACGCTCACATGCGAATGGATGTACAGTACGTGTGTCTTGTTTGCTTAAGCATTGTTAGGGCACGAAAAGCATTTTGTTATGTGGTGGTGATTATTTGATTAGTCTCTGTGGTTCGGCATTGTGTCGGCGAGGAAAGGCCTGGTGGGCTTGGCTGTGTGCCCCCATCGGTGTACAAACTACCCCCTTAAACAAGCAATGCACAGTTATGAACACTGTTGAGAGCAGAGCATTGTGAGAGAGGATGAAAAGGTCAGCAAATCTGCATCAGATTTGTTTGGAGTTTCTTGTGGGGCAGTGAAAGATGTTTTGAATTAGTGGGCCAATTTGCTCTCCCTCATTGGCAGGATGTGTGTCTAATTTTCTTTCTCGCACGTGCAGCAAGTGTGGGCTGTGTTTATCTGTGGGCTCAGTGAAGTTCGGTTTTATGGGAAACATCCTGAGAGCAGAATTGTGTGAAGAGAAAATAGATTATCCAGAGAAGCTCTCTAAACAGGAAAGGGAAGCGGGGTGGAGTTAAATGTGTCAGAGTTTCTTTACAACCCTACTGGACCCCACATAGTTGGACTGCTCCACAGAGCGTTTAGTGAGTTGTATATTCACAATGTAAACTGGTTCTGGTTCATACTGTACCTGAAGGAACACAAGAGAGACAGAAGGGAATGTATATGTGACGGGTGCGATGGCAGTCTTGTTAGTTTTGCTTCAGTTGTTTTTTAATGTTTTAGATGTTATATCAGATAAATGAATCCACTAGATCTAAACCTGATGAACTACTGTATTTGAGGATCTGTTTAGAGTCTGGCCTCACTGGTGTTCACACACTTTATATACAGTCTACGGGACAAACTTGAAATACACTAAACAGACAGTTTATAAGGTATATGTCCCATATATGTTATCTTTGACATATTTGTGTGTCTGCCCGTGCGTGTTTGACGTCATCCGGGTACTGTGTTGTCTCTATGGTTTGATCCCAGGTCAAAGTAGTGCCTGCTAATCTACACACAGACATAAAGTGTGTATGTGCATACAGTGTACTGTAGCTCGTGTACAGTCAGTTTGTACTCAGTCTGACTCCATCAGTCTTTTGTTGGCATAAAGATGTTTAAACTTCAAATTGTTGTACTATTTCAATGTTGTTATTTCAATGTTGTAATGATGTGAAAATATGTTCAGTACCCAAGGGAGCAGGGATGTAGGAATACCAGTGGTTTGATTGAGCATAATCTCTGTTCATGCTTCATTTTCATTCCCAGTCATGTGTGACAGCCAGCAGTCACACACCACACATGTACCACTGCAGCACTGGTGCAATACAAAGCATACTGTGACTAACCCAGACATGCACACACATACACACACAAACTGTCTCTTTTTTCATCTCTTTCTCACAGAAAGACTTTCGTCTTGCAAGTCATTTTTCCATTTGATGGACTAATCGACTGATCATTTCAGCTGTGACAAGTGGAAACCATTCTCTGTATATCTGTGGGTGCATCAGGCTATTGTGGAAAATCCAGCATTACTGAGCATCATTGATTGTGGGCAATGTTGGATTTTTACATGATTTCAGTTTGATGAAACCTCTATAAATGATATGTGTTTTGTTTGCTGGCTTCAGCAGAAACATTCCCATCTGGTTGTTTTACCTATAAACTGTTTCTGCATTGCTTTTAAGGACATGTACATCATCACAATATAAATTGATACTGTGATGCAAAATTACATATACAGAGATGAGGGACTTCATCCATATTGACCACTCCTACAGTATACTCCTATGTACCTACATATGTACCTCTGTCAAGGTAGTACTTTCCTCTAGGAAGTCCTTATGTGTCTCCATCTTGGAAACTCTTCTGCATTGTGTTGAAAGCATACAGTATGTATACCATCACGGCTTATTGAATTGAGTGTTAATGTATGCAGACTCTCTGTGGTCTCCCCTTCACAGTAAATCAGTGGTTTGTGTCAGTGTGATTTACTGCAGTAAACTCCAGCAGTTTAAACTGACTTTTATTTGACTTGGAATGAAGTACGGAAATAAATTCATTGTGGACGTCGTCTGTGGAAGAGCCCAGTATACTATACATACATCCGCCTTTGTCCTTTGCCCTCAGTCCATCTCACAGTGATTAATGGAGGGACACACAGGTCCCATCAGACTGTACTCAAGGAATTCCAAAGCCCCTGTCCTTCCAGTCCTCCCAGGCTTCAGTCTCTGTAAATCTCCATCCCTCACTTCCTTTTATAGCCTCATTCTTGCCCCTGGTCTCTATCGGCCTGTCTTCTGTCCCCTCATTCTCTCTCCATCTTCCTCTGAAAGGGACACTTGGCAGATGGTCTGTCCTCCCTCTCTTTTACTAGCCCTCTCTCAGCTTGTCTTCTTCACATTTCAGCCACCCTTCTCTTACACGTGCGTCTCTGGTTGTCTGTCTCTCCTCAGTAGAGGTGAGTTTTCTCAGTGAGCTCAGATGGAAGGATTGTTTCAGCTGTGTTTACACAAAGACCACACGTCCTCCTTTCTCACAAAATTACTCTGGGCTTGTTAAATTTTGCACTATTTGCTTCAACAGGTGCTCACATAGTAATTGGATTTCTGCAGTCATTTGTTTGAATATGATTTATGAGTTCTTTTTTTGGTGCTGCACTGATGTGTAGACTGGAACGAGTCAAATCCTGTGGTATGTAGGCCCACCATAATATCACAACTGTGATATCTCATCAAGTAGGATCATGGGCATGATCTCACTGTCTTGCTTTATGCATTCTTTCTTCTGGACTGGAGACATAGACCATCCATTTCCATCCCAGCTGCGGGCTAATTGATTAGACTGAATTATTTCTTGCCATGGGAAGAATGTTAACAAAGTTGAATGCACACTTTGTGAGAGCTTGGCCTTGGCCAATTTCTCCTTCTTTCTCTCTGCCTCTCTTTCTCATCCTGTTTGTTCTTTTTTTTTTCTTCTTTAGAGGAGGGTTGGCCTGCCTCCACTTTGGTCCCAGTAATATCTCAGCAACTATCGCTTGGATTTGGTACTGATATCTATGGTACTCAGAGGAGGAATCCTGATGACTTTGGTGATCCGCAAACTTTTCATCTAGCATCACCAGGATGCTGACATTTGTGGTTTTGAGTGAAATGTTTTTAAAATATTGGATGGATTAGATGAAAGTCAGCTCATACATCAATGTCCCCTTTAAGATGAATTGTAATAACCTTTATGATCCCTTAAATTTTCATCTTTTGCCATCAGAATAATTTGTTCAAAGCGTTGGTTTAGATACCTGCAGAACTAATGACACCAGCCTTAGCTGAACTTGTTCTAAGGCATGGAAAACATTACACCTGCTGAACATCAGCATGTCAGCGCTGCCATTGTGAGCATGTTAGCATTTAGTTCAAAGAGCCACTCTGAGCACAGCCTCACAAAGCTCCTAGCATGGCTTGGCTGATGCTACTATCCTAATCATTCAGTTAAATCGCCACAAAAATTTCTACCTTAACCTCTGTAAATCATCATATTGGGGGATTTTGCTCATATTTGGATTCCTTGTGAAGACATTGTCTCCAATAAGTAGAAGAAAAGACAACAAACATGACTGTTCTCAGGCCTCTCAGGTGTCCAGGTTCTTATTGAATGGATCCTTCTGTCTGGATGTCATCGATCATCTGATTAGAGGGGTGAGCAGCAGGTCTGTGAACATAACAAGGTCTGACAGGTTGGACTGTTCGCACTAAGAACAGAAATGGTTCTAATCCCACCTCCACTTTGCTCAATCTGGAGCAGGAAGCATTGATTAGCAGTGTGGCCCGCTGGGAAATAGAGTTGAGACTTTGTGTGACTTGAGGCCAGTTAAGGAGAGGGAAGGTCCAGCTGTGTCAGGCCCCGGGCAGAAACCAGAGCTGTGTTTATACTGGAGCTCAGCCAGAGGAGCACAGTGGGTGTTTGGGCTGCTTCTCTCAGGTCCCTCTGCTCTAGTTCATGTTCAACTTCAGAGTCGTGTCCTGCTCTAAGCAGAGTGACCCTGTCCCTCTATCTCTGCACTTCCTTTTCGCTACCCTTCCTCCTACAAAACCAGTCAATGCTATAAGAGAGCAGCCTCTTAATGAAAAAAGACCAACTGTACCAAGCACCACAATAAGATGCTATAATGTGTACAGAGTTCAACAGTTCTGGGACAACACTGATAGCTTGGTGTTGTCACCCTTTGGTTTTTCTTTTGTGTAAATGTGCTGTGTATTTTTATGAATGCACCCAGAGACTGCTGCACTCACACTCCCACAGGAAGTTGATGGTGGTGTGGGAGGAAGCAGAATTAGTCGTGAAGAAGCAATGGTTCAGACAAGCTGTACAGTATATCAAGTAAGAAATCTGTAGGATCTGTCATGGCCGGCACGAGAATTTCCCTTATCACCATAATCGTTTCTCTTGAGACATCTGGTGTTATAGCAAGACATGCCTGAGTAATAAAAAGCATGCCAACACAAACATGGTTATGTTTGATGTTTTGCTTTTCCGCCTTCTGTATGTACAGTACATGAGAGCGTGTGTGTGTTTCTGACTGTTTTGTGAGTGTTTGTTTTACAGCTGGAATCTGATTATTTGATTCAATTCTATGTGGGACTATTGCCGGAAGCTGAAGCTGCACAGAAAGTATAAACTTTCCCTTTTGACATGCTGGCCTACTTTTTAAGCCAGTTTGGGTTTGACGTTTGTATTTTAGTGCTGTGCTGAGAAATAAGTACTAGTCTGAAAGATAAAATACAAGAGGAAACCCTGTGTAGAAGGTGTATAAAATTAATTAAAAGGTGAATTCATTGTTGACACACTACATTTGTAATTGAGCATTTCCATGAATTCTACTTTATCAGTCACAATTTTCCTGACTTATATTGTGAGGGAAACATTTCTTACGGCCCACATATGAGTCACACAGCCAGACAGCAACAATGACCAGCATGATTTGGTCACCAAGTCTTGTGTGTGCACTCACACACACACACACACACACACACACACACACACACACACACACACACACATTTGCGGTTTGATGTTTATACCTTCCCACTCGCAATCACAGGGGTCATTTAGACATGCTTCTTTCCTCTTTTTGTCAAGCGAAACAAGAATGTCCTCACAGATATTCCTCTTCCTGGCTTCACTGAGGCTATGGGGGGAGCTGCAAATTGTGTGGTCAATCATTCAGATATTGTTCAGGATCTTTACATTAAACAGGCCTTGAAATAAGGCATCAGGACTGGCCTGACTGTATCACCCAAACTACTGTGTACAGCATGTGCCTAAGAGGGCAAACATGAGCTGTGTAAAAGCTCTACTATGGAAAAAATAATTTAACTTAAAATAGATTTATTAAGAAAGTGGGAAAATATGCTTCTTTGTCTTTGAAAGTGGATTAAAACAAGAAATTTTGTGCTTACAAAATTAATTTTACACAGAAGAAACAAATTCCTATTTCTATAATTATCAGCAAGACTAATGTTTCCCCTGTTCATGATCTTAGTTAAACATTAGCATGCTAACATTGCCAGTTAGCCAATTGCAAGTTATGATGATTCATCCAGCGGGGAACATGAATGTCTGTACTCAGTTTCATGGCAATGTGTCCAATCGTTGTCAGACATATCACTAGAAAATAAAAATGTTTATGGTGACACTGGAGGAAAAGTCAGGAGGGCTCATCCCCTGGGGACCGTGACTGTCTGTATAAGACTTCATGTTCATCCATCCAGCAAATAGTTGCTGAGATATTTCAGTACCTCTTGATATTAACTGCGGCTCGCATGCCTACAAGGAATCCTTCATAGAGATGGTTCCCGGTTGCCAAAGGGAGTATCACACACCCAGCACACGATCAGTCTCACCCTGACATTGAGATATGGTGCAGATATGCATCAAGACATATCATACTGCATGTTTCCATCTCAGACGTGTGTTACACGCACTGTAACCCCTCTCAGAGCTTCTCGCTGACAGTGGCCAGGTGTTTCGAATTCAGTGAGCTTGTGCTTTCTCGTTGACGTCCACATCATTAGTGTGAAGAAGGGCAGCTGTTACTTTAGCACGTGATAACAGCAAAAGATGGTCTGACAGTGTATGAATGTACACACACACACAATCAGAGAGGATTTTTATTATTTAGATACGGACATACATACAAAATGCCCCAAAGATCTCTTTCCTGGATAATCATATTTCATCTCAGTTCTGTGCTCACAATGTGGTCTGTGTTTCTATGAGTATGTCTACAATTGTTTATTTGTTTTTTTAATTCTAGTTAAATTTTTGGTTTCGTGCTTTTCCACTGATCCACAGAAATGTAGCAGTACAGCAGGAAAGGGTGGGAGAGAGGAAATCTGGTGACGTGTGTATGATAAAATATAGGTTTTAAAATATTTAAAATATCAGACATGCTTTGCAAATGTTTTATGAGGAGGGAAATGCCTTCAGCACGTCTGTTGTGTCTCGATGATACAGATGGGGCAGTTGCTTTGTCATTAGCTAAGCTGTGATTTAAGATGTAAGACGCGTTTAAACCTGCAATGTCTAGAACCAAATTATGAAGTCTCTCTAACCACACTGCTGTGTGCTCAGAAGCTGGAGTTTAAGCTGCAACATAAGTGATTAAACACTCTGTATGTTGTTCTAGTAATATTTTTGAATTCCTTTCTGAGCAGTTAGTCATATCGCTGGCTTCAACAGTTGGCTGTTAACTCCTAAAGTTTCATTTTCTGACAATAATGAACATATTTCTGAATCATTTGTTTCGGGTGGACTATGTGAGGTGTTTCACTGAGTTTAGCTGCTGGTTGATCTGCAGTCCAGCTGAATGTTTGCTCTTTCTGACAGCACCATCAGGTCCAATTTTACTGAAAATGCAGCTAAGCTAATTAGATACTAAGTGACCCACCAGCAGCTCCAGTGAGTTTTTGTCAGAAACATAAAATCCTCCATCTGCTCTGCAGTATGGAGCCATTTCCATGATAAAATTTATAAGAAAAGGTGACAACTGTTGTCTGAAACAAGTAGCATCATCATTTGTTCCTTTTTAGCACACTGGTGGATCGTACGTAGGAGGGAACTTTCTATTTGTTATCAATAGAAACCTGAAACTACAACAGAACATCTACACCTGTTTGCAGTATCGTGCATCAGTCTTCCTGTTCCTTTTCCTCCAGAGTCCAGAGGTTAAGAGTCTCTTCATGTTTGTTTATTCATGTCTTTTGAAGTTAGGCACAAATGGCAGCAGCCCTCTGAGGTTTAATTATATCAGACCACTGGTTGTAGAAAGGAAGTGACATCTGCATATTTGAATAGCTGGATCAGACATTCCTTTTGGTCAAGGTCAAAGTGGAAAGAGCGCAGGTCAGATGCTTTATTAAGGATGAGCAACAGCCACTGCCAAAGAGCCCACAGATCAACCTCTAGAGGTTTCCTTGTAGTGGGATTTGGTTTCTGTTGTCTCAAGTAGCTTCATTACCATTATCACAAAGCCGTATTTTCCATCCCTCAGCTCAGTTTCATCTGTGTTGTCCTCCCCACAGAGTGAGTTAGTGAAGGATACAAACCGTGTCACCACCAATCCCAGATCAAACACTCATCCTGACCTGCAGTAGTGTGTGATCCCCGTTCATCTGATACCTTAAACACAGGGGGGTCCTCACACAAACACTGTTTATGCTTCACAGTGTTGTTTCATGTGTGAAAACCAAGAAACCGTCTCAAAGAGGCGGTTTGTCATTTCCATCACCTGAGGTTCAGAGCGATGGCTGTTACGAGGTCTTTCTGTGGCACCAAGGTTGATCTGTTAACACCTGGATGTTTAAACAACAACAGATGTCAGATGGGATGGTTTTATGGGGAAAATTACTGAGAAATAAAGAAATTTACTGACTTCATCTGAAATGTTCACTGTAACAAAGCTCCTTTAAGTCAAGATCATCCATCAGTCTGTTTATCACGCTCACGTCCACATTATGTTCTGTGCTATGTTAATAATCTGGCAGGATCGAGGAGGTTTTAAATGTTAATTTACCGAAGGAGATGTGGAATGTGCAGCTGTGTGTCAAAATCATGGACTCCCAATTGTCTCCCTCTGTTTTTCTCTGTTTTTATGCCCTGTTTGCGATTTGATTTCATAGTAGAGAAGCTTCAAGATGCATGTTCTGATGTGTGATGAGGTGGCATTTGCACTTGTTTTCAACCAAGTAGGGATGATGTGTCCATTTTGTCCAGTTGTTGTAGTTGTCATTATGTGGGTTCATGGCTGCTCTGGACTGCTGTAAAGTTAGTAGACTGAAGGTCAAGGCTCCCTCTCAGTGTAATTTGCATTTGTATTTAGAAATTGTCTTCAGTTTGCTCTGTCTGCATTTGTCTTCTGTTTTGGTCTTTCCATCACTCTGTTCTCATGGCTGAGATGCTGTGTTGATTTTGGCTGCTTTTGACCTTGATGGGAAGTGGTTATGTCTGTGGTAAACCTATTGTATACACGACATGGATAAACCAAAGCCACGGTGACTAAGGCAAACCACAGACGGTCTACACGAACCAACCATTATCAGGGCTGAATATGCTGGATGGTGGTGGTACAGTATGAAAGACTAGAGACTCGTGCAAAATAGTTGATTAGTTGGTCATAGAACATAAATCGATGCCATTTTGATAAGCAGAAATCATTCACATCTTTCAACTTTTGTTTTATATCATTGTAAATGGAATTTGGTCTCAGTTTTGATTGACAAAACATGCTATGTAAAGACATCTTCTTGGACTCTGGAAAGTTGTAATGACCTTTTTTTTCTTTTTTTTTTGATGAACTGACAATTGCCCATTTAACTCGCATGTTGGGACACTTAAACACAGCACTGCTCTGTAGTTTAATCCCTTCTCTAAATCAGTATGAATTCTGTTAAATAACATCTGGTCATAAGTGTTGTTGCTATGGTTCAAGAAATAGTTTGATGTTTGGGAAAATTAATGCCAAATTATGGCCACTGCCAGATGCTGTGACTTCCTGCAGTGATATGGTTACCTGAGGTTGCCAGGCAACCAGCGGAGATTCCAGGAAGCTACTGCTCCCAGTCGAGAGGGAGTCCAGCACGAAAGCCTCCATAAGACCGCACCTTGTAGTTTTTACACTTCGGTTTTTATATTTAACAAATTAAATGTAACATGTTAATTAGTGAGCTGAAGAGGTGCTGGTAGGCGGATTTGTTACCTTTGGACAGACCCAGGTAGTTGTTTCCCCCATTTTGAGTCTTTATGCTAAGCTAAACTAACTAGCTGCCGACAGTAGATTCATATTTAATGCAGGGGTATGAGAGTGGTATCAATCTTCTTATATAACTCTCAGCAAGAAAGCAATTAAGTCTATTTCCCAAACTATAGAGCTATTCACTTAAATGCAGTTAAACTGCATTTATACTGATTTAAAGTAGTGATTTAACTTTTGACTGGTGTTATGTTTAAGTGTCTTAATTCTCTGTTGTCCTCTGTAATAGTGACCCAGATTTTTTGCTGTAATTGAGATGTTTCTCAGTTCCTCAGAGGAGATCAGTGAGCCATATGCTAAGGAACATTATTATTACCTGCAAGTAGTACCACAACATAATCTGGTGTTATAGTACTTTACCAGTTAATACAGTACTTTTTTTTTTGGTTTTGATAAGATGCCTGTGTAGAAGTGTGACAATACAATAGCATCAACAAAAAGAGAGTAAGAAAGAAAAACTGAGCTTGAGAAAGAGTGCTGTTGACCCAGCTGGTTTTATTTCATTTACTGTACAGTGTATTGAAGGAGTTGGTGCACATTTGCAGCGAGGCACCAGTGCAGCCATAAAGACCAGGGAGACAACAAAAACAGCAGTCCTCACTGGGAAAGGCATTAACCTGACCACTTCTAAGAGCTCAAACTCCATATTCACACATCAATTATTCGGGGAACCATTGTCAAAGGATATATATGCATATATACAGTATGGGTATGGATATGGCACTGTGGCTTGACTGAACTCTGAACTCCAAGACAACAAACAAACAAGTGCATCCCTCACAAATGTTGCAGTGTTTCTTTAAAGGAAGTGGTAGATTTCCTCCTAATGAAACATCCCTTTATTGTTTTACACATTAACACTTATTTTCGTGCTGTAGCTCTGCTTACAGTGATGGATAAACTCATGTACACACACTTCAAAACTGAGGAACTTGGCAAGAGAAGAATTGGAATTGTTTTCGCTCAGGAGTCACCATGTTGGCCCTGAGAGGAAAACAGCATGTGGCTACTGGGACAGGCTGAGCCTATTTTTCTAATCTGTCGAAGCTAGAAGCTTTATTTGTTCTTGCTTGTGTGACCTGAGTGATATACATATATGAACGGGTTAATTTATATACTGTATGGAAAGCAGTGGGCAGGCTTAGAAAAAAATGTTTACATCTGTGTACGTCACTGCAGTTTTGAAGTAGAGCAGATGACCGCAGAGGAACCCAGATCACGGAAGTAAGTTCACAGGACATAAAGGATGATCAACAGTGGACAGCCTTACTGTAAACGAGAAGCCACAGATGAACAATCGCAGCACATCTGAGGAACTGACCTTCATGGCCATTGTTTCAAGTCATATACACTGCTGACTGACAGTTCTTGGAGCAAAGTCAGAAGAATAAGTTCTCATTTATGCTCTTAAAACCTTTCTGGACTGTGGAGATATTATTAATGTCTTTATATGAAAATGGGAGATGCTGCAGGATGACATCAGCTCATCTGTGCGTCTGCGATGGAAATGAATATCCAGCAGCAGACACCTAGCATGTATCCTCTGCCTCTTTATGAGTCTCTTTGGCTCACAGATGAAATGTTGAGTCTGGTGGAGCATTTGGGCTGAATGTTGAGACTGTGATGTGTCAGATTTATGATAATAGTCTGCAGGACCTCACGCTGTGGTGTTTAGTTGGTCTGGATTCATCTGTTTCCCTTGTCGCATTGTGCAGTTTGTTGGCAACTACTGGGTCTGTAGCTCTTGATTTAATATGGTAAACAGTTAAAAATCCTGTCTGAACATGCCCTAAGGTGACTGTTACACTTGCAGTTTTGTTCACTTTATCCAGACTTAATGCATATGTGTTGGTATTTCTTCAGCAGACAGATTCAATAGTAGTTTAGCTTTTGAATTCATGATTGAATCACTAATCACAATATCCCATTGTGGGTCTGCTTTGTTTTCACGCCACCAATGAACCTGCTTGGTGGTGGACTGAGATCCACCTTTTCAAGTGGACTTTGTCCAGTTGTTGTTCAATGAATTCAACTGGCAGCTTTACTACCAGCCTACTGATTCAATCAGAGTCTAGTTTGTTTACGTAGGTGCTAAGCTTGACCTTTTCTCTGAGTGAAATAAATCACTATGACAGGTGTAGTTAAAGGTGTTATTAAGTATTAAAAGAAAGAGGAGTCAGTGTCGGATGGGACTGAAGACAACAGGTCTGAAAAGGAAATCTGTGTTAGCTGCTGCTAGCATAAAGTCAGTGGTGGAGTGCCAGAAGAAGAACGTGTGGGATAAAAAAGGCGATGTCTCTTGTTCTGCTGTCTTGTGTCCGACACTGTGCCAGCAGAGCAACACTGACTAGGTGGAGAACTATTTCAATGACATAACGGGTCCAGTTGCAGTCTATACTGTTAATGCTGTTGATTATTTATGTCCTTGTGAGCTCATCAGAGAAGGCAAATAAACACACGATTCAATAAAGTGCTGTATCGATGGTGACTCAAGATGACAGAAACTGTCCAGTCCATGATAGCGCTTAGTGACTTCATGCTTACAGCACCAAATTTGTGTGAACAAATTGAAAGGCAGTCATCATCAGTTCCATCATTTGACCTTTTTTTCTTGATAGATATTGTTGTACTCTTTAGAACTTTGTTGTACTGATGCAAAAAAAGTGCAGCAACGTGTGTCATCCAGTTTGTTCCCAAGGTGTGCTGTGCAGTAGCTATGGAAAAGGTGAGACTTTGTTGAAAACATTGTGACAGTGGGTGGAGAAAAAACAGGATACAGCAGCTCAGTCCTATTGTCCTCTGCTGAAAAAGCCATCAGCTATGTTGAGCCTGTAAACTGTGAAGTTGAATTGGTGGTGCATTGCTCCATAATGTGTAATTCCCTTAATGGGAGCCATTCCTTTGTGAGTCCGCACGGAGATGACGCAGTCTATTGTCTGTGTTTTGGACGTCCACCTTAATGTGGAGAAAGGTCATGGCGTGACTCTGTTACATCCTTATTGGGATGATATGACCTTCTGTTTCCGTCCCCCCTCCCGAAACTAAAAATACTGTAGAGGTATTCACCCCACAGAGGAGGCTTGGTTTAGATTTACTCTCTTTTAAAATATCAGTTCAGAATTAGGGGTATAAGTAAAGAGTGGTGTTTGTGGACAGAGTGAATTTGCCATCATAGCGTGCAGGCTAGATTAAACCCATCACAGCATGTCATAGCTATATCAAACAGTGGTTTGAAAGGAACCCCTCAGATCCACTGAGAGTTAACCAAGAAATTCAGCCTTGTGCATTCCATAAGGGAGGGGAAGAGGGTCTTTTGTGTTGTGGAGATAGGGGATCATTAAAGAACGGCGTCTCTATAGTAAAAGAAGGTCTTTGTGTGAGAGGACGGTCTCAATGTGGCCATTGTGAGGAAGAGAGACCGCTGGGATCTGCTGTCAAAGTGAGGAGGGAGAAGCATTCTGATTCTTGATCTGCCGTTTTGTCGCCACTGTGGGCATAAAGTGGCCGTTTTGATTTTTTTTTTTCTTTTTTTAAACAATAGAGAGAGGAGGGTATTAAGGCATTTGCTGCCTAAGCAGGCTATGGTATGGCTGTGTAGGTGGAAAATGTAGGCAGACACTAGAGAAAGACGTCATAACCAGCACCATGGAACCTCTCTGCATGCCTGTAGTCAGAGGTTTACTCATATATGCTAATTAAAAAGCCACTGAAGGGCCTTTCTTAAACTTAGTAGACTTGGAGTTGAATAAACGCTGTCTGCAGTGTGTGTGTGTGTGTGTGTGTTTGTGTGTGTGTTTCATTAGTATTCAGTCTTAGGCACCATTGTGAAAAGTTCAACGGAACATTGTAAACTTTGCAAAAGCTTTGTTTCCAATCATGTATTTAAACATGCATGGAAACATTGCCAGAGGGTCCAAACAGTTACTGATTAACCCACAGATCTATTAAAAGAGCATCTGGAACCTTAATTCCAGCAGTGAATTTGAGCTAATATCTGGATGTGTGTCTGTTTTGCAGCATTGTGGGTGAAGGTGTGGCAGCCAATATGTTTTGTTGTGTCTACAGTTTTATAAATGCTGCAAATTGTTTTGCTTCTGCTTCTGATGAGTAAGAAATGTGGTTGTGGCACAACATCTGAAAGCAAAGAGTTCAGCTGGGATTTCACACGTGATTTTCATTGGAAACACGACAGAAACACAAAAGTTCTCCAAGGCTCCATCCTGTCTTAATTAATGTCTCCAGCTATCTCAACTAGCTTCAGGTCTCGACACCTCTGACCTGTGGGTTGGGAAACCCCGTTTGTGTGACTGCTTTCTTTGATCATGTCGTGTCCACACTGACCCTTGACTGGCTCTGTGTGCTTGTGTCATGTCTAGCACAGATCGCCTAGTGATTGTGGGTGGTTTTGTTGGTATGCAGACATCCAAAGACAAATTGTCCCTGTCAGTGGTGGGACCCAGCCTATCTGATGAATAGGATTTTCATGAACACATGGGTATCCATTATGTGTCCATTATGAGTCATTTGAGCCACATCCAAGGCATCCTTTCTGCACACCAGACCAATATACACAACACAGCGCAGACAACACAGCAGCAATCTTCCAGACTCATGCAACAGAGCCACAGGCATAAACAAGTGTGCTGAGAAACCACAGTGTACACAAACACAGCCGGTCACACCTACAGTACACAACAATTTACCCCACGCTGTGTCCCATCCAGTGCACAAAGCAGGCAACAGCACATGGACGCTGTTGTGTTTATGCAAATGAAATTGCAAAATGTTGCAGTTTCCTCTCTGTGCCATGTATACCCTGTCCCACAATAGTCCAGCTCTAACCTTCATGTTGTCTGTTGTCGTGTCTGACAGGGTGGGAAGAAGCACAGTGGCGAATGCGGAGGAAGAGACTGCAGCGGAGGATGTAAATGTTTTCCAGAGAAGGGTGCCAGGGTAAGTCCCTTACCGTCCCTTACAGCAACTACTGTTCCAAACACCCGTCTCTGTCCCTTTCTGTAACCTCTGTGTTGACCAGCTCTAGCTCTTGGTTTTCAGTCTGAAAACCAAATAAGGCCACGATCACATATGAGGCTTTCAGTAACTTGGTTGCCAACAGTGCATACCTTCCTCCTAACTAGCTCACACTTTAGTGCTTCAAGATTTACATATGTCAGGCTTTCTCACACTGCACAGTGTGCTAATGGAAAAATAATTAGCAGAGCCTGGAGTAAATCTAATTGCTTCTTATAGTCTCCCTATGCTATATTGCATATTAAAAATGGCCCCACATTCTCATCTTAAAAGGATAAAGGCCGTGTTATTCTATATTTTTCAGAATGTCAACAAATCCCATAAAGAGACTAAAATCAATACTGAAGTGATCCTTCTTGCAAATATCGTCCAAGTTGCTGCAAATACTCAGAATTGCACCAAATGTTTATTCATCCACGGCTGAAAATAGTCCCTAACAAATTCTAGATTTTTTCCTGTGTGAGAAATGTTTGCTAAAAAGTGCCAGTTCCCTGTTGGTTTCAGAAATTACACAGCCTTTTTTTGAAAATTAAACATCATGTCTGACCCATTTTTAAATATACACATCTTTTGTTGGAACGAATGGGCTTGAAGGCAGAGAGCCACACGCAGGGTTTGGAAGTCTGAAAGTGTTTAGAGAGGGACTAATGCGCAGTTGGTTTTGGTCTTTTGTTGACAGTAAGAATTGTAGGAGAGCATCCATCCTGGTTTATTTCATTTTATTTTATTTTTACCCCTTGTTGCCCCACATTAACTTGGTGAAACTAAGCTCATAGCAGCATCATGTCTGATCGTGGCCTAAAGTCTTCTTGAAGAACATTAAAGTATCACAACAATGCAATGTGAATATGTCGGATCATGTGAATGTTTGAGTCTGACACTGCCATATGGTAGACTGTGCTGTTGAAACTCATTAGTTAGACATACTTAACACATGTTCACAGTTGAAGTGATGAAACTCACACCGTTAACCTCTGTTAAGGTCAGAGTGGCGGGAGTGTGTGTAACGCATTAGTGAGAGGAATAAAAGACTGAAAGAGGAGAGAGGGACCAGCGAGACAGACATAGACTAAACATATTGCGATAATAAGCTCCGAGTGAGTGACCAAGGTTCTGCATGACTAAAGGCTTTCTGCTTCAGACACGTGCTGCCTTGATGATCAAATAGCTTTCTGATCGTTGGACTGGGGAGTCCACATCCGTAACGTTTTTTAGTTTTAGGCATCAGACAGCCAACGCCTTCTTTCCACAACATGTGGTACATACGTGTTGAGGAGTGAAAATAAACAGATTTGAATGGGGACGTACAGAAGTGGGTTTCTGGCGAATCTTAGCTCACGCAAGCTTGTAGAGGAGGTGGCATAAACACCACACTTAGCATCGCTGCATTACTGCACTGTGCCTGTAGGTTGAGCAGGGAAGAGCATCTGAACAAGAACTGGAGGAGGGTTAACTTCTAGCAAAGACTCCGTTACTGTAGTTATGCTCCCAAGTCTGTTATACCTGCTTGAGGGTCCAGTTTTTCATTTATTGTCATGTTATTTATTCGATTTGTTCCACAAGGTCAGAAATGTGTTTCGTTATCAGTATTTGGCTTTTCCTGTCCATTCTTGTTTGATGAATCCAACAGTTTCCTTACCTGAGCATGTAAATGTCATGTATGTTACTTAATGTTTGCTGAAAACTCATTTTTGCAAATGTCTGCACATACTAAACACCCCAGGAGACAAATGAAGGCATTATATCTGCTAAAAAGTCATCATTAGTTGTAAAAACAATCTTTGTATAGAAATTACATTTATATGCAGCTAATTTGCAAAAGCAAATACCCCCATCATCCACCCCGACCGCCTCCCTATGAGTATGTTGAGGTTCAGAAATGTAGCGCTTCATTCCACCAAAAAATGGTTGTCTTTGAACATAATCCAGCCAGACTGCACTTTGTGGGAATTTCTATGCACAGAAAACAGTAGTAAAAATACTCAAGCAAAAATAAGTGGTCCACAGAACATCATATACACTCTTAAACTATAGTTTCATGGCAGGTTCCCTTTGTTTCCTTTGTTTCTCTTGTCTTGTGAAGAGTGCTCATAGCAGCTATAAATGTATCAGCTCAGCTGTGTAATGTGGTGAACTCAAGGACTGAAATGAACTCTTATAAAACTCCCCGCCTATCAATAAGAGCAGCTCCTGAGGGAGGCATTCTTAAGAAATGCAGAGGTGAAGAAAGGAACGGGCCAGCAACTGTACTTTGGCATGCACTGGGAATTTATCAGACCAACTTTACAGTAGGTCTGACCTTTGACCTGCACGCTCTCTGTGGATACAGGAAACCCTGTAAGGAGGCGCAGAGAGAGGAAGTTCCACATTCCACATGTGAAGGATGCAAAAGTCCGTTGACAGGGTCAGCAGACTACCTTTCTCCTCCTCCCCCTCCTCCTCCTTCTCTCACTCTTCCTCTTCGTCAGTTGCAGGAAAGGATTTTGATTGTTCTCTGACTAAGTGATAATGACAGTGCTGAGAGAGTGAAGAGCTTTCATTCAGCAGGTAAACCTTGGCATCATTTGTTGTTGTCTATGAAAGTAAGATAAAATAGAAAACATACATGCGTACGTCCTTCACACAGCTGGTCTGCTGAGGATGAACACTTCTCACACACACTGATTTAGCTCTTAAACTTTTGTTACTGAAAGATAAGATTCTATTTTCCAAGAAGCCAGGTGTCACTTGTGGTCAATGAGTTACTGTGTACATATTAAAGCCATAAATTTCCCAAAGCCTGAGAGTCTTCTACATCATATGTTCGAATTTGTTCCTTTATTTGCATTACCCAACTGATGTACTTGTTTGTGAATACAATGGAAACCAAGATGGGTTCTCACAGATGTTTTCATCCCTCTGTCTCTCTTGCTTTATGACGGTCTCCCTCCAAATCTTTCCCCTGAGGAGAGTCATAGTGATGAGTGCTTCACTGAATGGGTCAAACTGATCCCTCACAGCTGTCTGGATTGGCTGAGATGTGAGACAGCTGTGGTTTTTAGGTGATGGTTGTTAATAGGTAAATGGTGGCTGTAGTCATGTCAACATCTTGGTGTGAGTGCTCCAATACCAGCTCCTTGGTTTTCCCCACATTGATCTGGAGGCGGTTCCTCTGGCACCAACCCACAAAGCCGGGTTCAGTTTTCTGTACTCGCAAGGCTGACGAGGCTGACAATCAGAGAGCTTTTACAGGTGCCATTTAGCTGATTTGTGCATGAAATCTGCAGTGTAGGATGGAGCAGAAGGATCCAGGACTGTTCCCTGTGGAACTACTTTAAAAAGTAGGCATTATGTTATATTTTGGCAGAAAGGGGGGTCACATGAGGTTACTTCATGAATGAATGCCAGAATTCTCATGCTGCATTTTATCAAACAGTGACCACAATAGAGAAAGCGAGATGTTGAGTGTGGACATAAATCCAGACAGAGACGAGAGACAGACAGAGAGAGCGTGAGAGACAGAGAGAGAGGGAAATAATGAAGTGAATTGTTTCATGGGGACTAAATATATGAATTTCATGGATTTTCTGCTTTAGGGGGGAGAGCATTTGGCAAGCTGAGTCTTACCACCCACTCCCCTGGCAGAGAGTGTATGCAGGCGTGCAAGAAAATATCAAGCGCAGCACACTTCCAAAAGTCTTCATTGTTCTTTGCATCATTAGTGGATTGAACTCCTGAGATTGGTAGTAAAAAGGAGAACAAACACCCCAAAATGGACTAACTAGAAAATAAATTAGGCACACAAAGCATTTGAAGTAGTTCACAAGACATGGGTTGGCAGTAAAGTGTGGTGAAATGAAATGATAAGAGTTCCAGCTCCTGTTAGTGAGGTGGTGTAAAACAGAGCAGTTTGTGGTCTCTGAAGCATGAAAAATCAGGGCAGCATGAGAGACAGAACACAAGGCACCCTGCGTCTTCACCAGAAAACATGTTTCGCAGATCAATGCTGTCTTTTGTGCTGGGAGTCTTTCCATCCTCAGTTCTCAGAAACGGGGAGTGGTGCTGGGCTTAATAGAGAAAAAGAAACTTTGCCTTAAAGAACACTAGTGTCCATCTGCATGGGCTCACTGTCTCTCCTCATCCTACACAGTGGACATGGAGAGATAAAGAAAACTGACAGAGAAACAGAGACAAACAGAGGACGTGGTAGGGAATGGTGACAGACACTATGCAGATGGAGTGATGCTGTCCTTTCCACCATGGGAAAAGCCATCACAGCTGATGTAGAACAGGAAATGACACACATCTCAGGAAGCTGAGCACAATGACAGTCCACTGATCTTTTTTTAATATAGACAGTCTCTGTTTTTGTGGGAACAAGATCGTCTGTGTGTTTGGATGTGGCTATAAATGGCTAAGATTTCCTTGTTCCATGAAAACAAGCCCATACCTACATTCAGAATCCAGTACCCATGACTATCATGGACTTTCCTGTCTGCTCAGGGACAGGATAACACCAAAGAGAGGAATGCTGTAGATTCAGAAAAGATCAAAGCGAATGTATTTTCACTGAAGGGTGGAAGCCCTGCACTGGTGGTTCTCAGGTTCTGGCACTGAGGACGTTTTACAACCCCTCGGTATATAAAACCTTTTCAAAGCAAATCATAAAACTCAAAAATGTATGACATTCACGGTGAAGCAAAGATGCTTTTCTTAGTCTCTGCAAACTTTATTCAACTTGGAGATGCAAAATTTTCACCAGACAGTAGTGATGTGCATGCCAAGCAGACATTTTGGCCTTTGCTAACCCTCTTAAACTGTCTCCTTCTGCACTATAGTGTGTATACAGTCAACTCTTTCTAACTCCTGTGATTAGAGCTGCACTCTCATCAGTGGTTGGTAAGTTCGGTCAAGCATGATTCATCTCCTCCACTTGACAGTAGACAGGAGAAATAGAGAACTGGTTTGCTGGCACTGAAAGCACACCGTGTTTTTAATAAGGGCCTGTTGTAGTTTCACATATCAGCAGAAGACATGATGTGTAATAGCAGTTTTCATTCTGCCCCTAAACCCAAGCCTGCAATCAGGAGCCTCATCCACTCCTTTAGTCCCTCTCTCTTGACCCTGACCTTGACTGGGCCTGTTAGGGAAGAACTACCAACTGTGGAAGCAACGCTGAAAAAATGGTGCATGTGTGTGTGATTGGACGACAGGGGAGGGAAGCAAAAACCTGCTGCTATCACTACAACTTTAGGATGGGAGGATTTTCTCCTCCTAAGATTGTTGGAAAGAGGAATTCCGTGGGGATCACAGGCTGGCTTTGTCCTGTGTGAAAACTAAAGCTGAGGAGCGGTAGGAAATGTCTGGAGAGCAGCTTAGACAAACAGACAGTAACCAGCTGTTTGTATTTGCTAATACATGATGTACCAGGCAAAACCGGGTCAGAAATTGCATTGGTAGCTACTGCTATGAGCCTAAGACTTTCAAGATTATCTCAGCCACTATGTGAACTTGTTAAAAATTAGTGAAGCATCAAAGTGATGCCTTGAGAAACCCAAACTCTCACCAAGCTTGTTAAATCACACCTCACACATTCCTCATGAGGTTTGTTTTCTCTACTCCTTAGCTTCACCACAATGAATGACCCCTTTCACATTATGCATACTCTTTAGATCCATTCTTATTAGAGAAAAAAGAATTAAACCATCTCTAAATGTGTATGCTTGTGTGTTTGCCTCCTTGGTACATTACAGAAAGAAGAACCTCAGTTGAAAGACAACAAATAAGACGAGACACACTTAACAGCACAGCTCACGGACGCAAAAATGTTCCCATAATATATAAAACGAACATCACAAGATCACATCATATTTCTCCAATGACGTCTTTGTCCGCCTCTACAGTCAAAATAAATTATTTTTTTCTGTTAGTGTGAAAGCTGAGTTTCACCTACCATCCTGCACCCAGCTGTGATCCAGCTTTAAGAGCCTATAAAAGGCTCACTCTCATATTTTAAGTTGATGGGACTGTTTAGGAACAAGAGGACAATTGTTGGTGTGGACAAAGGAGGATCTCTTTCTAAAAGACACACACACACTTTTACACACACGTACACAATCCTAAAGGAGCACACACAAATGGGCATATATTATTACTAAAGATGGAGTAATTATAAAGTATGTCAGTCGTGGAAGAGAATATTGACCCTTCTTTGAACCCCTCCCTCCAACAGCAGTTGTCCAATCATAGCTTAGCAACCATAAGTAGGTACAGAGGACCTGTCCAGTTTCGGATTGGACAGTTTTGAATGTTATCTCTTTTAATTTAGGCTTTGTATGAATTAAACAGTATTTCGTCTGCTCTAGTTAAGCTTCACACATTAGCATGGCCATCTTACTAGCATACTTTAGTAATTTAACCCAGCTTTACCTCCAAAGCCAATAAGCATTTCATTAGCTAACTACATTTTGTGGGGTTGCAGATTACATTAAACACTATATAGTATTTCCCCGCTGTGTTGAAAGCTAACTTTAGCTGCTCTGTCCTGCTCTTTATTGTATTTTTGTCGTAGGTCACACTCCAGCAACCCCTGTTACCAAGATGTTAGTCCTCATTGTAAAAGCCATTTCTTGTTAAGTTTGAAACATTCTGTGTGAAAATAAGAACAATAAGGCATAAATGTAACTGTCTTCCAAGAATTTAAGCCAAACACAGTTATGTTAGAATTAAATAAGATCATCGTATTTAATAATACCAGGACTAAGTAGCTGTACAATAGAAGAGGAACAGTGCAGCTTCTTTTTTTCCCTTAGTCAGAATATGTGGGTGGAACGATGCGTACAGTGTATTTAGATTTTGTCATTATATACTTGAATTTCAGTCAATGACCTTGATGTTGTTACCACCAGGAGATTAGTTAGACTGAACAACTGACAGTAGAGTCATTCAGTACTCCAGTAATTTATGTGTATTTAGGTAGCAGACACTGGCCTTGTGTGACCATCTGTGGCCTGACTGTGTGATCATCAGCCAGAGCACACGGTGTGAGTGTGGCCAAGGACAAAGAGTGAACAAAGATCAACACAACTACAATAAGCCTGAGATATTCTGTTTCATGTTGTGGCTGGGATTGTGGATTGTTGCCACATGGGACTCTGAATTACGCATACTTTAGCCCTGATCACTGAGAAATATGGCAATGAGCTGCTTCTATGTCCCGTAAGAAACCTCCCCCCATTTCTGGAACTGTTTCCTCATTATTTTCCCGTGGACACATTCTGTTACCAGTTCAATCCATTTCCCTCTCCATCTCATTGAAAAGCACATACAGATACACACCAAGTGTTCAATCAAGTCTGTCTGCTCTGTTCTCACAGTAAGGAAGTTGGGTAAATAAGATGTTAATGCTGTATATGGTCTGGGATGTATGCATTTGATGTGCAGACAGCAGTGAGGAAACGTTATGGCTGATAAAGAGGGCTGTAGGAAAAATGCGAAGAGTTGTGGGTCACAACAGCAACGCCATGTGTTCCCCATCAGGCCCTGTTGTGAAACCTCCATCGGGGGCCGGCTGCAGAGGAAACAATTAGATCTCCTCTAAGTCCTCTCATATTTATTCCACTTTTCTGAGAAAGACATCTTTTCAGTGCAGGCTTTTTTTCTCTGGAGCAGGGATCAGGCCTCACATTGTGCTCAGCACTCTGTAATTTTGTCATTTTGGAAATGTTCTGTAATATTTAACTGAAGTGTATTATTTTTCCCATGGCACAGTGTCTTGGTAAAACAATGCCCTCTACATCTTCCTGGAATTAAGAATGTCAGTGTGAATTTACATATATACCCAAGATAGTCACCTGAGAAGCTGCTAATTCAGTCAGTAAAGCACATACATGCATGGACCTTTGCCCTGATTTGCTCCTTGGCAAACTATCCAGGAATGTGTGCTGCAGCTGGAATGGCAGTGGGTGTTGCATCCCCATGTGGGAAATGGGAAAAACTGGCAAAATTGGACTGTGGAGCGGGCCAGCTGGATGGGTCGGTGGGTGCAGAAAGAGATCTTGAGGTTTGCATGGGTATCCCTGACACTAATGTTAATGGCTGCAGGCCATGTCAGTCAGAGCCAACATCACAGCTGGGTATTCAACTATAAATCTCTTTTTCCATCCTTGGGTTTTCCCATTGCTGTGTGTTGTTGCATTTTTTACCCATTTGTAAACCATTTTGCAAGAATGTTTTGAAAAGTGTCATACACATAAAGATATTTATGGCTCCAACTAACAATTATTTCCATTATTGATTAACCTGTGTGGGTTTGGGGATGGAAATGTCGGTCAGTTGGTCCACCGCTTTGACCCAGATTGAAATATCTTAACAGTTATTTACTGGATTGCCATGAAATGTGGTACAGACATTCATGTCCTGCACAGGATTAGTTGTACTTTGGTGATTCCTTAACTTTTTGTCCAGTGCTTTCATCAGGTCAATATTTCAATCTGTCCAGTACTTTGGTTTATGACAAAAGACCTGAAAATTTAACAACATTGCCATCTAAACTAAAACTAACTAAACTAACTAAACTAAAATGGTGAACATGGTAAACATTAGGCTACCTGCTAACTCTCAGCATGTTGAAATGGCAGAAAATACTGTAAAATGTTTTGGGTAAAAATAACAAACCCCAATGAAAAATGTGAAAAAGAAAAGAAATATAAACCAACTTTCTCACACTTCATCATCACTCCTGTGGCCTCCCAGACTGTTACACTCCACATACTGTATAAAACAATATACATTACATACCTTCATGCCCTAGGGTGTGACATTCAACTTCACTGAGGAAATTGAATTTTCCTTGGTGGACTTTCATTAACAGAAGGTCACTGTGTGCTGGGTGATCCGCTGTATGGAAGCTGTAATGGCATTATAATCACAGCGATAAATGTAACAGTGGGATTATAGAGGCAACACACCCATGGATGGACTTCATTACAGACAGACACTCAGGCACTTGTGGACACATGATACAGGCACACAGGTGGTTGGTCTCCGAGCTGAGGGCAACACCTCATTTGAGACTCTGCGCCATATTCACTGTTTCTCACATACACACACATATACGCACAGGCTGCAGCTGTGTCCTGTTTAGACACACATGTGCTTGGACCACAGACTTGAGACGTCTCATTCCTCTAACGTGAGGCAATAGCACAGGTGTCGGGCCCCAGAGACCCCTGGGATAGCTGGAGGTCCGAGCTGTTCTGTTCTCAGGCTGGGATCCCCCCCTCGAGTCTTGATCTTCAACACACACCCTCAACACAAAAGCAGACTCACACACAGGCACTTCAGTCCAAGCATTGGTCATTAGCAGTCCTCTCTGGTCTGGATGCTGTCAGATCTCTGGCACATGCGTGTTCTGTGTTCACGTGTTCTGTTGAAATGACACATGCAGAAATTAGCTCAGTCTAAACACATTAATTCAAATGTAAACGGGTCCCAAAGCAACTAAATTGCTCTGTGCTGGACAGCTAAACAAAGAGCAGCAGAAAAACAAAGCAAGTGACAGGAAATGACTTATGATTGTCCGAACGTCATCTGTTTTCATTCCTCTACTCCATCTTTTGCTCTTTGCACATGAGAATTTTAGAGCAGATGAGTCAGGGGAACTTGTTGTTGCAATAGAGATCATGAAGGTCTGACTTCAGATTTGTCTTCATGTCAACAAGTAATTAGATCTTTCTCGCTGATAATTCTTAACCAGATACCATTACTGATATGCTGCTGTTCCACTGTAGCCTGCATGGCCTTGTTGCTTTTTTCTGTAACTCTCAATATATCATCTTAAATCAGCTCTGATCCACCATGGTCATGTAGAAGATATTCAGATGTTTTCCTCCAGCCGGGATTTGGAAAGCTGACCTCCCTGACTTCAGCCAGGAGATCTAAACACATTCTAATAGATATCTAAACATCATCCACAGATGTTTATTTATTCTGCCAGAGTCCTCCTCAGGGCATCCAGTTGAGGACCCTCTTTGTCCTCCGAGCTACCTACCCCCTGATCTCCCCAAAACCCTCCAGGGGAGCTGAGCCCCATTTTCCCCCCTGGGCATCATGTAGAAGGGATGTGGATCTTCAGGAAATGAGTCCAAGAAAAATGTATCCAAGAAAAACATATGAGCTGCGTTGTAGAGCAGTGGGACCGAATCGACCACAGAGTCTGAACTCTTTTGTGGGAGTCTGAGAGAAAGGGCAGGCATTTACTGTTTATATGCTGTAATTTGCCTTCCTGGCCTCATTTCTTCCTTCCTTGTTTCCTTCATTTCTTTTTTTCTGGTTCCTTTCCTTTATGAAGGCATTCATATGTGACCAGCCACGACAAAACCAGCAACAAGTCTCCTGGGAGGCATTTTGAGTTATTTACAGATTCTGAAAGTATAGTTTCTAAGCTTTCCAATGATGTCTAACACATGGAAATCTGAAAATATTTGAAGAAGATGTGGCCATTTGAATGTAGGCACTCCTCAAACTAGTTTAGTGAGAAATCCAGCCTGAAAGATTCTCACCTACCAGGGGAGCCAGGTAACACAGTGCTGCTCATTGCATCTCATTTACATAAGTCCAACCCCCTACAGTTGTAGCTATCAGTGACACCTGCTATCTGTTAGCCCGCAGGACAGAAACTATTGTAGTAGTTTGAACAATGGTTATCAAATGGAAATGCAAATTCTTTTGTTACAAAAAGCCCTTGAATAAAAATGAAAAACAAGAAAGGTAATATACTTAAGAGTTAGAAGGAGCAAATGTAGATACTTATTTCTAATATTAAATAAAATAAAATAAATTATGTCACTCTGTGGTGCAGTGGGATGGATCAGTCTGTTGCTGAATGAGCTGAATGAGTCAAGTCAAGTCAACTTTATTGTCAATGCTGCTATATGTACAGGACATTAACAGAGGCCGGCACTTGATGATCATAAACTCCACGAGGGGTGAACAGTGTCTACAAATCATCACAGCGTCTTGACACCAAGCATCCCTGATGTAAACACAGACCCTGCCGCCGCAGGTCTTACCTCCTTCAATGAGGGCTCTGTCTGCTCGGTAGCATGTTAGCCGGTCCAGCTGGATGGTGCAGGCCGATGGGTCGATCTCAGAAGCTGTATATAGTCCAGTTTGTTGTCCGAGGAGCGTACATTGGCGAGTACGATAGATGGTATAGCCGGCTTGTGTGGATTCGCCGCTAGCCTGGCCCAGATACCCCCGCACTTTCCCCACTTCCGCCTCCTCTTGCACCGCCTTCTTTTGCAGGTGTGCTGCAGTAGTGGGGGTCGGTGTCGAAACGAGCCGCCGGAGTAGGCCGAGGTCAAGTAACTCCTTAATGTGTGCTGGGTTTAATTTGCAGATTGCTGTGTTGTCGATGTCAAAAAGAGTCCCACGACTGTATGTGCGCATTGGGACAGACAAGCGCGATGAAAACATAAAATCACTCGAACACACCGACGAAGACAAACATGTAGACACCACATTACCGGGACAGAGAGGAGCTGCTGCGTCTGCACGCGTCGCCATCACTACTACTACTCTTCGTCGCATTCTTCATCATATTCATCTTCAGTTAAGGTCAACTGTAGATTAGGGATGTTCTCCAGTGTAATGCAGTTGCTCTTGTCGATTTCTTCAGTTTCATCTTCTAGTTCGGGTTCAGAATCAGAAGTGACATCATTGTCGGCATAACCAGAAGCTGCATAAGTAGCCATGTAGTTCCCTTTTAATGTGCAGCTGATTGGCCGAAAAAAGAACAGAAGCACATGAATAGCCAAAGCCAGTATGCTAATTTACTGTTAAATCGCCACACCCCCAACTAGGACCGAGCGACCAGCAGGAATTTCCTCTAAAACAACCGAAATTCAAATACAAAGTTTATGGTTTTAAGGCCCCCAATACTGTTATTTGAAACATGGAGTGGCTTCTTCAGGATTTCAACTTACATATTCTGCAAAAAAACGAAAATCAGTAATTTAAAAAGAAAATCGATTTTTCCTTGTTCACCACAACTTGTGCCGGGCCGACTTGTTGCTGGTTTTCACGTGGCTGGTCACATATGTGATGCCATTGAAGGCATCGCCATTGATGGGACCTCCATGAATGCCTTTGAGGAAAGAGAGTCCAAAAGTGTGCAGTTGTCTGTTTTCGTTCAAAGCACGTGTTCAAAGCATTCGTCTCAATCATTCCTCAATCTTGGTTTATCCACCTTCCTCAACATCACACAGTGTAAAGCCGGCAGCTCGTAGAGACACGCCATGATTTCAACTTCACCAGGAGGAGTTTACATGAGAGAGTGTTGTGTGAATGCAAGTGCACCCACTGTGGTCTGTAGATGTTTCTGTGGATGTATGAGGCTGTCGGTGGCCTGTCCCACACTGACAACATCACAGAATAATGTTCACACTGTGCAGCATCAGTCTTCCCTCACCACAACCCTTTCTGTTTAGATTTCAGTTATTTCTGATGAGATACAGTATATACAAGCACCAGGAGGGCAAGCCTTCAGAGATTTTAGGTATTAACATTGTTTGCAACAGAGTGAATGTGGAGTTGAATATCCCTAAAAAAGAGGCATGGAAGTACAGTTTATATGTGAGTGACAGTTTGTAAAATGGCTAATATATGCATGCATTTATGTGTGAGGATGGAGATGCAAGACAACAAGTAGAAGTCAGAACATTTTTAATTCTAGGTGGTATATTCACAGTATCTAGGAAATATCTTGTTTGCCTTTGAGACATGTTTTCCATTTTTCTCATATCTCCTATCTCTAGTGACCCTGTTTACTAGTTGCTCTTTCACTTTCTTTACATTAATTCTTCATATTAAATACAGCAATATTCATTATTGTAATATTTACAATATGTTCTCTGTAGTTCCCTGTTTTTCCAGACAGACAGATGGAATAACAGAGGGAGCATCCGGCCATTTGTTTATTGATTTATTTTATTCCTCTCTGAGGTCAGAGGTTTGTGCCGTGGACTGTGTGTTCCCATCCTGTTCTTAGCGGGTCGTTCCCAAACCGTCCACCCCAGGGGACAGTCTGGGTCCAGATGAAATTTATGGTGTCAGACGGGGGAACTTTTAATAGATCTGTGATTTAGGAATGAGAAATGCAAACACACCCACACACACACACAGAGGGAGAGGACAGAGAGAGATTATGGTTACTGCATTTTATACAATGTGAAGAGGAGGAGTTTTCTCAGAGATCTCTTGATCTGGGTCAGACATCGTGAAGGCACTTGCTTAGGTTTACAGAAGTAATGCAGTGAAGTGGAAATGTAAATATGTCAACTTAGAAACCCATCAATACTTAAAAAGTAGGAAATCAATCACACTTCCAAACAGTGCTTTGAGTTGTCAAAAAATGGTTTAAATATATGCTACATATCTGAGACTGATAAACATTTAAAAGTAAAATAACACAGTTCCAGTTTTACTGCCATCTTTGATTGAAAGTTTTAAGTTTATGATGGGCGTGGTCAGAAGAGAGCTCTTCTACACCTTTAACCCCACCCAGCAGTGATGCCTTGGTGTACTGACACACCCTGTGGTACACTTATACATCACTGCTGTAAGATGTTAAACCACTGGAGGTCAGCAAAAGATTTACATCTCATTTCCTTCTAGTCCATGCAGGTAGCTTCAGATTCATTTTTATTTATATTTATTTTTAATTTATGTTTTGATTCCACAGTGATTTGATTCGCAGTGAACTGTTTTTATTGGAACTTCTGTCTGCCAATGGAAATGAAAACTGTGAAGACAAAAAAATTTAAAATGGAATTTTTCAATGCTGTGAGCACAAAAAATGAAATTTCCATTTGCCTTCATTGTAGTGTGGAGGCAACAGAAGCGCAAATCCTCATGGCTTAATACCACGAAAATTATAGTATATGAGAAAATATGCTTTTTGTGCATTGCTGAGTGTAGATGTTTGGTTCAAATCATCTGTAAAGCTCTGCTATCCAGCGGGCACCAGCTCTCTCCTCACCAGGACTCACACACGTCAGGTTTAACTGGAGAAGACTGTCCAAAATCCTCCCCACACATTCCTACAGCTGCTAAGGATGGAGATGGTACACACACACACACACACACACACACACACACACACACACACACACACACACATTTTGTCTGTTGTTCTTTCTGCAGAAAGAACTATCAGCATCCCATCATCCCACATTTTAGCCATTTTTTTTGCCAAACATAAATCTGTTTTCATAGTCACATTGTGGGGGCTTGCAATACTTGTGGGGACAAAATGTAGTTCCCCTTAATGTCAATCATTAAATTTTAGGGTGAAGACTTAAGGTTAGTGTTATGGTAAGTCTTCAGGAAATGAATGGAAGTCTATGTAATGTCCCCAAATGTGATGAAAACCCACAACCGTGTGTGTTTGTGCGTGTGTGTGTGTGCGTGTGTGTGTGTGTGTGTGTGTGTGTGTGGTTTTTAATGCTCTTTAAATGAGGTGAGAAGTGATTGGATAAAAAGCAGACACCAGTTGGCAGGCTGGTTTAATTTTATTGCTCTTTTACAACCGTTCCTCTAGTCAGACCTAATTTCTTGTGTATAATCAGAGTTGCTCTGTGTTCTTGTACCAGTTATTTAGACTTTTCTATCCTGTGTGTGATTTACTCCTGTCATTTCAGTCTGTTTTATCTCCTTCAGTCACACACCTCTCATTCACCTGTCCATCTTTTAGTCCTTCTTATTTGTCTGACTGTGTGAAGTTTGATGATTTTATCCCAAGCTAAAATCATCAAAGGCTGAGACCTTAAAGGTATGTTATAAAGGGAAGTGACTACTATCATTAACTCTGAAACACATCCTTGAAAGCCATTCAAATTCTAGTGCAGTATAATTTGGAAAACTCACTGTCATCACTGTAAAAATGAGTTTACACATACTTCTTTATGACCTAATTACACCCAGATCCAACCTAACTCCCTGACATTAACACACATCATGCACACACACACACACGCAGAGAGAGAGAGACAGAGAGAGAGAGAGAGAGAGAGAGAGAGAGATTTAGAGTAATGTGTGTGTGTATGTGTGTGGTGCTGTAACACACAAACTGTACAGGCATGATTCCATGCTTCCTCTTGATGTTATGTTATTGATTCAGCAATGATAATACTGATAATAATTTCATCAAAGCAGGCTATGTAGATAAAGACGTTTAGGTAATTTTGGAGCAGATAACATGAAGCAGGGCTGTTTGTTTTGGGGTGAGTAGCACAGAGAAAGGCAGGTTACAGTTAATGATAAAGGATGAAAGGTTAAAGAGGAAAATAAAACTGTTCATATAATTGAAAACTCACTACACTTAATATGAGGTCTGCAGTCCAACCAACAGTACAAAAACATAAAATTACCAGTAAGCTATAACAAAAGACAAAGAAAAGCAAGTAATCCTCAAAGCTGAGGAGCCTAAAGCTGAAGGACTGAGGATGTCTTATGTTGTGCAGACTTTAAAGACCTCTTTGCGTTACATGGGGGCCGTGTACACCACAGTAAATTAACTGGACTTGACTTCACTATCTACAAAACCAACTAGACTCAATCAGGGGTTAAGCATCTGGTCAGCTGTGATCTACTCTCTGCCTGTCTCATTTCCTTTTCTGCCCCCTGTGACTTCAGTAGATTCGACAGCTGATTGACGGCTCATCGTATCCCATCATGAAGGTCACAAGACAGGAGGCTGAAGGTATGACGTGAGCCGTCTGTAACAGAAAGAAAAAAGCCAGAGGGCAGCACGCCTCCTGAGCTTCATAATCTGGTGAAGTCATGACCCAGCTTCAAAGACATTGAGGAGCTCAGACCAAACAGACGTGCATTTCGTATGATCAGTGTCCTTTCGTGAATGAAAGATCCTTCAACTTTCTCTGATCTAGATTTCAGGTTCTCCATTTGTACCTTCATAATTTTAGCACACTCGGCTGTTAAAGAGGTATTTCTCTTTTTGACCATCTTATGGTTCAAGTTCGATCATCCATCCATCCATCCACTCGTCTCTCTCTCTCTTTTTTCCTTTTGTTTAGTGGCTACAAGACCATTTCAGTGCCTTTCATCTTTGCTCCCATTGCTTTGTTTGCCATTGCTTATGTTATTTGCCCATATTGTGTGTGACTGGCTGGTTTGTAGGCTTGCATGTGGTCGCTAACCGCCCAGCAGAGACAGGAAGCAGAAGAATACAGGCAGGAGGAGGAGGGTAAGGAGGGATGCAAAGGGATGTGAGAACACTCGAGAGTTTGGAGAGGAGGGGAGGAAATGCTGGGTGGAAGTAGTGTGAGAAGATAAGAATGGGGAGTATAGAGGTGTGAAGGAAGTGAAGCTGTGGAGGATTGGCAATTAAAGAGTAGGCAGCACTGGAGAGACTTGGGTCAAGAGAAGATGTCAAGGGGATTAATGAAAGCCCAGAGTGCTAATGAAACGTCAGGCCATATGAGGTCTGCTTGATTTAGATTACGTTAGTATAGTCCACAACATTGGTGTTATACTTTTACACTCAGTGGCCACTTTTTTAGGTGCACCTGTAAATGCTAAAGCAATCCAGTACAACGGCTCACTTATAAATTCTACCTCTACAAAGACGACAATGTTCAGTTATGATTGACACTGTCAGGGAGATGTTAATTTAACATGTTCATTAATGAGCCTGTAGTTTATAGTGTTGTTTCAGTGGACTGCATTATACTGACAGCTGCTTTTAATGTTTGCCCAACCCATTTATGAACAGAGGGAATAAGAGGAAGAATAATGATTAAGAAAAGTACAACATGACCCAGACTGAGATCTCAATGATAACCTAGCCCTTAAAACCAAGTCTGAAACCTCAAACAGCCCTTTGAGGGTCCAGCATCAAAATGTCCCTGCTCCCAAGGTCTAAACACACACACACACACACACACACACACACACACACACACACACACACACACACACACACACACACACACACACACAAAAGCGGGTTTTCATCACTTGTGGGGACATTACATAGACTTACATTCATTTCCTGGAGGCTTACCCTAACCCTGTCCCTAACCATAACCACTATTTGCCTATTCCTAACCCTATACCTAACCTAACCTTACCTAACCCGTAACCCTATCCTCAGTCTTTACCCTAAAATGTAATGATTTTAATCGTGGGGACCTGTATTTTGTCCCCACGTGATTGTGTGTTCCCACATGTGACTGTGTAAACAGATTTTTGTCCCCACAACGTGAGTAATACATGGGCACACACACACACACACACACACACACACAAATATGCACTTAGAAACTTCTCCCTCGTTATCAGAAAGCAGACTGATAAATATCAGCACTCTGTTTAAGCCATGCAAAAAGATACAGACCAGTGCACATAGTGTACCGTGCGAGTGCTCTAGACAAGGATCTCTTATGCACTTACTTGCTTACACACACACACACACATGCGCACACACACACAGTTTGTTTCAGAAATTAGGACACTCCATTCCAGCTCACTTCACTGCTCCCCTCTGTCACTGTATGTTTGACTTCTCTCCTCCATGTGAATTATAGCAAAATACTTTGACAGACAGAACATTAGTCAGCATTCTTTTAATGGGGATGATGATTTACAACTGTAAGGGTGTGTTGGCAGAGTTCACCTTACTTCATATGCTGGAGGGGCTTTTTCCACCATAACAATGGTGAGCATGAGGTTTCAGAGCAAAGGAAACAGGTGGCAGTCTGCTTCCAGATGTAAACTTCATCTGTAATCTTGACAAGAGGGAGCACGTTTCTTATTGTGAATATGTTGTTTATTATTATTGAAAGGAAAATCAAAGGAGCTACAGTGAATGTTAAAGATGACTGGGAGTCACTGTGCCACTGAAATGTATACACACACACACACACACACACACACACACACACACATACACACACACACCAACCAAACAGCCATCAGTACTAGTGCTGGAATAATCACAGTAATATCATGATGTACTGTAATACATTTTGTGTCAGTATACAGTTCTTGTGGGGCATCAATATTATGACATGTTCTCACCAGAGTCAGAGATGTTTACATGCTGATTGCTTGCAGACATTTGAACTCTGAACTGCTGTTTTGTGGCTGTTCAGCCTGTTTATGGCATGTTAATGATGTTTAGGCACACACTCGCGTGGCTCAGTTGGTCAGCCTGTCCACATTCAAATATCTCAACAACTGCTGCATGGATGGAAACTTTCTACAGGTGTTCATGATCCTCAGAGGATGAATCTAAAATGACTTTTCCTCCGTGATACCAATAGTCATCACGTTCCTGTCAGGCTATGCTGTTTGTTTAGTTCTGATTAGCAAATGCTGGCAAGCTACCACACCTGTCCAAGATGTTGAACATGTCAAACATTATATCGACTAAACCTCAGCATGTTAGCTTTGTCATTGTGAGCATGTTAGCCGTCTGATGCTAGCATGTGGCTCAAGCTGTCTTAAAAGGCCTCCTGCAGCCTGGCACTGTCTCATCTCAGTTGTCTGTGGTACCAAAAGCTCTTAGTAATGCAGTGAATCGCTTCAGGACACATTGTGATTAAATGCTCAGTCCTCCACACGATAGTCACATAGAGTTTGAGTTGTTATGACAGGATTGACAGGAGCAGCTTCATAGTCACAAATGAAGCAAAGACAAAACACACCTCGCCTCTTCCAAAAAGCCACGTCTGGGAAAATCTACAACACACACACACACACACACACACACACACAGGCCGTTTGTATGAGTTCACACACATCCAGCCATCAGTTTTACAGAAGCTCAGCCGAGGCTTTATCTCACACTATCTGCATCTGATTTGTCTTTGAGCTTGTTTGAATTGTTGTCTGACATTGTTTAGGCTGCATGCAGTTTTATTAATTCCTTCAAGACCCTTGGCTCAAGCCTCATATGACAAGGCCCAGAGCAATTTCTGTCTAGCAACAAACACCATCACTATGTTTGTTGGTTCTCACAGGAGCCCCCAGACCCCTGAGGTCATCACTTACTGACCCCCTGAACTCTCAGACCACACAAACACACCCAATTCCCAGGGTGTCATCGCCCTCACGTCGACCCTTGTAAAAGCGCCTTCCTCGTATTATTCTGTTTCCATCCCTCCAACCCTCATCAGCTCTCTGCCCTCCTGTGTCTGTGTTTGAAGCTCCTTGCCTTCACATCTGCAGTGATCAACTCCCCAGTACTCTTTGTTGATGTGTGTTTGTCTGTATCCTGCTGTTCTCCTCATCGACACGCAGCAGCGATTCTGGTGGAGGACATATAGTTCCTCTGCCAAGTCTGCAGACACACTGCAAATCACTCTCTCTATTAGGAGATAAAGACAAGATGTTTGAAAATGTAGCAGAGGCTTGGAGACCAGAAACTTTCTTCTGCCACTGCCAGAGTCACATTTTCCCTCCTTCCTATCTGCCTGCCTGTCTTCTATCTTTCATCGCTCTCAGTATCATAATCAAATTGTTATATTTAGCTTGCAGATAAGGAGGATGTCTGCAGTTTGAAACAGACAGCAATTAAAGATCCTCTTTAAACAGCCCTTTACTCTGCCTTTAAAGTCTGAGTGTCGTTTTTTCAATAATACCACATTTGCCAGCCAAGTCTGGCTTTAGCTATCTATCTATGAGTGTGTGTGTGTGTGTGTGTGTGTGTGTGTGTGTGTGTGTGTGTGTGCGTGCGTGCGTGCGTGCGTGCGTGTGTGTGTTTGTGTGTCCTAGAGGGATAAAGAGGGAAAAGATATTTCAGCAGGCAGTTATCTCCAGGCAGAAAACAAGAACATCTAAAACAGCAATATATTAAGCCATGTGTGTTTGGTTGCTTCTTTGGCTTCTCTGTCCCTGACTCTGAGTCATTTTAATCAGCCAGCTGCTCCCCGACAGTGGACATGTGTAAGCACACTGTTTGGCCACGGGATGGGTGTAGAGAGCTGAAGGAGAGGACTTCCCTGCACAAAGGAAAAGGTGTTTGTCTCCCCCTTGTGATCTAATCAGAAAAATGCAAGCAGAAGTTTCCAAGTGAAAATGTGGGAAATGGTTTTGTTTTTAATGGTTGTGGTTTGACGTGTTTCTTGTTGCATTGTTGTGATGCTTTGGTTCTAAAGTGTTTAGAACACGTGTCCTATTTTCACATCTTCTCTATTTTCAACAGGTAAGTTTGATTTTGTTGTTATCCCAGACATCACCAATGTTACCTCTGTTTGTTAAACTCCTGACAGTAACAGATGAAAAGAAATTAAATGATAATTGTAATAACTGATTCTTGTAAATTATCTGTAACTGTAAGCCATTGTGAAGCAGCTGGCAGTTTATTTAGATATTTTCCACCTTGACTTCAAGTGGATTAAATCTTTTTTTTTTTTTTTTTTCTACCTCCCGATCTCAGGGTCCTCCTGGGCCTCTTGGTCCACAGGGGGGCCAGGGGCCTCCGGGCAGACCAGGTGATCCAGGCATCCAAGGACCAAAGGGGCAGAAAGGTGACCGTGGCCGTAGCGGCATCATAGGTCCTAAAGGACACGTGGTAAAATATTCCTCTCTTTTTTGTCTTATTGTCAAAAGTCACTGCAGTTTTGTGTGTCTTTTTGTTTAATGTGTGACTCTTGTGGCTCCTCAGGGAATGACCGGCGTTCCTGGGTTTTCTGGCAATGATGGCATTCCTGTAAGTCCATCCATCGGCCTGGCTGAATGTAATAGAAGCTCACTGTATGTTGTGTTGAGTCCTGACTGTTGTGATTTTGACGTTCGCTCTGCAGGGCCACCCAGGACAGGCTGGGCCCAGGGGGAAGCCAGGTGCAGATGGCTGTAACGGGACACATGGAGAACCAGGCTCAGCAGGACAACCCGGCTTTAATGGCACACCTGGTTTTCCTGTAGGCGCAACTCCAAGTCTGCATAATGATTTGTAAAATACAGAGTTTGATTTCCGTAAGTGACCTTTACTCTGTGTTTTTGCTGTCATCTCTCAGGGGCAGCCAGGCAGGAAGGGACAGAAGGGAGACTCTCTAGAGCTGAGTGTGTACATGGAGCGTTTCAGGGTGAGGAGTGACCTCAGTTCTGAAGAAATCCTGCTTTTATAACATTACATTTATGACTTAATCTTAATTTCATGAATCTTTGACCATCTCTTCACAGGGAGATCCAGGCACACCAGGAATCAATGGAATATTTGTAAGACACATCATCCAGATTAGGGATGCTGATCATAGAGACATGATCAGATAATGATTGCTACAAATGATATTCATATCGAATTTGCAACACTTTTCTTTTTTCCCAAAAGCTTATCTGAATCTTACTTTCACTTCATTTTCTGTTCTCATCTCCTGTTTTCCACTTCATTTTTGTCAGGGGCCTCCAGGAAACATGGGATGGCCGGGTAACAGTGGCTTCCAAGGACCAAAGGTGTGTGTGTGTGTGTGTGTGTGTGTGTGTGTGTGTGTGTGTGTGTGTGTGTGTGTGTGTGTGTGCGTGTGTGTGTCTGCCCAGGTATTTATCACATTGTGACAAAAATCTGTTTACACAGTCACATTGTGGGGACTCACCTGCCTTATGGGGTCAAAATGCAGGTCCCCTTAATGTAAATCATTAAATTTTAGGGTTAAGACTGAGGATAGGGTACGGGTTAGGTAAGGTTAGGTTAGGTATAGGGTTAGGAATAGGCAAATAGTGGTTATGGTTTGGGTTAGGGTTAGGGTAAGGCTCCAGGAAATGAATGTAAGTCTATGTAATGTCCCCACAAGTGATAAAAACACAACGTATGTGTGTGCGTGTGTGTGTGTGGGTGGGTGAAAATTGTTAAAGGTCCCCTTGACATACTTAAAAATGTGTCCGGAGAAGACTAATTCATGAAGTCTATTATGATGCAAAGTGCTCATTAGTATCTCGTTTGTGTCTTCTTCTAGGGTCCCCCAGGGCCTCCGGGTCCCCCTGGACCAAAGGTAAGGCAGCAACAGTATTTATCTAATATTAACAAGATTTTATGTATGACTCTACATACTGCATGAAATGTTATCAAATAGGAATGTGAATTTATGAATGCAGCTACAGGTTTTGTTTGTTTTTCTGGCCAGGGCACGATGACCAAAGTGCTTAAAGGACTCAAAGGAGACCAAGTGAGTGACCATATTTGTCATGCTAACATATATTAATACTAGTGTAAGCCATTGCTCTAAGACAAATACTATGAAAGAAAAACTGCTGCTGCTGCAGAGAAAATCTTGAATTAATTTAGATCACACCTCATCCGGTCCACTTCAGTTTGAGGTCTACATCCCACACAATGATTTGCAGTGGTGGAATGTGACCAAGTACATTTCCTCAAGTTTTGATATACTTGTACTTTACTGGAGTATTTCCATTTAATGCTGACTCAACTCCACTACATTTGTGTGGCAGCTGTAGTTTCTCTTTACTTTTCAGATTAAGATCTTAAGGTTTTCTTTATAAGAAACACATGATAAGTTTATAAAATACGGTACATTCTTAAAGATCATAAATCATTGGTTTCGAACCAGTTTGGCTGTCCCACTCAACATCTCTCTCTAAACTTCACTTTCATTTCAACTGTTTAAATAGGTAACATTGTCCAATACTGCACAGTAAAATCAAAGATTAGAGAGAAGTCCAAAACATGAAAGTAGATGGGAAGACCAGAGTTTTATTTTTCTTCAACAATTGATCTTATGGCCCTTTTGCGTAGGCTCACCCCTGGGTTGGGAACCAGTAGACTAAGCTACCGAACTGTAAATAAAGGAGTAGAAACTTGCTCCACTCGACCAGCTACAGCAGTAAAGATCTGTTCACACATCCCTGCATCAGCAATGATAATCCAGTACTGTAATATATGATAATAAATCAGCCACAGTGGCAACTTTGCTGCATAAGGAGGACTTTTACTTTGATACTTTAAGTAGATTTTGCTGCTCATACTTCTGTACTTTTACTTCAGTTGGATTGTGATTGCAGGACTTTTACCTGTATTGGAATAATTTGAAGCTGTGCTTTTTGTACTGTTATTTCATTAAAGGAACTGCATACTTGATGATGATTATGTTTCTCTTTGGCTGACTTATGTTGCACTTCCTTCTTAAACCACAGGGGGACATCGGGCCACCAGGGCTTCCAGGAAACTCCACTCATCCACATACTCTGCCCCCCTATGGACCCCCGGTGTGTATATCAGCAAAACACGTTCATCTTTATTCATGAACCTGCTGTAATGACATTCATGGATGACCTCTAAAATATGAAATATAAACCGTTTTGGACATTGTCGCATGTACAAATAATATCCTCCTCTTTCATTATTTTAGGGACCTCCTGGGCAGAAAGGTCTGAAAGGAGAAATAGGAGATCAGGTATGTGATCACTCATGAGCAGTCACACATGAATATGTTCAACACATGCAGACTCAGGGTGTTATTTCTTCTGCTCATCTTTTGTTTTGTTATTTCAGGCTGACAACAAAGGAGAAACTGGTGTGATGGGATTCCCTGGACCACGGGTGAGCACATGTCTGTACATTTCAGCGTGAAGCTGCGCTCTGTCTGTGTGTTCGCTTTATATGATGTGTTGTTTTGGATGCTGTTCCAGGGTGCATCTGGTGCAGATGGAAGTCCTGGACTGAAGGTATGTTTGTGCGTTTGTGATGAAAGGCGCTGTATGAAATTACTGTCTGATCAAATTAAATGTCAATTTCTAAGTTAACGATGCTAATGATGCCGACTCTCAGGGGGATCTCGGTGAACCAGGGCCAAAAGGCAGAGATGGTCTAAAGGTGAGAATGCATTTATTGTGATCACTGATTATGTAGTTAAACTAAACCCATATTTGACTGACTGACAAAAACATGTTCGCTCAGATTCACAGGTTGGTTATCATTGATGCACAAGTATCAGCAGGAATGTAACTAAGTACATTTACTCAAGTACTGTGCTCTTAAGCATAAATTTGAGGTTCGTGTATCTACTCCACTACAGTTTAAATTTATTGTACTTTTTACTTCATTAAATTTATTTGACAGCTTAAGTTACTGGTTACTTTACATATGAAGCTTTTTCATCCAAGACATATAATGAGCTAATGAATTATGATGCAGTGCTATAGGTTAACCTACACAAGAGCATGTAAAGTAATTCAAGTTAGCTCCACCTCAACCAACTACAACAGGTGCTACTTACACATTAATGTATCAATAATGATAGTAGTCAAATAATGTGATACATAATGGTATGACACTTACTCATTTTTTTCTGGAAATGGCCTAATTCAAATGCTATCATGCTACATAACTCCAAAAAAAAGTATTAACAGCATTTTGCTCATGTTTTCTGATTTTCAACATCTTACTTGAACCTTGTCAGTGTGATTCCAACCACAAGACACTGCAAGAGATGACATAGAAAAGGACACAAGATTAACAACTAAAAGGAAAAAAATGTGACAAGACCAGTACAGATTACAACAACAGGATATGTGTCATTTTCAAGACGTGCACATCCAGCATGTGACCTCATCCAGTCACATCTGGTCTTTATCCTCAAGATTGGCGTTAAAATGACAAGTGAAACTGCGGCCACTGAATGCTGAAAGACTGATGTTAACTTTGTGTTTCAGGGAGTCAGAGGTGACCCAGGAGAGCTGATTTCATCAGGACCCTCTTGGCCTTGGTCTTCAGGGGGTACGTGCTTTAACACAGTCATACAATCAGCCAGTTTGATGATGAAACTGCTGCCTGACAAATGTTAACGTGCACTCTGACACAATTGTTGCTGACATGAAGTGAAACTGGGGACATTAGTGGCATCACAGCTTTAGCAGACTTGTCAAAGCAGAGAGTCGGGTGTTCAAGATCAATAGTCAGATGGATTGAGAATCTTAGGAATAACAGAGCTTCTCATTAAAGAAACATAACAGTCTCTGTTTATCTATTACAGTGTATTCAGATGAGAGTAGTTCTAGTCACAGTGTCACTGATGTATGTGCCAAAGATGTCTGAAACTGCTTTAGCATGTAATGACTGTTTCTTTTGATTATGCTTGGACTTGATAAGGTGGTCCTCCTGGTCCTCCTGGTGAGCAGGGTCCACAAGGTGAGAGGGGCCCAGTTGGAGACCAAGGCTTCCCCGGACCCCCAGGACGTCCTGCCTTTGATTCACAGCAAATAGGTCTGTAAACTGAAGTTCTACACTGAGATTCACCCACAGACTCAGTCATTCACAGGAGAGCTGTCACGGCATTACCACCACGTGTCATGTGAACCTTCATCACCATACAAGCAAAGAACTATCATATCAAGCAAGAAGTGGTCCAGTTTTTAAGTCAGTTTCATCCCAAAATCACAAAACTCAAAACAAAGAAAAGCTCAAGAGAAGATCAGATGTGGGATTTCTCGTCAAGGACAGTCATACAGTCATACATATAGTCAATACTATAGTAAGAGAAGTAGAATCACAATTTGAAGACACATAAAGACCATATTAACTAAAGCACATATGTTCTGAAGGACATGCAAGGATGACAGACTAAAAGCCACTGGTAGAAAGTGACTAAGAACATTTACTCAAGTATGGTACTTAAACACAATTTCAAGGTGCTTGTACTTTACTTGAGTATTTCTATTTTCTGCTACTTTATACTTTAACACTACTACAATTCAAAGGGGAATACTGTCCTTTTTACTCCACCACACTTGTGTGACCGCTACAGTTACAGTTACACACATTTTGAATATAATAATAAAACAATGAACTAATGATATGGTAAATGTTGTGTTTTATTGATAAGCAAATAAAACACATTTCGGTGTTAAAGATTAAACCAGTGGTTTTCACTCTCTGGGCTTGTGATCTCTTACCAGAAAACTGTCTGGTTGAGGCCCCTTCTTGTCACATTTTCGATGTCTGTAAGTTGTTCAGCGTGCTCCCAAACAGACACTCTATTAGGTGGCCCAATATGATTGGCACCAATCATACAAAACAACATTACAAAATATCTTTTTTGCTGACAGAATAGATTTTTCACAAAACATTTTGGCTGCATGTAACACAATGTACCACAGTCAGTACATACAGTAGCTGCTTAAGCAGGCGTGAACAAAGCACACTCTGTTATCACAACAGTGCTCTGCAAGATAAGTGAAACCTCTAGTATCCTGAGCAGTCAAGAGTTTTAGCCAGATGCCAGAAATAAAAATCTCTTCTTAATTTCCTTTTGTGTCTGTCAGTGCTGGATTTGTGGGGTCCATTAGGTATAAAGGGGGAGGCAGGAGAGAAGGGACCACAAGGAGAACCAGGAAATCCTGCTGTCAGTCCAGGAGCCCCAGGATCCAGAGGGCGCCCAGGGGCCATTGGCCCTCCAGGACCCAAAGGAACATGTGAGTGAGTGAGTGAGTGAGTGAGTGAGTGAGTGAGTGAGTGAGTGAGTGAGTGAGTGAGAGAGAGAGTTTGCATCTGTGAGGTTTTAAATATTTGATCTTCCTTAGTTTTCTTGTCTTATTAATTTTAAATATCTGCTCCCTTCCTGTATTCCTGTCTGTCTCCAGGGGCTGAGTTCTTCAAGGGGGCTCCCGGTGGGAGAGGAAGGCCCGGCAACGCAGGCTCTAAAGGAGTGAAAGGTGCTGTAATTGTACTGTTTCTGCTAAAGAGCATTGTTGGAATCATGATGGATCATTGGTTAATGACGCAGACAGATACAGTTTTCTGATGTAGCTACCAGTTGTCGGTTAAATTCATGATATACTAAGTGACTCTCTATGTTGCTGACCTGTGGGTACAATGGTGTGCACATTTAGGTGATCATGGGGAATGTGAATGCACCTCTGCAAACTCTCTCACGGGGTCACCTGGGCCTGCTGGTGAACCTGGTGATGCTGGGATGACCGGAGAGTTTGGTCAGGAGGGTGATGTGGGAGACCCAGGTCCCCCAGGAGAGGACGGATTCCCTGTAAGAATAGTCGAGTCGTATCATCTTCAGTCAGTCTTTACTCTTTGTTCATTTAACCCTTCTCTTGTTGTCTTGTAGGGATCTCCTGGACTCTATGGTCTGCCAGGCCCAAAGGGTAGAAAAGGGGACACGACCGTGGCCACAGAGAAAGGTGCAGTGGACCTGTTATTTTATCTCATTTCAGATCAGGGCTTCTGCTGTGTCTCAGTGTACTGTATGTGCTATGAGTGTGTGATTAAACAGCTATGTAATGTCTTATGGTGAATCTCATCCCTGTTAAAATGTGAACACAGGTTATTCATTGCCATTATTCAACCCTTTAAGGTGCTGCAGTACATATTCTTCAGCTTCAAACCAAAATGTAAAATCCATCACACCTTCTCCACAAATTTGATTGTGGATGTGCATGTTGGTGCATGATTTTATGTGTATGCCTATGCATATGTGTGTCTCCCTGCAGGGAATTCTGGAGACCCAGGGGTCCAGGGGCAGTATGGTCAGCCAGGAGCACCAGGTGCTCCAGGCCAAGCTGGTTTGCCTGGTTTCCCTGGGAGCCGAGGTCTTCCAGTGAGTCGACCGGTCATCTCCATGATGACAGTTTCATATTCTACATACTCATCTTATCATTTCAGTGACTTGATATGTGCATTAGGGTCTCATCTAAACTGACATTATCCCCCCCCCTTTTTGTTCCTGTCATGACAAATGACAAGTGTGTCCAACAGTATAACATTTGTTCTGATTGATGTCAACAGGGAGAAGCAGCCGGCGGAGGACGTGGGGACAAAGGTTTCCCAGGCCTGCCTGGTCGACCCGGTGCAGCCGGGCTAAGGGGAGAACCAGGTCCAGACCTTAAGGGCATCAAAGGCCAACGTGGTTTACCTGGTGATGACGGCCTTGCAGGCTATGATGGATTTCCAGGAACACCTGGCAGTCCAGGTGAGAGGCATCTGACTGCCTCCTTCCCTCCTTTAGTCAGTCTCAATATGGTGTTCTGTATTTCTCCTTCAAGGCTTTATCTCTTTACAGCGATTTTACCTGTTTCACTCTACTAAGTATTTAATTTTACCTCGCCTCTCTTAAAACACTCTCTTTTGTAATATAATGCAAAGCAGTGAATGAACATTAATAGCTTGTGATTAAAAGGGGAGAAAAAAAGCATGACAAGTATATTTTGCTGTTTTATGTATTTTTCTGTCTTTGCCTCCTTTTGTCAGCTTGATGCACAGGCTGCATCCCTTAAACCAGCCGCAGCGAGGCTTGTTTGAGATAATGCTTGTGCTTTTGAGTAACTCTTGTTCCGAATGCCTCTCTTTCATTCTCTCTCATTTGCACATGAAAGGCGGCTGTAGTCCAACAGGAGATGGAGGACAGGTGGATGTAACAGGTAGCTGGTATAATAACGTTTTCAACTTATTACTCCCTTCATAACAACTCTGTTGTGCTTTGCCTCTGGATTATTTGACTTGTGTGCATGATGACTTTTGAATGGATTACAGATTGAGATTTAGTGAACTGAGATACCAGCTAATGTAATGATAAAGCAATGTTCTGAAAAACACGCTGGGCAGCAGATAGAAAGCACTTGCACCAAAATAGTAATTAAAGTAAGTAAGTAGTAGTAAGCAAGTAAAGAGTTTTATATACAACCATTATGTTGCCCTAAAGATTATTATTTCTTTCTTAGGTCCTTGCAGTGCTATTCCAGGACCCCCTGGGCTGCCTGGACCTCCAGGACTGATTGGATTACCCGGTTCCCCAGGTCACACAAGAAACTACTGCAGAATGTTGCCTGCTAGATACATGGTCTGTGTCATTTTTGATGTGCTGTTTCTATTTTGTGAACCAACAGGTCTTCAAGGCCAAAAAGGACTGCAGGGTCCACTTGGAGTACAGGGAGAGAAAGGAGAAACAGGAGATCAAGGCATAGGTGGACGTCCTGGACCACCAGGTAAGAACTGACAAGAAAACAATAATCGGATAGATAGAATTGATCACATCTGATCCTTGATTTAAATATTGCCTGTAGTGCAGATCCATTAACATTTATGGTTTTCCAATACAGGTTTTCCCGGCTCCCGTGGAGACTTGGGGTTTCCTGGCAGCAAAGGTTCAGAAGGAGTCCCTGGATTGCCTGGTGTGCCCGGCCGGTACGGGGCACAAGGTGAAAAGGGTGTTCATGGAGAGATCTTAGAAGCATCTCCAGGAGACCCTGGTAGCCAGGGGCCGCCTGGACTTCAAGGGAATAAAGGCTATAGTGGTGAACAAGGACAGCCAGGCTTTCCAGGTTAGCCATGTCTTCATCTTGTCACTTCCTTATATTCAAACGTAGCAGTTTATTTAACCTACCAATTACATAGTCCTGCTTTACCTTGTTGCCTTACTTTCAGCAGTAGTGGGATCATTTGAAAGAATAAAAGAAGTTCAGAGCTATTTGCTTATTCCTTCATTCGTCTAGGACTGGTTGGCATGCCTGGTATGATTGGCTTCAAGGGTGAGAGTGGCCTTTCAGGCCTTCAGGGAGAGGAAGGCAAGCCCGGGCCAGCGGGTAAATATGGCTACCCCGGTGATCCTGGGAGAAGAGGTCCACCAGGTCCTTATGGTAGAACTGGACAGCCAGGTTAGATAAACATACACACCGACACACTGCCTCTCAGAAACATCCCTGTTCATGTCTGACATGTTTTTCCTTCTGGCATGCCATCCATCTCACCAGGTCCCACTGGAGAGAGAGGAACCGAGGGAGACCCGGGCCCTCCCGGTCCAATAGGATTAAAAGGCAAACCAGGAGAGTTTGGTGCTCATGGTGTCCTTGGAGAGTATGGTCCAACAGGTGACCCAGGACAGTCTGGTGGAGATGGACGCCCAGGACTTTCAGGAATGAAGGGTTTGTTCCTCTGATACTTACTTTGATATTCTACTCCTTAAAGAATAGAGCAAAATTAAACATACATCAGATATAGATCAGGTATATAATGTAGCTAATTTGTACTTTATTCAAGCAGTTTTGGTCAGAAAAGTTTGCTTTCTGTGACCTCTGACAGCCCCTCTCTTTCTCAGGATACAAAGGGTCTTCCGGCATGTCAGGTTTTCAGGGGATCAGGGGTGATCAAGGGGTCAAGGGTGTCAGCGGGCAGAGCGGAGAACCTGGACTGATGGGCCAAATTGGCCTGAAAGGAGACAAAGGTCATAAAGGAGAGAAAGGTGAGACTGTTCAGTTCTTTTCTTTTCTTTTTTTTTTAAATTATTTTTTGGGCCTTTTTTAAATTATTTTTTTTAGTCTTTATGATAGCGACAGCTGAAGGTACAACAGGAAAGGGGGCGGAGAGAGAGGGAAGGACACGCAGCAAATGAGCCACAGGTGGGAGTCAAACCTGCCACTGCAGAGGACTGACAGCCTCAATACATGGGGCACACACCCTACCAACTGAGCCATAGGGGTGCCCCCGACTGTTCAGTTCTAACATGGGTCCTTGTGTGTACTGTGTGCTGTTGAGACTACCGCATAAACTTTACTTTACCACATAACTCTCATAACCATGATTGTCTGCCAGGTGATCGTGGTTTGAGAGGGCCGCCCGGGGAGAAGCCTCACATCCCTGCCCAGATGATTGTTGACATGAAGGGAGCCAAGGGAGACTACGGATATCAAGGAGCTCATGGTTTCACTGGGCCGAGAGGTGTGCAGCCACAACCTGACATCAGTCAGTCTTTCCCTCTTACCTCCTCTCTTACTTCTTTCCTCACATTCAACTCTTTTCTACAGGCAGTAAAGGTTTACCTGGTGTACCGGGCTACGAGGGAGCTCATGGTCTTCCTGGAGACCCCAGCAATGACAAAGGTTACCATGGAGATCCAGGTGCACAGGGGTTGCCAGGGATAAAAGGAATGCCAGGCCTAACTGGAAATCGAGGAATTACTGGTTTTGAGGGAATGTCTGGGACCAAGGTGAGCAGAGTCAAACTGTTTGTTTGTGGTGATGAACCACCAGAGAATTGTAACTCAGTTTCCCTCAGCTCTACAGGATTGTTGTAGTACTATACTAAATCTATTCATTTCAATTGTTATTGCACTCACTCTGTCATTTTTGTCATCATTTGTGTCATTTTACTAGTGCTCTATAGCTACAAAAACACATTCAATAGGTTTCTTTCCTTGAACATCCCCTGAGCTATGCTATATTCTATATGTATATATGTTTAATATGTTTGTTAATTGCTCATTTGTTACTTTTAAGGGACTTAAAGGAAGCCCTGGTGCGTATGGCGCAACAGGAGACAAAGGAAAGAAGGGAATCAGAGGTACAACCACAAATTCAAACTCCAGACAGGTGGAGATCTAAATGCTAATTATAAAGTGATTGTGAGAATATGACAGTAAATGACAGTAAAGTCTGAATACCATTGTAGGTGTTGCAGGCCCTCGTATAGACCTTCCAGGAGTGACCGGATTTAGAGGAGAGCACGGCTTTCCAGGAGATCCAGGTACAAACTGTAGCTCGTACAGCTTTTGTGTCTTCTCTGGTGGTGATCAGCACTGCTTAAAAATTTTAGGCTCCTTCTTGGCTGATATAATATGTTTGATACACCCTTTACAGGCCAGAAAGGATTACTTGGACAAACTGGGAACACGGGTTCACCTGGTTTTGATGGTATTGAGGGGAAAAGGGGAGAACCAGGTGATCCAGGAATATCAGGATACCCAGGTATGAGACTCCCATTAGCCCCCCCCATTACACACTGTATTATTTTAATGTTATACTGAACATTGTATTAGAACTACATTGCAGCTGCTCTGAATTTTGTTTACAATTTTAACAACTTAACAACAACATTTTTGTTTGCTGCAGGCCCAGATGGTCTGCAGGGAACTCCTGGTACCCAAGGTCAAAAAGGCTTTCCTGGAATTCCTGGAAAAGATGGACCTCCCGGCTTTCCTGGCTTCCCAGGAAACAAAGGTAACATGATCTGACCTGTGTCCTCTCTTTATTTCTCTTTAACTACATACTGTGTACTTGTCCACCATATTCCACTGTGTAATCTATGCAAATGTGTGCAGGTTTCCCTGGTCTGAAGGGTCTTTATGGATTACATGGGTTGAAGGGACAAAAGGGTGTCCCTGGAACACCAGGTATTCAACCACATTTCAAGAATTCATAAAAACAATCTCTGTGTGTGCCTTTTACTGCTAGAATATACTGTACCATGAATGGTGCAAGTTAAAAAAAATGTCCATCAGCTTTTTACTCTGAGTAATGGGGTCCAACATGAACATACATTTTCCTGACTGGTACTGAAAGTTCCAGCGGTTTTTGTGTCACATGTGTTTTCTGCCTGTGTTTTAATCAGGTCTGGATGCCACTGGACCAGTTGGGGAACCAGGGGCCAAAGGAGAGAAGGGAGAGGGCGGTGACCCCAACAACCAGCCAGGTTTTCCTGGCACAGCAGGTTTGAAAGGCTTCCAGGGACCTGTAGGTAAGCTATTCCTCTTCTGCATTAATGGGGCGAATTAGGCCATCTAAGAAACCTGCTGAGCTCTCAATAAAGTGATGCAAAGTGCCAGATAATATATGCTGTAACCATCTCAAAACCATGTTACATTTGTTCAGGTGACCAAGGTCAACCAGGACCGTCAGGACTCCGTGGCCCTGAAGGACCAAATGGGACCCCAGACAGACCAGGACCCGGAGGGGACCCTGGCTTTGCAGGGCCTAAAGGGTTCCAAGGTGAGAAGATACAGTTTGATCAGAAGCCCTTTTTTAAACAGAATACTGGCATAAAGAAGACTTGTCATTCCATCGTCTTTGCTTCTTTACACCCTCATTCCGTGTCTGTATGCTTTATACAGAACAGCAAGACTGAATAACGGTGCAACATTCCCACCTTGAAAAGGCCGTGTAAAAGGAACTCATGGAAGCTATTGCTAAAAGAACTACTGTGGCTGTCAAATCAGTCCTTTGTTCCCTCATTCACTACTCCTTATATAATGGACATGTTGGATGTTGTTTCATTTGGATGGTGAGGAATTCTTGTTCACCGTTTAATTATATGCATTAACCATGAATGATTTGTCTTTCAGGCTTCCCCGGAGCCAGAGGATTTCCTGGTGTGGATGCTCCCCCTGGAGAAAAGGGTGTATCAGGATCAAATGGGTATCCTGGACTCCCTGGTAGGAAAGGATTCAAAGGAGATTCAGGTCCATTTGGATACAGGGGGCCAAACGGTGTTTTTGGGAAGAAGGGTAAGCAGTATAGAATCTTTTCCAGGATAAGCCTTAAACAGTAGCTTGTGTTCAAATTACTGCAGCTCCACCAGAGAAATGTTTACAACCGTGGGCCTGAAGGTGAATTAAACTTCCAAGTTCATGGATGTCATTTGTCATGGTCAATTTGGACTCTTCATGGTATGAACAAAGAATGAACACAATGTGATTATCTGGCAATGATATGGCAATATTCCCTTATAATACTTTGGCAGTAATGTGTCACTTACTCACTTAAATATATTATAATTGTATAATATTGTGAGTTAATCATTTTGATTTCCACCTCTGGTGACTTATGTCACTATGAAGTAAATGAATAATTACATCCAGGCCTGTAAAATCTTCTGAATGCGCTTCTGTCTGCGGGCCCATTCAGCTTGATAGTATGATCACCAGCTATGCTCTGTGTGCAGTCTTGATATGCCGTTTTTCCTCTTACAGGAGTAAAAGGAGAGCAAGGACTGATGGGAGTTCCTGGTGTGGTTGGTGTGAAGGGAGAAACAGGGCCAGTTGGTCCAAAAGGAAGCACCGGACCCCCAGGTAGATTCTGCACTTTGACAAAATAAAGATATGTGCTTTTGTTTTTTGTTTTTTTTGTCTTTGTCCTTAAATGATCTTTCTGTGCTGCAGGTTTTCGTGGGCTGCCAGGCAACCAGGGTCCTCTTCCACTTCCCTTCAAAATTCCAGGAGAGAGGGGCCCTACAGGACCACGGGGTATCCAAGGACCAAGTGGGTTAAGAGGGGGACCAGGGCCACAAGGCCCCCCTGGGGATGCAGGTTGGCTATTCTAATAATACATTTGTTCTTAAGCATCCATTACACCCCGTTTACACCTGGTATTGAAATGCTATATGGTTTATTGTCCGGATAACATGTCCGGATACAAATCCCATTTTCATACTAGGAGTTAATGGGGCATAAGTGAAATATCCAGCTCAGCAACATACATGTGTCCTCTTACTGTACAGGTTTCATGGGACCCATTGGACAGAAGGGCATGCCTGGGATTAGTGGTACACCAGGGGTGCCTGGATTTCGTGGAGATGTCGGACAAATGGGTCACCCCGGTCTGCAAGGCATGGAAGGTGCGTCTGACACTGTGGGGCAGTTTAGGATTAGGTTAATAAGCCTGGATTAAAGGATTTAAAGTAGGTGGAGAGTTAAGCAGAGAGCCAGTTACCAAGAAATTTTTGATTGTTATTTTTTGTGAAAGTCAGTTTAGAGAATGAATAAGCATTGATCTGAAGGTTACTCACACTGAGCTGAGGTTAGAGGCCTGTTTGTTTTATTGTGTAATTATCCTAGCAGAGGAAGTTGCCAGTTGCCTGTTGGGGGAAATTATGAAAGCATTGGGCCTACATGGTGAAGGTATCCTGTCTTCAGATAGATTTACAGTATATACTAAGGTTTACAGCGATGACTCGATCGTGTACAGTATGTTTATGTTTGGATATATAATTGAAAATTAGTTCATTTTGCAAATCACGGATCTGAACTCCTCATCCCTCCAGGTCGCCGTGGCAACCCTGGCATCCCTGGGTTACCTGGTATGCCTGGCCGCAGCGTCAGCGTGGGTTACTTGCTGGTGAAACACAGTCAGTCACAGCAGACGCCCATGTGTCCTGTGGGCATGTCTAAACTGTGGGATGGCTACAGTCTGCTGTACCTCGAGGGCCAGGAAAAGGCCCACAACCAGGATCTGGGTAAGCCAGGAAACTGTTCTGTAGTGTGTATGGATCAATAAAGTACATCTATCTATCTATCTATCTAATATGAAATTGTTACAGGGATTTTTATCAGTGCACTGTCTCGACATATGCCAGTGTGAGTCTGTTACAGCACAGTCCTGTCTGTCCTGTCTGAAAGCACTGATGGCCAGGCTGACATTCCCACATTAAAATGCTGACATTGTAATCCAGTGAACCAGAAGACATTCCACAGAGGCCAGACTCATCAGATCTCACTGCTGGCAGCATTTGATTTGGGGACATTTAATCCAATGTTTCACATTCCACGTAAAGTTACACTGGCATGATGGGGCTGAAAAGAGAAAGAACAGTCATGGTCATCTCTTGTGTGCTAAAGCAGTGCTGGCAGTGGTCTCACTAGGGATATAATCCTTTCCAATGCTTGTTTTCCATTCTCAAAGTCTAATTTAATTGAGTGCACCAGTTCAAGCCTGCTTGTAACACTGACTGACTTATAATCAATGTACTTGCTCAAAATTTGACCACCTTTAAAATGAAATTATGTAACTTTTGAAAGAGGAAATAACACACGTTTCCATTTTAAAACAGTTGAATTCAGATGTTATGTAATGCACCCTTGCTCCACTGAATATATTCAGGAGTGTTACCAGTAGCTTGTGCTGGCTAATGTTAGCTGAATTTAGGTAGATATATTATTCTGCTCAGCATTTTCTCTACATTTGTCATTTCCAGCACTGTGCCCGCCATTTTGGTAGCTTCCTCTTGCATGCCTGCTGCTTACCGTCCTTTTTTTTAACCTTTTTATGAAGTCCTGACCTCACCTGTGCACTGTTATTGGCTGGGGGCAACAAAGGTCCCGACCACAGCAAAATCAGAAAAAAATGAGAAAATGCAGGCAGAGGGCATGATCTCTACAGATAAATACACCTCTGGGTGATGAGTGAGAGGGCTTATTTTTTGTATGAGTCTACGATAATTCAATCACCTTTTCTGTTTTAATAATGTAATCGTGTATCTTTTATATAATATACTTTATTCATTGTATAAAAAGACTTTAAATAGAGTTTATATTTGAAATGTTGCATATCAATAAACATGTCTGTCCTTTTTTCAAAGTTTCATTTGTTTGTCTTTTTCAGGTTTGGCTGGCTCCTGTCTGCCCCGCTTCAACACCATGCCCTTCCTGTACTGCAATCCTGGAGACATTTGTTACTATGCAAGCAGGAATGATAAGTCCTTCTGGCTGTCCACGACCGCTCCTCTTCCTATGATGCCTGTAGAAGAAGGAGACATCAAACCGTACATCAGCCGCTGCTCAGTATGCGAAGCTCCATCAGTGGCCATCGCAGTCCACAGCCAGGACACCACCATCCCAAAGTGTCCCATGGGCTGGCGCAGCCTGTGGATCGGCTACTCCTTTCTCATGGTGGGTTCTGGTCCAGACAACTATGTTTAAATGAAAAGATCAGAAGCCATAACATCAAAGGTGCTACATTAAGCTGTGAGCCACAGAGGAATAGGCAAAGCCCAGCTTTGGCTACAGACCCAGTACTTGTTAGTGAATCAATTCATGGTTGGCTTTGCTCACTTCCTCCCCTCTCACCTTTGTCTCCACAGCATACAGCAGCAGGAAATGAAGGCGGGGGTCAGTCCTTGTCATCGCCTGGCTCCTGCCTGGAGGACTTCCGCACAACACCATTCATTGAGTGTAACGGGGCCAAAGGCACATGCCACTACTTTGCTAACAAGCACAGCTTCTGGCTAACCACCGTACAGGAGTCGTTCCACACTGATCCGGCATCAGAGACACTCAAAGCAGGCCAGCTCCTGACACGCATCAGCCGCTGCCAGGTCTGCATGAAGAACTTGTGAAAGGCTCTGCAGCAGCCCTGACACAGAGAAGACAGCGGTCGAGCGTCGCCTCTCTATCCATGTAGTAACCCATACCAAGGGGGATCTGAAATACTGATATGCAATGACTATGCGACGCCTTGAGTTTTAAGTGAAATGTCCCACTGTAAATGAAACAGGAGAATCCCCAGAATGACGTCAGCAGCATTATGGGAAAACAGGTATTTTTGTATTAAATATGGATTGGTGCTTATTGTTTAACTTATTACCTCAGCTACTCTGACACGTTGTTAACCAAACACTACAGCTGAACCAAAGATGCCTGTGTGAATGCACTGCTTCAGTTTATGTGGCGTTTTTATTTTTTTAGGGTACACAGCCCACCATAAAGCCACTAACTCTGCTTCTCAGCCAACTGAAGAAAGTTTCATTAGAAGTCCTGAACTTGATACTATTGATAGTATTATCCTGCTTTTTATCCATTGCTCTTACAAAACCTATTTTTCTGACATGATATACTGTAATAGGACTTTTCAAGCTGTTAATCTGTGTTATGCATTTATCACCTATCGCAAAAAAAAACTCTTTACTTGTCATACACCGTCAATCACACAATGCACTGATTCTCTTTGTATTTATATCAGCTGAATGAACTTGACCCCCCCTTCCCTAAGAGTTTAAATATACATCTTATCTAACACTGCTCATGTCACAGTCCTTCACAAATCTACTAATTATTGAACCGCCTCTAGCTGCCAACAGGACAGAATGTAAACACCTTGGATCAAAGGTCTCACTGGAGCAAATCCTTGCTGTGGTCACAGGTCCAGGGTTAGATTACACCATTTTACACAGTTTAGAAAGTGGTTCACTTCACCTAGATTCATTTGTTTGGAAATAAAGTTTGATTAGACCGGAGATATATTGACAACACTTGTTTTAATTGTAACATAAATATAGTAATTTTCCTAACACGCTCATTTCATGGGATTGTAAAGATTAAATGTTGTTTGTTATACTTCTGGCTGCGCCGATTTACTCTCGCAATCTTATCTTAAACAGACAGACCAGACAGACGGCAAAATAAAACTCTTTATTATGACAGCTTGCTTAAAAATTCAGGAGGGGTTATTTACTATTTACACTCATTAAAAGGTTCCAAATGTGCCTGTAAAATATAGACACTAGTAACAGAGCATAAGAGAAAACCAAAGTGTGATTCATGAAAACCTTGAACTACAACTATCACAGTGCAGCGTGCCACACGCCTTACAATTAGTGCTGTTACATTTGTGACATTCTCATTAACATGAACAAATCGCAGTGATTGACTTCTTAGGTGCATTATTTACCCACATCTTTGGGATACAAGTGCAGTTTCAGTCTTCAGGGAGGAAGGTTTGCATTTATTTCCCTTCCATGCAAAGAAATACTTAAAATATCACTGGACACGATGAATGCTGGTCACTTTTTCTGACTGTCACAGAATTCAGAGTGTGTGTTTAGTGTGTATCTTACCAGGAGGTCATTATTGCTATTGGGACTCAGTCAAGGCAAGTAAGTAGTACCATCACAGTATGTATTTGGTGCACAGATCAACCTGTTGATTGTCCTTAGCTAAAAAAAGTCTCCGCGTCTGGCAGCTTCTCCACCTTCCTTTGCCAGATCCTAGCAGCAGGAGGATCTGGCCCGCTTGCTGCCGGCCCCCCTGCACTCCTCCAGGTCTACTGTAGGAGACTCCTGGTTCTCGTTCCTCTTCCTGAGGATGGAAGGCAGCACCAGATCAAACAGAGCCTCAAACAGAGTGTCCACATTGTAGCCTGTCTTGGCACTCGTCTCGAAGCACATCTTCTCTGCCGGCACGCTGCTCTTTTCGTCCAGGCCCTTGTAGCGCAGTATTCTCCCATAAAAGGCCACTGCATCCTCGGGGGACACCTGTTTGTGTAGCATCATGCCAGAAAGGGACGCGGGGGAGGCCGGCGGTGTGGGGCAAGCAGACAGCACCTGTGGCTCCGTCCTCTCCTCCTCACACTCAGTTCGCTCCTCGGACGTCACATCGGGGTCCTGGGACAGCCGGGCTTTAGGGTCTGTGAGATCAGCCTTGTTTCCCACAACAGCATAAATGCAGTCATGGTTAGCAGTATCAGTCAGGGACAGGAAGCGCTCCTCCAGCTCAGCTAGGCTCTGCCAGTTGGTGACATCGTAAGTGAGGATGACAGCGGCTGCACCTCGACAGTACATTGAGCCCAATCCGTGGAACTGTTCACGTCCTGAGGAGACAGAGACAGGTCAGTCTGCAGCAGGAACGCCACAAACACAGACTGAAGACAGCCGAACTGTCGGAACAGCGCTGCAGGAGGACACAGCGCAGAGAAAACAGAAACAACCTTTGTCTTTGAAATATGCAGGATTCTTCAGAGGGCACATTGTGTGTGACGACTTTGCCTCTGGGGGCATCCTTTGGATAATTAGCTGCCCGTTTATTTGTTATACAAAGAAAAAATGGACTGTTCTATAGGTTTGTAGGCACCTTCACATTCCTTTCCAAAACCGAAATATACAGAGTTCACTGTAAGAAAGAAAAACTGAACACTCACATTTGAGGAACTGAAATATGAATGTTTTGCTTTTTTGCTTGAAATATAACTCGGCCTGTCCCAGATATTACATAATCCAATCATGTTTGCATAGTCATTCAAATTGTTTCCCCTCACCTGCATAAAGTAAAAACTGCTTGATAAAACAAAAACATCATGGTTTTCACCCATTTTCCATTGTTTAATGTCGCCTGAGTGGAGAATTAGCTTTAATTAGCTCCTCACGTAATAGTTACAGACATTAAACGCACATTATTTTGCATTTTCTTTTGCAGATTTTTTGTAAATTCTGTCCAGATTTATGCTACATGTGGATGGAAACCTGGTTAATGTGAGACATGCTGCATCAGATCAAGTTGTTTCAGCAACCCCAATTTATCAGACAGCTATAAATACAACAGTCATGCAATAAATCCTACTTTCATGAAGGTGATAACCAGTTTTTGCTGAAACTGTTAAAAACATCTCTCAGTATAACACAATATAATTCCAATGAACTGATTCATCGGCTGATCACACATCAGAATACAATGACGCCTAGAGGCAGGGAGATATTGCTTTCTTTACATACAAAAAAAAAAAAACCTAACTGAGTCCTCTTTGTGCTTCTGGAAAGCACTACTGCATGCAAGTTTGGAAAGTCGGGTTGAAGCATGAGGAGTCAAGTCTTCCTGTCATAGGCCTGTCATGTGACTGAAGAGGAAGAGGGCAGGCAGCTGAAACGCCCTCATGGGGCCTTGAAGTTTAAGTGTCCAGCTGAAAAGGGCACTATCTGTGGGAAAAGAAGCAGCAGCAGCCGGCCTGTTTTCAGTGCGCTCAGCACGAGCCTCAGAGCGGCCACTCTTCCAGAGCTTTATGGCCTACACTGATAGCTCTGCAGCAGCGGCCTTGAAGTGACTCACAGTTGATCCGGCGTTTCTCTCCACCACAATGACCAAATAAAATGAAGGCAACAGCCTCCCATCACAAGCCATGGAGTTCGGGAGCGCACACAGGAAATGGCTTCCTGGTGACTAGGCCTGCCTTTCCTTATCTCTGTGGTTCACCAACACTACTTTTGTGAAGTGTGTGTTTGCCTAAGAGGGTTTACTGTAATTCATGTTTACACAATACTGGAATGCAGTGCAGTTGTATAAGCTTATTCATCAGCAGTGAGAGGAAATCATTCCTGTTTTAGCCAAATTAGCTTATTTAAAAGAATATTCAGATCAAGTCATTGGGGCTCTGGAGATCCTGTTAATTAGGGACAGAGGTTACATTCAATATTACAGTAGAATAACAGATTATATTAAGCAAATCTCCCATGACACCATTCTCTAATTTGTACTGCTGAAGTGTAACTGCTCAGCAACATGGAACATGCCTAAATAAATGACAATGATCCAACTCCTGTGTGCAGATATACTGCAAACAACTGACTGCCCGGTCAACCTCTGACAGTTTCACACTCGTGAGTTGGTGTTTTCCACTTGCAGTGTAGTTTTAGAGGCTTTCATTATGGGATATGTAGTTAAATAAACTTGGATGGAAGTGTCCATCTTTTGACAAAATGTTATCAGCGGTTGTTTTTTTCTGTAGTCTCCATCTCAGGCCGCTGCTTGAAGGATTCAAAACTAGGCTACAAGTACTGCATATGTGTGAGCGTCACTGCAGAAGTACTTAGAGGACACTGGCTTTGACCAATATTGAGCAATAAAGCACAAGACAAAGCAGGCGGTGATTTTTGTACTTTTTGGGATTTTCTGTTAGCACACTAAAAATCTGGATTCCTACGGCAAAACCAACTAAAAGTAGAACATCAATGACTTAATTATATCTATCATTTATTTCAGTGAAGGAATTTAATCTACATAAAGTCAAAACATCTGACATTTTTATATTAGAAATGATCTGAGAAAAACAAACGTATTTTAAATGATTTTCTGAGTTTGACCAGCTCCCAGGAACTCATTTATTCAATTTGAATTTTTAGAAAATTAGAAATTAAATGAAACAGCTTAAGGGAGTCTGGTGTTACTCTAAAAGGTGTGACTGTGAATATAATCAGAGATTTGTTTTTAAGTTGTTTTAATGCTTATTTTTCCCCAATGTGTCATCAGATTTTTTTTTTTTATCCTGTTCTGATCTGACAGGCTTCATATGAGATGTTATTGTTATTGGTCTCAGCACTGGGACTGAACTTCATCTGTTCTTTGTACCAGTGAGACAAACACAGAACGAGCAGAGGCAGGTCTGCACTCTGAACACTGAGCGGTCACATGGCAGTGATTGCCTCAGGTGGTGGGATCACACGCTTTCAGGTAAACACGGTCGATAATCGGGAGGGATGAGAATAAACAGTGGGAAAAGTCTGAAGAAATCACATGAAGGAGGTTTTACCTGCAGTGTCCCATATGGAGATGTTGTACGGCCCCCACTGTTTGAGGTAAAACGCGCCTCCAACGGTGCTGATGGTGTCTTTGAACTTCCTCTCCGTGTACCTGTGGAGCAGCGACGTCTTCCCCACGTTCATGTCTCCCAGGAGAACTACCTTGACGTCGGGCTTCTTCATCTTAGACACCTCGGGCATGATGCTGGGTCGGGTCCCGGTATAGGGGAGCTTTTTTTTGTTGTCAGTTAATCGGTGAAAAGAAACGCGGTCTAGCTCGTAAATATACTCTCAGGCTGCTCGTGAACTCTTCTGACAAACGTCATTTTTTCAACGAAAGTTAATCTATGACAGCGTGACTATGCAACGTTTGGCTCATCATCGCTCTGCTTCGTGAGTCTGAACTTCAGAAAGAAACTGAGGTGAAACAGGAAGTAGGTGAGGAGCTAAAGATTTACTGAAGCCTTTTTACCCTGAGTACCGCCTTTCAGGTTCATCCACTGGGAGGCTGTGTACCGCCAACAGCTTGTCTGCTGATCATTGGTATTACAAGAAAAAAAACAAAAACGTTTTTCTCACCTTTAAACGACCCCCCCCCCCCCCCCCCAAAAAAAAAAAAAAAAAATCTTGCAGTGTGAACACCACAAATGATAATGGTAGACCGTACTGTAGAGGAACATTTGTTGAACTCTAATCAAATATTCATGTGACCTTTGGAGACTGCACCCACAGTGAAAACGTGTTAGCTGGTGGTCTACTTGCATACATAATGTGAATATGATATTCCTCCAGTAATATGGTCAAGTCAATATGATTTGTTAATGAGCCTATGTAAATGTGTCAAGAATAGGGGAACATTTCAACTTTAGAGAGCAACCAGTTGTGTATAGACTGTCTTTCCAAAATTCATGAGTATGTACCCACAGACAGAACAGATGATCTACACTGCAGCTGCTACCACAGAACAGAAAATACAAGGAACCCAAACTTATTCTGGGAAAACGCACTGATTGCAAATATAACATTAAACCTGAGCGTCCTGAAGACATTTCAGATAGACAAGTTTAACGTTTTAGTCCGTTGTGGTTGATATTTGGGTTCGACCTTTTTCCTACAAGCTTAAACTCCGGGCAAAGAGTATCCAAAGCTATTACGCCTGATTTGTCATACTGGATCGCGCCGGTGGGCGGCTGGTGGTTTTTAAACTCGAGCTTGACCATGACATGATCGATTCCTCTATCGAAAAAACAAAAGCTGATGGAGAGGAATTAGGTCTCAGGACAAAGTCTGTTCGTCAGACTGCGGGAATAACTTTTAAAGCAAAGGCAACCACTAAGAGGCTCTTATGAAAAGAAAACACATACAAGCAACAATGTTTTAGTTTTATCGATTTTTTCCATTCACAGTAGGCTAAATTTTACTCTTTAAATCTTTCATCTGTTTGATGCTTTTTATTCAGTTTTAGTTGACCTTTAACATTTTAAAGGAAATCCAGTTTCATCAATTCCTGTGCCGCATTCATGTACTGTTGTAATAGAGGAAATATTTGTCACAATCAACCCGCAAAAACCCCAGAACACTTGCTGAATCAGATTGAAATATGTAATCCATTTATTCTGCACTTCCCCATTAATGTTACTGTTGATTGTTATTGTAAAGTTTATGTTTTTTTTTTCATTCTCAAATTGTATTACTCTTTTTTAAGAGTGACTTTTATTTGTGACACCTGGATATAAGTAATGCAAAACAACAACATACATCTGGTACACTGTTAATATTTGTTATTATCTTTAAGAGCAGAAATGATTTAAGGTTGGAACATATCTGCATATATAGACGCCAAATGTACAGGCCTGACATTGTACATGTACGATACATTTACAGCTACAGACAAGTTCCCAGAGGTGTTTTCCAGAATACTTGACCAGATTAAGGGTAATGTGAGCTCTCTAGAATAAGTCACAAATAAAATACTCCGGGTGCAGAATTTACATTTACCAAACTAAGGTACAGGATATCTAGAGGGAACTTTAAAACCCAGAAAATGAATACTTTGAAATCAAAGGAACTGCCCGTGTCCTTACATTTTTAATATCATTTAACGGTGCATTTTTACGTTTGTCTCATGTTCCAACCAGCATCTAGCGGCCATTAGAAGAAGTGCAGCTGTGAGGTACTTCCGCCTTGGCCGCTCAGCTGCTCCTTGAATATTGACAAATTTCAACCCTCTGTAATTGCAGCGAATCCGAGGAGCTTTAAAGGCATCATAAGCGTTTTCTTCCTGGTTTACTACACCGGCCTAGGACGCCTCATGACCAGGATCATTTGTTCACAGTTGTCAGCGTTGAAACGCGGTTCCAGTTTAGGTAAGAGGGACTGTGCAGCCGAGGGGGGCTTCCGCGCGTGTAACAGCTTCGCGTGAGCGAAGAAAGAATGACAACATGCCGCAGCACATTCAGATGTTCGCATTTTGTTTTATCACAGTGGCACTGTCGCTCGTCGCGACGTGGGTCTGTTTGAATGACAAAGGTAACGTAATATTTTATTTCAATGCATTGGTGTGCTTTTAGCTGAGCTATACGTCTTTATGGACGCTAAAGCTCGGTAGAGCTTTACCACGTCGGTGGTGAAGTTGACAGGTTTAAGCTCTGCACGTGGGGTCTCTAGGACCCCGCAGACACCTAGCATGGGCGGAGGAGCAGGCGGAGAAAGGTGAAGGTACCCTCGGAGGACCGATCAGAGGTCAGTTTCGAAATTTCCATGATGAAATATAAGGCTGCGAAGAGGACTCGAGACACCGATCCTCAGTCAGTTTATTTCAAAGTACTACGCTACGCAATTCGCTAACGACGAAAAGGATAAACATAGACGGCTAGGTTTGAGCTAGCATACAAAGAGTTGACCTGTACAAGCTTTTGTAATGGTTCCCATGTTGAAAACTATTATTAATACCCCCACAAGTCCTTCCAAGCTACCTTAATGGACGTTGTCGTTGTTGACGCTGTTCGGGATCGCGGCGCCCCGCGGCTTTGATGCAGCGAGGAGCAAAGATCCAGACCAGACGTCCATCATAATCCGCAGTGTCAACATCTCCATTCAGCCCCTGGTGGTGGGGGTTACTCCGTTAAACCAGCCTGTTTGGACCCGCTATGCAAGCGAACACAACGCGGGGCTTCTTGTGGTCGGACGTAGAGACGAGGACCTTGTTGAACATCTGGGGCGAGCAGGACATCCAGGCGGCGCTGGATGGAAACTTCCGAAACAGCTTCGTGTACCGCGACGTTTCCCGGAGGCTGGGGGCGATGGGGTTTGAGAGGACGCCGGAACAATGTAGGGTGCGGATCAAAAGCCTCAAGAGACAGTACTTGTTAGCGAAGGAAGGTAATCTTCGGAACAACGGGCAGTATCACAAGATTTGTAAGTTTTACGACACCATGGAGAGGATTTTGAGCAACCGGCCTGCTCTTGACCCTCAGGAGTTTACAGACGGCGGGGCGGGAGGAGAGGAGGCCGTGGATGGCCTGGAGGAGGATGGAGAGGATGCTCAGGACGTATACTCTGAGAGCACAGGGGAGTGTCCTTATCCTGCAGAGACTGAAGTGAAGTTGGAATACCCAACGGTTCCCATCCCCATTCCAGTTAAAGTGACAGTGGGTAATAACAGTAAGTGCTCCCTCCATGTCCTCATGAATTGGCTCTTCTGAATGAAAGGATGCTATTCTGATGAATGCAGTGTGTGTGTTTTTTTATCATTTCCAATACTACAATTATTTGATTGTATGTGCTCAAATCCGCATCACATAACGTCTCACCCCTCTCCACTTCAGGCACTTCAATAAGACCACATAACAGCAGCCAGCCGGCCAGTAATCTGTCAGCCAGAACACCTAAACGGCCGAGGAAGCGACGCGCCAACTTCCCCATGGAGAAACTAATGGAGCAGTTCCTGGAGCAGAGCGCCCAGGCTGAGGACAACTTCTACCGCATGGAGGAGCAGCGCCTGCAGGCAGAAGACCGCCGCAGAGAGGCCGAGCACACCAGAGAGCTGCACATGCTTCAGATGCTCGGCCAGATGTTCTCCAGCATCTCATCCGCCACAGCTGGCTCAGCGGCCACTCCCTCCAAAACAGCTCCCCCTGCCCGTGCTCCCGTGCTCTCCGGCACCTCCCCATCATGTACACGTGGCCAGTCCAGCCACCTCAGACGCCCTTCACCCCGGACAGACTGTTTCACCCAACAGAGTCAACTGTTGATCCCAGAAACTCAGGAATTAGGTATTAGTTTCGGTGTCATGTGTGCAGCCTCGAGGTTGAATGTGTGAAGCGAAAACTAACAGGCGCCTCAGCTGTAAAGTGAAGGCTCACTGACTCCAGTGTTCACTCCATTACACTGGTTTGTTTAATTAGGTGGTTTGTTAATTCGTCTTCATCCACAGTATATTATTATTTTATTTATGTATTTTCTGGTAAACTCTTGCTATCTAGTGTCTGTGGGGGGTAAAAAACATAGACTAGGCACTGCCTCAGGCCACACAAGCATTCCACACTTTAACTCTTTGTTTATTTCCTCAGTATTTGAACGCTACTACAGTTTGGGGTCTGCATCAGACAGAGGCATGGATGATGATATCCTCCCACTGATAAAGACCATAGTCCCCCCACTGACATCCAAAAAGCACAAGGGACAAGATGGACGTATTGGGATCATTGGAGGATGCCAAGAGTATGTCACACAAAGACCAACTATCAGTAAATGAGTGTAATTTGTTGTACCCTGTAACAATGGCCCTAACTCTTTCCTGTCCACCCTCTGAAGGTATACAGGAGCTCCGTACTTTGCTGCCATCTCAGCACTGAAAGTGGTAAGCAGTAATTCTGACCACGCTCCTGACAGATTTATCATTTCCTGTGATTTTTTTTTTTTTTAGTCAAAGTCCAGTTGTAGATGCAGTGACGGTGTCTTTTTCTTGTCTCCAGGGGGCTGACCTGTCCCATGTGTTCTGCACCAAAGATGCTGCAACTGTAATCAAATCATACAGCCCTGAGCTCATAGTTCATCCTGTTCTGTAAGTACAGATCCTCTGAGGTCAGTTACTATCAAAACATCAAGGACACTGTCCTTTCATTGGATTTTCATTGCTGGGAACAATCTGATCATTTACAGAGGAATACAGTGTATTTCTGTCATGCTCTCTCAGTGTGGGTTTCTGGGTTCAGAGTCAACAAAATGTCTTCAGTGAAAAATCAGTATGATTGTGGAGTCCTCAGCCAGTGCGCTCACTGTGCTTGAAACTGACGAAGAAGCCAAGATGGAGGTGCTTAAGCACACTGTTCATCCATTACGCTACCAGAAAGCATCGCGATGATCATAACACCTCTGTTGCAGAATCACAGTAATTATGAAGAACTGCTAAATAAATGGAGAAAAAAATGCTGTTGCTAGCTTCACAGCTAAGTAAGTTCATAGTAACTTTTTCTGCTTTCGATTTTTGCCAGCGCCCACAACCACAATTACAGGTCAGTATCTCCAGATGTGACAGAGTAGTTTTTTTCACTGCAGTCATTTTGGCCTCTCATAGCAAGAGAAACAGCTAATACAAACCACTTTCCATTTGGGTCAACTAGCTCCAGGGTCCAGGTTTTATTGAGCCATTGTTGACCGGCAGTAGCAGGAAAAGCACAGAGGAAACAAGTTTGGTTAACAATGGCTCAGCTCTGTGAAGTGTCACAATGAACCGTGCCAGTGAGCCAGTGTGCTCAATACCAGAACTCTGCAACAGTGTAGTGAAAATCTACCATGTGTGTGTGTGTACAGTGTTACAGTGGTAAAATTGGTCCATAAGGCTTTTATCCATGAAAACCATAGTTCTTTAAGCTTTTAGAAGTAGTAGCATAACCAGGGTGGGACCTGCTATAATCTGAACACATCTAACACTTGTGTGTCTTTGTTTGTGTGTGCGTGTATGAAGGGACAGTCCTAATGCAGTGGAAGAAATAGAAAAATGGCTCCCAAGACTGCACGGCCTTGTGGTGGGACCAGGTCTAGGGAGAGAAGACTTGTTACTGAAAACAGCGAAGGCATGTGGAATATACTCACTCTCCCTTGCACTCAAAACAGTCTCTTAGGCTAGCTGCTTGTGCAGAGCCACAAAACTGAGCTAAAGTCGTATTTTAAGAGTTGTTGGATAGAAGACAATGATGAATTTAAGCTTCACAGTGCTCCCTTGTGACTAATATCTGTGAAAATGTAATTTCATGATCCAGAAAACATGGCTTGTAGACTCGTGAGAATGTCAATGAAATGAAAGATCTCTTAGTGGTGATTCCAACTTTCTCTGAAGGAAGCACATGTGCACTGCTGCTCATGTGACTCTTTAATCCATCGGTGCCTTGTGGGTAAACACGTGTATACACCTAAAAGTAGAATAACTTTTAGGCAAATAGGGCAGTTTTACTGCGCAACCTTGGTTTAGGCCAATGAAATGTTTGTATGTGTACATAAAGTTTCAGTTTAGTGCAGCCTGAAGAGAGCATTGCAGTGTGCTTACAACTGAACATTTTCTCTAAATAACACCTTTTCTCTCTCTTTTAGGAGGTGATAGAGAAGTCTAAAGCAAGAGATATCCCCATAGTCATTGATGCAGTAAGTCTCAAGTTCCAGCTGTTGAACAGATGGGATTTTATTGGCAAAGCTGTGCACAATCACTGAGAGTGCGTGTGTGTGTGTGTGTGTGTGTGTGTGTGTGTGTGTGTGTGTGTGTGTGTGTGTGTGTGTGTGTGTGTGTGTGTGCGCGTGCGCGCGCGCGCGTGTGTGTGCATGTGTTGTTTGTTTTCAACAGGATGGATTATGGCTAGTTACACAGCAACCATCTGTAATTCAAGGGTACCCGAAGGGCATCCTTACACCCAACTTCATGGAGTTCACCCGACTGTATGAGTCACTGGTGGGTCTCTCTGCAGGGTCGAGTCAGTCACAAATTGATGACATAGAACATGTAATTATGCTTGTTAATGTGTTCGTTCTGTCTGTGTGCTGCTGTCTCAGCACCATGAGCCCATGGACAGCAGCGATCATCAGCGCAATGTCATGCAGCTCAGTGTAGCCATGGGCAACCTCACCGTGGTGCTAAAAGGAGAACAGGATCTCATTACAGATGGCAGCAAGGGTTAGTGTCAAGCCCAAAAACAATATTTAGGAGACGTCTCCTGTCCATCTTTGACCTTGTCTGTTCATGTAAATCATTACTTGGATATAAAGTGAGAAACTTCGGAGCTCTTCTTCTTCTGTGACAGTGATCTCGTGTTGTGTTTTGTTGTTTTCAGTGATCTCATGCAGCATTGAGGGCAGTGGAAGAAGGTGCGGTGGACAGGGTGACCTTCTGTCTGGCTCTATGGGAGTTTTGGCGCACTGGGCCCATGCTGCCTCTGCAGCTGGAGTGTTGAGAAGGTGAAGACATGATTGGCTGTTAGTGTGTAGCACCTTTAGAGGACCATACCAGTGCGTTATTAGGTTTAAGCAACAAACACAGAAATGTTATGTGAACCATAGTTTCAGGCTCTCTCTTGTGAGGATTTGCTGCTTTTCTTGTCTAATATGGTAGTAAACTGAATATCTAGATTTTGGACTGATGGTCCAAAATCAATACATTTGAAGATGTCACTTTGGGCTCTGGGAAACTGGTGGAGTTTTTTAATCATTTTCTGGCATTTTATAAATAAAATTAATGCAGAAAATCACCAACAGATTAACTGATAATGAAAAGAATCTTAAATTGAAGCGTAATGTTGTACAAGAATAAAGATACATTTCCTAATCTGCGTTTTTGTCCTCCTCCAGTGTGAACCCATCCATGGTAGCAGCATTCGGGGCCTGTTCTCTTACAAGACAGTGTAACAGTCAAGCGTTCCAGCGACATGGCAGGTCCACCACCACGTCGGACATGATCCAGGAGATTGGGTCAGCTTTCAAAAAGCTGTTTGAAAGCTGAAAAAAAGTCGACTGAAATAAAAGCTGTTGTTTTAAAAGCTCTTCATGCATACTCAAATTGACATCCTTAAAAACTGTCCATGCAGCCTAAAATTGGGCTAGTAAATGTTCTCATCAAGCTTAGAGACGTCTGGACTGTCCTTACAAAGAGACGCTCAGAGGCTGGTGCACTGACTTGTTCTTTGAGGTGTATTAAATGAACAGCATAAGAAAACCAACGAACACGTCTTCCATCTCTCAAGTAGTTTTATGAAAGCATTAATGTTTAAAGCAATTCAGTATTTCAGAGCCACCAAAGAGACTGAGGTGGTACGACAAATGGGCCACAGTAAACCAGAAAACTGTTTGAATTTTAAATAAATATTTTTTTGTGTGACTTGTCCTTGAAAGCAGACTCCATCATGGCATCGTACCTTTGTTGCCACTAAGCGGCAGTATTGACCTGGAACATGGACGCATACCACAGCCTGTCTTATGAGTGGAGAGAAACTGTGCCAGAGTAATGGAAATTGTGTGGATAGTGGGTCAGAGATTGGTCATATAAAATATAAAAAAATAGAGTGTGAAATCAAATCTTAAATCCATGGAGAAGATTTTTTAATTCGATTAGCTAATTTATTCAAGCTGCATCTGATAGCTGAAGCCTCGTCGTGGAGCCGTACATGCGCACAGCTGAAAGATTTGTTCAGGAAGTGCAGCTAACAGCTAACGTTAGCCGCTCTTGGGCTAGCAGTAGGATCGACTGTTAACAGCAGTCCAGTCAACGCACGACCTAGCGTTAGCAACTGGAGCAAAAGCAAACATTTACCACAGAAAAGCTACCAATATCGTCTCGGTAAGTTCTTGTGCAAGCCACTGGGCTACCAACTAGATGAGTTTAGTGAAGTTTTGTTGAAGTGCCTGTTTTTGGAGTGATTAATGTGGCACGCTCAGTAACATTATGCGTGATAAGCTAACAAGCTAATTCAGCTAACAGTTACATTGTAGTAAACATGATGAAAAATAAGCGTAAAGTGTCAAAATGATTGATTGTAATGTTTGCAAAGATTGGATCCCAGGCCATGTGTATGTTTAACGTTATCTTGTTGATTTAAATGTTCTGTGATTGTTTACGTTGTGGGTGGATGAAGTCGCCGTTAGACGTTTCTCTTAGCGTTGGTTAAGGTTGATCTCGGTGTTTGTCATATTGGGACATCGTTTGTTTAAACCTTCAGCGTCGTTGGCCAGCGATTTAAACTAGTGTAAGCCACCGGTAAAGTCGTGTTTGATTGCGTGTGTATCCTTGAGTAGCAGTTAAATCTCAAACTTGCGAGGAGGGGAAAGTTGGTTAACGTTACTTGACGTTAACGTAAACCGCCAGCAGGGTACTTTAGCTGTAGCTGGTGTTAGCTAACGATAGCAACACGGCTGACAGTAAACACTGGAACTCAAATATTCAGGCTCGGCCTGCTTGTGGACGCTTTCACATTAATATGTCGTTGTATCACACGTCCACACCCCTCGCAAGGTTCCCAAGTGTTAACGCTGGTTCACCGGAAAATTTCGACAGCCAACATTCATGTTTCTGTTCATCTTTGTCGTCTTCTCGAACCTTACATGACACACTGAGGTTCACTCAGCCCCAGGTTCAAAAATGTTCTGAATTGTCTGAAGTCAGCTGGCAGACTTATTTTAATTCAGCCCCAAACCAGTTCGCGCTCTGCTGGCAGATTCTAAGTACACGTAGGAGTTTTCAGGATGGCTGACTCTAGAGTAGTTGCCCCCTCCCCCTTTCATAGTTTGACCATTACAGTCTATTTTCCTGACTGGTTTTGCATAAGTTATACTGGAAAACAAGAGAGCATGATGAATGATCCCTTTTTGCAAACTTGAGTATTAAATGCTGCAGGAGCAGTAAGTTGTGGCTTTTCAGAAAGCGTGATAATGACTAATGCTTTGTTGTTACCAGGTGCAGGGGCCGGTGTGTCCTGAGGAAAAGACGGATACACAATGTTGAACTCAACTAATGGAGACCCAAGCCACGTCGTTGTGAATTATGTTGAGGAGTATTTGGACCTGGTGGAATCACTGCCTTTTGATTTGCAGAGGAGTGTGTCCCTGATGAAGGAAATTGATGCCAAGTATCAAGGTAAGAAAAAAAGTGCAGGCATTGATGCACAAGACAAATCTCATTCAAATCTTTGTACAGTAATCATAAACTAAATGCTAAAGAGGTAACAAAAATCATGTGTCAAACACACGAAAAGAAATGTATACGACACAATTACTTCGGGTGTTTCCTTGGAAGTACTGTCGAGCTCGGTGCTTGGCATAGCGGAAAGTGCGTGCAGTGTTTACTCGGCACACTTGCCACATTTTGCAGAGGAATTCTAGAGTAGCTTGTTTTTCTTCCTGTGTGACTGTGTATTACAGGTGAGCATACAATTAAGCAAATATAGAGTGTAAACTGACATTTGTGCATGAATGTTTCGTCAACAGCAGCTTCCTAAGTCCAAACAACTGCACTCCTGTAGAATCTAAATTACTTCCTGTCTTTTCTTACTAATCCAGGTAAATGATCAGGTACCTCCCAAGTGTACAAACTGAACAGTCCACAAATGACATAGTACGTGGCAGACATGTAGGTATAATGTACAATTACACACTACGTGTCTGAATCCACCAGCTTTTAGCCTCTCTCGCTTGAGCCAAATAGCTACTGCTTTGCTCTCTGTGCTGTCTTGTCACCATCCCCCAAAGTAGTCCGTCTTACCTCCTGTATTAAACACGTGGCACGCTTGATCAACACACAGGATGTTTGTTGGCAGGACACTAAGCTAACAGACTGGACTGGAGATACACTCAGCTTCAGAAAACACACTTACAGTCGTTTTCTTTTGTGCATACTTCAGAGAATTTCAGTATTCTTCCTCCTGCCTGAATTTCTTCTCCCTCCATCTCTTCTTTGGCAGATATTCTGAAGGAGCTCGATGATGCTTATGAACGTTATCGCCGGGAGTCTGACTCACTTCAGAGGAGAAAGCTTCAGTTATCCATTCAGAGGGCACTGATCCGCAGTCAAGAGCTCGGCGATGAGAAGATCCAGATTGCTGGTCAAATGGTACGTAAAGAACGTCCTGCAGCTGCTCTGGTGGAGCCGTTCATTGGCAAACCTCCAGGTGTGAGTGTGTTTATGTAACTGTGTGAGCATAGAGAAGTGCTTTCCTGGAACATTTGTGCACAGAAAATCTTCCTGGAGTAAATAAAAAGGGGGAAAAAAAGGTTTTATAAGCCTACTGAAAGGCCTTTTTGTATTGGAATTCATTAGCTTTTCCATTTTGCACACATTTGAATTTCACTGAAATCGGCACCAGGAAAAACATCTTTGCAGCTCTTCAGCAGCACAACGCACTGAATCTTCTTATTATAGTTACACACCAGAGGGTTACTAGAAACACAACACCATATTCAACCTTCCCCTTTGACACGTGCTCAGTCTGTTAAAGCTGAAAGAAGATGCATCTCTTATATCACGGACTGGGTGTTCACTGAATTTTAATATAAGATGTACCTTTATTAATGATAGTTAATGTTGCTGTTATATTGCATAAAGAAACAAAAATATTTCTTATTCAAGTTTGTTTCCTGTGGAGATGAATGTCTTTTCACATAAAACATTCATCAAAACATATTTTTCCAAAGAAGGCCAGCTTACCACTGCTCAGACTAAATAAATTGTAGGCGTAATTCCAGTTTTAACTTCGCGAATAGTCATCCACACGTCTCCAAACCACAGCAGACAGAGCTTTACACTAAGATATCAGCTTTCTGTTTTTTCTTCTTCTTTCAGGTGGAGTTAGTTGAGAACAGAACGCGGCAAATAGACTGGCACTCTGAACTTCTCCTTTCCTCTCAAGAAGTCCCAGAGAGCCATGTTCCTACGACAACATCCATGACAACCACTGCAGCATCCATGATGTCATCGTCATCATCAGCCATCATCACTCCAGGCAAAACTGGCCAACACGACAAGAAGCGTGATGAGGTGACCCCAGGCTCAGGTGGTGGAGACAAGTCTGGAGGGAAACGCTCAAGACGTCAGAAAAATGGAGAAAATCGGGAGAGTTACGGAGCCCTGGACCACACTGAGGAAGTTGGCCTGGGAGCGTCGCGGGAAAAGAGAGCCAAAACATCTTCAAAGAAGAAGAAACGGTCAAAGGGAAAGTCCGAGAGAGAGGTGTCACCCCCGGACCTGCCCATCGATCCCGATGAGCCAACGTACTGCCTGTGTGAGCAGGTGTCCTACGGCGAGATGATTGGCTGCGATAACGATGAATGTCCCATTGAGTGGTTTCATTTCTCCTGTGTGGGTCTCCATCACAAGCCCAAAGGCAAGTGGTACTGCCCCAAGTGTAGGGGTGAAAATGAGAAGACCATGGACAAGGCCTTAGAGAGGGCCAAGAAGGAGAGGGCTTACAACAGGTAGCTCGCCATGTGTGGCCCAATGAACACTGTTGTGCGAAAATATAATTTTATGTCTCGTCTTTGTTGCCATTTACTGTCAACACTGTTTAAAAAAAAAGGTAAGATAAGAGGGCTTTTGTAAATAGTTATTTTTGTAACAGCTGCATAGCTGAGTAACGAGATTGCTTCCTCGTGGTTGGAATCGGTTGTAAAGAGTGGACTTCATGTAACCAGCTGCCCTGCACTTACATCCCTTTTGTTTTCATCATGCATGCAACTTCACCCACTCCATCACATATGCTCAATGAACAAATAAAATGTTTGTAAACAAAGAAGAATTTTATTATGATCATTAAGGGATAAAGGTCAAGGTCAACTCGTTCCAGTAGTTTACTCTTTAGTGAGCCGTCACTTGCTGGTGAACGTTGTGGAGCATTTACCAGCCGTGGAGCCTGATGTTTAGGAGCTGGTGTGACTTCACTCATCAAGTGGAAACGAGTTCAAATGAAGAATAATGTGGCTCTCTAACTGCTGGATGTGCAAGTAAGAAAAAGTTCCCTATAACAATTTAAAAGGTGATGACAACCTGTGTCTGCTGCCCCTCAAATGGCAAAAAAGAAGCATTTAGTGCATGTTTAAAAGTTAAAGATGTATTCATACATCTTTAGCACAGACCAGTGGCCATTGAAAGGCTTCTTGGTCGCTGTGATTATTCCTCATCAATACTTAAGAGATGCTGAACTTTAAGGCATTTTAACAAAGACTGGATTTCATCCATCACCTCGCAGTGAAATTGCTTCAAGGAGGGATGTTTGTGGTCAGTGGAGTCAAAACAGGCATTTCTGGCCTGTTTCAAATTGATAGTGTGACACTAAGTGAAAACACCAGCCGCAGATCTTTGTCCTTACAGAATCTCAGTGTGTAATATCACTTAAGCTTTAATAGTTCACCTATTCACATGTCAATACAGCGAGGCTTTAACTCTCATGTTAATGGATAATCACCTTATTATATATAAAACCTTGGTTTACCTCACGTGCAGTGCCTCAGATTGATGTTTTGAGTCTTCTTGACATAAATTCACAAAAACTGAGACAGCTTAAGTATTAACTTCTAACAAAGTAAGAAAAGCAAGTTTTAGGTCAAATAGTATTTGTGGTTACAATAAATAATTTCCAACATAAGGATGATTTGCCTTTTTTTTTTATTTACAAGTGCTGAAAAAATGACATGGGGGGCAACCAGTGCAAAATCTGTACATAAATTCAGTTGCAGGTTTCTTATATACATGATTACTGAACAGGAACGTGAATACACTCTTTCTGTCATGCATGTAACAGAGTTCACAACACAGCAAAAGACTTGGTGTAAAGATGTCTGATTTAGTTGTAGTCCATGATACTCAGGGCTGCTCATTCTCTCAAGGAAAGGGAGGGAGATCACACTGGAGCCCAGACAAACTGACAAAAGATGAGGGATACAACAGAAGAGAACCCATGACTTAATACAAACCCCCGAGACATTAAATGTAATTAGTCACTGTGAGTTATTACAGCAAGTTAGAACACACCAGAATTTGGGGGAAATGGCCCATAAGTCCATACTGACAAAACATCAAGGCAAGATTCAGCAAATTTCCCCTGATGGACTGGAAAAGGGGGATAGAATAGATAAAAATAAATCCCTCTTGGCGGGCAGAAAAAAAAATCTATGAAGGGAAGTTGAAGGTAAAGTGCATAAAAGCTTAAAATCAAAAAAATGGGGGGGCCCAGAAATTAAGAGGTACTCCACTAAAACTTGCAGCACACACAGCTTAACAATGGAGAGAGCAGCCATCAGTATTGTCAGGTCAACTGTCTCTCCAGCTTTGTTCTACGATGGCAGACACTCGCTTCTCGTACTCCCGCTTGTTCTCCTGGTACAGCTGAGCTGCCTGACTGTTGGCTGGACTGTTGGGGTTTGGTTCATCAAGCAAGGACTGAGGAGGAGGAGATCGATACCGAGGGTGAGAATGTTTCCAAGCAAAATTAACCAAACAGCACCTACCGTCTGGTTTCCAGTACATTCATTTAAACAGAGCCTCAGATACGTTTGTTAAAATCAAATAAAATTAATCCATTCATGAAAATTATCAAGCAACAGAACCTGTATTGAAGATATTTGTTAGGTGCAGCCCTACCCCTTAGCATCAAATTCTAAACCTCACTGTATTTGCAAACGCTGCATGAACACAGGTCTGCATATTTAACCTGCCGTTTTTCCTTTCCCAGAAGAAAAGGCCCAATTTGTCCAATTTTATACAGGTATTACTATTTCTGTCTAAGAACAGAAAAATGTGTTACAATTCTGATATACAATGAATGATTTCAGTGTTTTATATAATAAAAACACTAGATGTGTGGCCACTTTTGGTTAAAAGTAAGATAAGGCAAGCATTTATAACATTTTACTGTATTATTGTATCACCTGGATAGATGTAAGGATAGAGGACACATCGTAAGTGGGACTCCAGCGATTCTGTAGAATGTCCAAACATATACTGCCGTCTGCATAGACTGTGGAAACAAACACAGTTACACTCTGCCCACAGATACCGACAGTATAACATGCCAGAGGAGAAGCCAATATTCCTACCATTTGGATGAAACATCTTTGACACAAATCGTACTGTGGGGGGTTTGTTGGGGTATTCTTCTGTGAACTCTACAATGAGTTTAAATGTACCTGGGACAAAGAAAAGACACACACAAAAAAAGATTTACTAGCCATTAAACTGTGTTCGTAGGGAGGAATGTTTGAATGCAGAATAAGTGTGCTTGAACAAACTTCCCCTACCAACAAGAAAAGTTGTCTACCACACATTTAACAACCACAGGAAAACTAATGAGGGATACTCTTCAACAAGTGGAAAGAAAATACAATTTGGTTTTATTATAGGAAGGCGGATGTTGAGAAATATTTAGTAAAACTCTCCATTTCAACTTATTTTCTATCCATGTTTTAGGTTCATTCAATATATTTTCTATGTGAAGTTCTTGGAGCATGTGATTTCTTTGTCTGTGGGTGTAAATTTGTTTTAACCCCACAGCATCACAACAGGGTGTTTTTTTTTGTTTTTTTTGTTTTTTTTTTGAGGGGCAGCTTTGGGTTGTGCCTGACAGATAATACCCACAGTAAGGTTTAATCTGTGGGAAGACTTTCTGGCGCAGACTGAAATAGGCTTATTTCGGTTAATCGAGACCAGCAGTGAATCTGTGCCCATCTGGAAATTGGGAGACTCCGTTATGCTTGTTTGCTTCAGAGTGTTCAAACATGGCAAAATTCGTTTTTTCCTGTAAAGTTTCAAATTACTGCCTGCCATTGTATTAAAGGAATAAGAAAGTTTGGAGACCTTTGATGCTCCTGTTTTCATCCTTATTTTAATCTTATTTGTACTATTACATTAATTTTCTATCCTTGTATTTAGTTTCATTCTATGTCTTTTTTAAGTGAAGCACGTGGAGCTATAGGTATAAGGTGCAATATAAATAAAGTTTACTATTGGTACTATTATTAAAATACTTTCTCGATTTGCCACACTGACTGAATAACATAAGACATAACAATGTGTTTCATATTATTTAAATTTCATGGTGAGTTTTTAATGATATTCTTTTGAGATTTTGAGTGGAGTATCACCTTAAAATAAAGGGTGTGATAAAGTTACTAAGTTGTTTGTTTGTGTTGAGATGTTTTACATGCAATCCAGTGACAATATGCCTTACTACACAAAACAGGAAGTGACGAACACAGTGAGATACTTACCGTCCTCAAAGGGAGTTCCTTCAGGGCTGTAAGGTTAGAGAAAAAACGTATTTTGTTATTTATTTCACACTTAACAGACAAATTTACAAGATCTATTGATGGGAAAAATATGTGTCCATATAAATTTTTGCTGTGCATCAATACCTTACCCAAATATGACTGCATTCCACACCATGATATTGTTTTCAGATGGAGCACCACTAACACCAGCTGGAGGGTCCTCTTGTAGCCTTCACGACAAAACAAACAAAACCAGACTGTTATGGCAGGACCTTTACATGATACTCTACTAACAGAAAAGCTTGATTTATTCAGCCAAACAGTAGAGTCATGTGAATCTCATTGCAGAATGGCCTCTTTCCTCACCAAAGTTAATATTTCAGTATTTGGAGGCAGGTACAGCAGAGCTCTGGTTCGAGTTAGCAAATCAATTGCCACATTTTTATCTAGGTTACGTTCCATTTACACCTTTACCCCTGGTGATGTTAAGCATTTTTGCAAGATGTAAATCATTCTTCTACTTTGAACAAATATCTACACATCACGATAGTGACTAAGCAATTGTCTTTGTAAATCAATCATGTCAGTGCGCATGAATCATGTTAACACTGGGCACTGTATATTCTTAGTAACTATTATGCTGCATCAAGTTTTATCAGCTGGTATAAACATGCATGTTATTACTAACTAGTTAGCAATCTAAACAAGTTTTGCATTGTGGCAGCTTTAAGTCCAATCTAAGTTTGACTTCAGGGGGACTATTGAAGAAAATCAAGGAATTTCAGAGTTTCAGGAGTAGTTAAGTAATTTTGGTATTTGTTGTGTTTGTATGATTAATTTACCCCTAAAATCAATTTCTCATTAGTATTATAGTAACAGAAATTAAGCTTCAGAGCACTATATAGTTAGTGGTACAATATTTATCTTTTTATCCTTTTGACCCTAGCAAAATAGGAACCGAGGCCAAAATGAAAATGTTAATCTCTTAAAAACAGGGACACATATCTAATACTGTCAGTTGGGAAAGATTTCAATGGTTTACTTTTCCTGGAAAAAGCTCTCCAAATTCCTGTAGGATACAATCAGAACAACTAAAACAAAAGCTCATGCTTGATGCAATCAGAGGATCTGGCCCTGCTGAAATTTACAGTGAGACATGTTTGAGGAACCTACAAGGCTAATAAAATGTTGGATATCGAGGGATTTTTTTACTCAGATTGGCACGAGGTGCAGCTTGCTAATAAGTTAATAGCAACTAATACTAATAAAACAACAACAAAAATCCCTTTGCGGTGAAAAACTGTTCGCTACAGTTCATACTGACTTTAGCTCGAGGACCGAACTCATTGTGGCTTCCGCTATGGCTGAATGTTCTTTTCACGTTCAAACCCATGTATTCGTCTAGGATTTCTGGGCAATACTCCGTGGTGTTTGATCTCTAAATACCTACCACCAACCAAACTTTGATTAACTAATTTATTTGTGTAAGAACCGTATGGTTTCAACAGAGTCAACGTTACCGTTAGTTAGCAACGTACACTGACACTAATGTCAAAGAGACAGGCTTAAATTGATAGAGCACTACCGTTAGACAGGTTGTAACGTCAGTAAATGTGTTTTGCCCAAGGATAAAATGGTCAAGCGATCATTTGCCACGGACATTTAAATGTTAGCTAGTTTAATAAGTTGGCTAGCAGTCGTAAAGTGTGACAACAACCCAAGACGACTAACCTGTTAGCATGTACCAGCTAGCACCGTTAGCTTCTAGCTAAGGGCGAAGCGTTTCTCCGGAATTTACGTTTAAGCACTTAAAAAATGTTCCATTTCGTAAAAACACGGAAAACTACACAGTATACGTTCGTATTTTATTGTGGATATTGGCGAATCAATAAGTTTAACACTATCAAAAAATACTGGCCATCTGTGCCAAGCTAACGAAAGCTAGGCTAATGTTAGCTGTTTTTGACAAATCATAGCGAACTTAACTAGCAAACATTATCGGTTTCGGCATCATTTCAGACCATCAACTCACCGTTTAAAATCTCTCATAAGTCTCCTTCTAGCTGGGGTTGACATGGTTTAACTTGTGGAACGCCTACTGACAATACCGATACGTAAATATGAGCTTATTTTGTGAAAACGTTATATCGTATTTAATGGTTATTTGACACCTTAACTACACCCCCCTTCCTTCTTGCCCGTCGCTCTCTCGATAATCCTGACTCTCTGGTTAGCCCAGCTAGGTTTACAGGACGATACCACATCACAAAAAGAGCAGGGGACAATTTTGAGTGCCATGTTAAACAGAAATGTCTGAAATGTCTGGAAAATGAATACTGGAACCCGGTGCTGTTAATACAATGTGCACTACGAAAAACATTGTGCTACACTAAAGTATACATGTATCTACTATATTGTTTTATTTAGCAGCACGTTTTATCTCCCCCATTTCTCATTGAGATCGTCATGCGTCACGGGGCGTGGTCACAATGACGTGCTGTTTGTGTATCGTAGTTATGATGAAGGTCGCTCCTGGTGACAGATGACAGTTGGCACTAGAATCAGGGGATAAGCGGAAGAGGACTATACACAATACAAATTTGAGTGGGTATGAAAAGAAATAGGAGGAAATAGAAACGAGAAGGTAGTAACAACCGCACTAAGAATAGCACAGGGACTTGAACAGGACTCTTCACATTATAAGGAAGCAGCCAACAGGACTTTGTGAACATTTTAGTACCAGGAACCAGTAGAACACATACACATTAACAGCAAGGCATCCACCTCAGAAAAACAGGACATGATGGAGGGAATAAAAAGATCAGGGCTAACAGGAGCATGATTAAAGACTATACTGGAATGTGGTGGTCAGTTTTTAAGAGGACAGGACTGACAGGAACACTGTGACACTGTAGGAGTTAACTCACTCCACAAGATGATGGTAACGCAACACCAAGGATGCAAGCTGCCCTTAAACCTCAATGGAGTGCGGTGACTGTTGGCAGTACATGTGCCCTTACATGTGAGGCTGGAGCGGGGTAGCCTCGTCTGCTCCATTTAGAGCAGTATTGCGGATAAAACTAGGTCATGGATACTTTATAAATGCAAAAAACTGCTTTGACTTTCTGTAATAAAAAGATGCAGCCAACAGTATGATTTATTATTGGCTAACATGTCATCTTTGCCAGGATAAAGATTTGTTTCACAAGTTATATTTACATGAAGCAGTCCAAAAGAAGAATAAGTAACTTTAACTTTTGTAAAATGTTTTTCTTTTTTTAAAATTATGGAGTACTACAGTATGTACTTGCATTGTTTATTATTAACGTCGAGAGGGAGGCAACACCCCACCTCTTGTTGAGACAAACAAAATTTAAGTATTGGCAGTGGTTCAGTACAGACGCTTTAGTGTATATGAGAACAAGGCTATTTACAGCTTAATCAAACTTGAATAATAAGCTAAACAATCGCTTTCTTTTCCACAACACAAACAAACTTAATCAACTTTATCAGTTACAAATTTCAATCCATCCAAAGCAATGGGCCTGCCCTTCCAACAACAAATATTCATTTCACTGAATAACAGGACCATTCAATGGCTTTAAGGCAAATTAATGCTTGTTTAGGCTTATATGAGATTCAGGCAAAAAGGACGGCCTGTCAACTTGATCTGTTCTACTTTAGGATCCATGGTAAAGTAGCATGGTGCTGAAGAAGGCATGGTCATATAACTGCTCTGCTTTCACAGACTTCAGGTGCTCCACCTGGCTGCCTGCAGTGCCGTTGTTCTCAGGTGAGTCGCTGTAGATGAGTTGGCCGATTTCTGCCGCTGGGTCACACCCAAATGGAGGCTGTGGTTGATCGTGACCGTTTGAGGACAAATCCTCACAGTGCCTGGCACCTGCCACTGGAAATGAGACAAATAGTCAAAGGGCAGACACATAATTAATTTGCCGCTATATTCCTGCTTCCATAAATATAACAAGAGAGGCAGAACTCTGAATTGATTTTGTTTTGCACAACTATTGAAAAGGGGGATCGAGATGACGGGCAAACTACAGAGAAATTTAGAAGCGTTAACGTGACCGCATTTCAACACACTCACTAGTCACAAAGTGGATCAATAAATTGCAAAATACATTCTACAGCCTTGTGTAATCCCACAAGTGTGACCCGAGACCTTGTTTTAAATGGATCACATACTGACCTGTGGCTGCTGAGGCATATGGTTAGTGCCGTATGACACACTGACCCAGTTTCTGACTCCACGGGAGTATTTGAACTAATGCGTCATGTCAAGCAAATCTTAAATCTTCCAGATGTGATGGCATGCCGTAATCCAAAACCCTACATAACATGCAGATGTGACTTACATGAGGGAAGTACAGTCTAGTGAAATTATCTTTATAACCCTTCATTTGCATTATTCTGAAATAAAATTTAGTTCAAAGGCCAACAAAAACACCATAGGGACAGGACTTATCAGATGCATGATAACACATCAAGAAACAAAAAGTCCACCACAGCCACATTTAGAAAATTTATCAACATTTAATGATTTCACACAGTCAAGTACAAAGCTAAACCTGCTCAGTACTAAGCATTGCACGCTCCAAGTTGAATGACTATACACTCGGACCTTCTGGCATTTAAAGCAAAATACAAATTAACTACCTAGAACATGAAATAGTACTACAAAACACAGAAAGCAGAAAGAATTTCCCATACCACTATCTAGAAAAGTTGAAAATAATGTACATCGAGTAATTGTTCCACTAACAAGTAAAGCTCAAGAAATAAGGCTTTTTGCAAATTCCTGCAAACTTTCTTAAGCAAAACTGTTTAATCATAATGTAAAATGGCCAATTACCAATTTCAAATTGAGACTGGGTAATATTATATAACATACAGATGTGCAAGCCCTGCTAGTTGCCTAAAAAAAACCCTAACATATACAGTAAACATTCACCATGCTTGAGAATCAAATAAGCACACAGCCAAAATGAACGCAAGGGAAAAAACAGGAATAACCAAATTCCAAGCCCATGGACCACTATGTCTTCGTACATGACATCTGCAAACTAGGAAAAAGTTGCAGTTTAGTTGTTTATATTTTAGGAGCTACATTCATATTGGGATATGCTTTGGCATAAGGGCAATGTTGAATACAAAACAGCATCAGCTAATGTGTGGTAGCATTTAACCTTGGGAGATATTTCTTTACTGTATATTAAAGAGTCATTTTTACATATCATCATCAAGCATTGTTTAAAATCAGAAAATATTTGATTTACTAAACTCAACTGGGAGAAAAATGTATGCCTCAAGAAAACCATCCAATCACGATTTAGATAGCATATCTTATGTGCACACTAGTCACTTTTTTTAGCCATCTCTCTTAATCAAACTGTATAGGAATATCACACTTGAACATGTAAGAGCTTTACCCATTCCATACTGAAATACACCGACGTCTCCAGCATGAGGCCAAGAGTAACATTTTCAGGTGACCAATGAAGCTGCCCATTTTCCTATTACGCAACAATGCACAATTTGACAAGCAATAATTAAGACTAACTTTAGACGTGACCAAGACTTTTTGACAAGATTTTTCCAATCAGCCAGTATGACCTGCGTTTGCACTGTGTCAAGGGAATGTCAATCAATTTATGTCATCTAGGACGTTGCTGTATAATTGTGCAAAACAAAACTCATCCTTTTCTCATACACATAAAAAATTCAGGATTACACAATGATTATCTGTATAATTGGACGGAAACATTAAATATAACTATATAACAAAGAAACTGCAATACTTTTTTCCATTCGAGTATAATCAGTTACATGGAAAAGTAGAAAAGACAGCACACACACTACTATTCATCTTTCAAGTGTAGCTTACCACCAGATCAAAACAGATCTATTCCTTTATGCATGTATTATGCCAAAAACAACAAAAACATAGCCAGATGATACCAAAAAGATATACTGCACAAATGAGAACATTAGCGTTAGCCACTACACACACACCGGCCCTCTACAGGTAGGCATAAGAGTTGGTGCAACGACAGGGGGTCTGCATGGACGCCACAGTGATGACCTCCAGCTCTTTAGTTGCGGGGCTCGACCTGTCCTGTTCCCCCTGGTCCTCACACTGATCCATGGGCCCTGGCCCCTGTGGTGGTGCAAACCCATTCAGCCCAAATGCAAAGGGTCCTGGCCCACCTGAGGTTACAGTCGCTGCCAACTCCATGTTCATGCTTTCCATCTGGGCCTCTCCAGCACCACCCTGTGGCCCATTCCCATTCAGCAATTCTGGTGGCATGCCCAAACCTGAGAGAGACGCATGAAAAAGTAAAGCTGGGAATGGCATTTGAACTGTTTAACTTCAAACTTGACAGGAACAATAGGCCATCATAAGGCTCCAGCTGGATTTCATGCTGCTCCTGGATCTATTTTGAAGGCACTTCTACCTTTAGAACTTAATACTGCACTGCAGTTTTTCCCCATTGGCTGAAATAAAAAGACACATTTTTACACAATTTAAAGTCTAAGCTCCAAAAATCCCATTCTTAAGTTTTTTGTGATCCACTCTTATGGTAAATATGGTTCTGAACTTGACACTGTAGTTAAATGAGTACTTCGTTTTAATAAACCACTTAAAGTTAATGTCTGATGCTAAAATAAAATATGGTGTGTGAAGTGTTTTTAGTACAGACTTGATTTTTACATATAGGGTGCATGCACATACATTCTGTATCTGCCTACCGTTATCATGAGATCATACACACAGATCCCACATGGGGCAGTCTTGTCTGTGCTCTGAAATGCTGTGTATTTGGCTTATTGTTGAGTAATTTAGTCCAGAATGACTGCATGTGCAGCAATCTAAGCTAATATTAGACGTTCAAGCTGAAAGAAAGCTGGAAAAGAAAAAGGTATATCTAAAAATAACTCAAAGCAGGTCTGATCAGCTTAGCGTCCTACCGTTAGGTCTAGCCTTCTTCACTGGGTTCGCTTCCATGCCATCGAACGACCTCTTTCTGTTGGGCACGCCATTCAAGAAGCTGCGTCCTTGGATAGTGGGGTGAGCGTGGCCCCCGTTCTGGGTCACGCCATTCAGAAAAGCCCCATTATGGGACTGAGCCATGTTTTGCTGGAAGTTCTGGGCATTGGAGAGAATCTCAGCGCACTCCTGGAATCCCTGGGCGTGGGCCAGGTCAGCAGCAGTCAGCCCACTGGCATTCCTCATACTGCACAATGGGAAGAAGTAGTGTTAGAGACCCTCGCTGTATTTTTTGAGTCACACAAACAAAAAAACAAACAAAAACAAGACACGCCCAAGCGCTCACACACAGGCACACACATAGACTCATTAAGCAAGTATTCGCACACACAGACAGACACACAGATGTATAGAAATAGCCTGTGCTGCTCTAGCCTCTCACATCCTCTTCGTCATCCTCAAGAGAGATGACGACTGATCCTTTTGGATCATTTGCATTTTCCATAGAACTTAAATCCTGACAGTTTCCAAAAAGTTAAGGAAACACATATGCTGCAAAAGGACATGATTAAGACAAATGAAGGTATGCACTGGTTTATTCAGATGAGAACCTGAAATGACAATTAAGTTATTTCTATGAAATGATCCGCTGAATCCAAAAAGAGAATTTCTGCAGGTGAAGAGCTACATCTTGTCCTCAGGACAAACGCGACATCAAGGAGGATTTTGGAGAGAATGAAAGGCAGCAGTCATCTCACATGTCCACCAGTGATACTGCTCAAGGATTTCCACAATGCCCGCATCCAAATTGCAGCCAGTGATGTCGCCATGTGACACATTTAAGCTGCAAAGAAAAAACCGTACAGTGGTACACTGTATGTGTATGTGTGTGTGTGTGTGTGTGTGTGTGTGTGTGTGTGTGTGTGTGTGTGTGTGAAGTGGGAACTAGTAGATTGAAGAATTATTCTCAAGACAAGTACAAGATTCAGAAGTTCATCATCCAAAGGAAGCCAGGATGTAGCAGAGTTGTATCTTCAGGGAAAGTGCAGATTCAGTGGTCTTGAGGGAGAATGAGACAAGAACAAACTGCAACCTTCGACCAATGGAAATCCACACATCTTCATCTGGTCTTCATCTTGTTTCGGGAAGGAGGAACAAGAGAATGAAAAAAGAACTGTACTGCTCTAAGAGGAGCTTGTACAGCCATTCGTTAATCAAAATCTGCACTACGTTCAGAGGTGTTAATCATATCCAGTTGCAGCAGGAATAACATGACCTTTTTTGATTGCAATAATGAATGAGCAAACAGTGGTGTCTCATAGCTTTTCTATTTTCAGACTTGCACATGGCACCTCAGTATGGAAGCAATTTCACTCAAAAAATAAAACTATGAGAGATATTATTTCTTATCAACGTTATTAATACTATGTAAATTAAGATTAAAGTCTTATCTTTATGTTGCTGCTGTAGTTATGTAGTAAATAAACTGGCAGATATAACAGTCAATTTCCTCCTGCTGAAGTAAAATTAACGTGCAGGAACAAGTATCTCATGGTCTACCTCTAACCAATAGGGGCCTTTTGGCTTAATGATGAGAACTCTCCGTTCATTGGCCAGCTCCAAAACAATACTGCACTTGTTCTGTGTCTAAATGTCATCGCACTGCAAAATGAGTTCCCCAAGCAAACAGCCACGTCTTTGTCAGAGAACTGGGACTTCGGCCCACATCCAAATTTGTACTTACTATTAAACATGTGACAGGAAAAATGAAAACTTCACCATCTGCAGCCTGTTTTATATGTATATATCTCAATAAACCAGAGGGTAATGTCCAATTTTAGTGAACAAGGTGGTGTACGTGGCTGCTTTAGGACATGTATGATTGAACACTAGGTTTTATTCTAGCTTATTTACTCTCTTGTATACTACTTTAATTACTGCGAAGTTGAAACCAAGTGACAATGACTTCCACACAATGAGGCAGAATTTTAAGCACATGGCTACTGTTTGGTCATTCATTTTGTTTAGAAATTCTTCTCTCTCTGCCTTTTTTATCTAAACAGTTGTGCAAAAAAAAGAAACATTTCAAGAGCTAGTGCACATGTAAAACATTTTATAAAGAATTTAAGATTGAAAAAAACAAAAACAAAAAAAGTAGATAAAATCACACATTAACTTGTTGCACATTACCCGTCCCCTTCAAAATTAACGCTTCCAAAAGATTATTCCAAGAAATTACATTTATATCAAAAACCAGTTTGAGGTAAGGCAGATGGCTTGATCTCACTCCAAGGAACACAAATTATACTACTTAAATCAACAGTTCATTACTCTTAATAAACAAAATTTCCTTCTGAACAGAACAAGTGAGCCAATTAGTGCAGACTAGAGAGGAGCCAATGAACTGAAATGTTACTGCATGCAAAATACACTTCAACAAATTATCAAACCCTTAAGCAATTATCAGATACTGGCATCTACACTGACTGTAAATCTGTCTCATTTTAAATGCTACAAAATTACTTGTCGTAGTTGTTATCCAGAGAAGGTCCAGCGGTTAAGCCTGCAGTCTCTGGAGTCACATGTGTGCTGACCTCAGATCAAATCCCAACAAACCTTCCATCTCCTGAACTTTGGCTTCCTCAGTTTTTCACCACTTAAAAAACTCAATACTTTGACTGGCTGCAAAGTCTACCCGTCATTCTATGGAGTAAAAGATCTTTGTTTTTATTGACAAAGCAATCATAGGAAACTCCCAGCCATATTTTAAGGTTTGAGGTTGTGGCATTACAACAGCATTCATGGATTCACAAAAAGACAATCTCATAGAGAATTATTTCTTTTCTGATAAACTCACTGTTTTTCCTTACTCACTCACTTAACTTCCATTGTTTTGTCTTCCTTCTTCCACCTTGGATTATTGCATGACCCCCTTAATAACCCTATAATCCCTTTACATTATCATAAAAAGAGTATTCCTTTAGTGAGACCTGACATCTACAGTTAGCAATGATCCAAAAAATGGACAACAGAGTGCGCTGGTTAACCCAGGTTTTATGAGAAAATTTAAAAGGAAGCGTTAATTCTTTGTAAATGCCTGGTATGCTTTGCTTTTCCGTCCTAAGCACACAATATGCATCTTCTCTAACTATCGTCTAACCTTCCAGCCTATTATCATGCTACATGTTGACATGGGACTCACGTGATTAAACCTGTCCATATAAAGGGCTCCTATGGTTAGTTCACATAATCAAAAACAAATCATAAAATGAAAACAAAAGACTAGATACAGGAACAATCATGGATAATAAGCAAAGCATGCAGGTCTAAAACTTTAGTTTTGATTCATAAAAACCTAGCATTAAAACCAATCACCGCAAGAAATACCTCAACAGTTTGCCAGTGTGTAGATAGGAAGCGATAGTGAGAACACTCAATGCCACAACAGTGCGGCTATCCCAGGGAACGGGGCAGACTCAGCAGTGTCTATTCTCCCCCTTTCTAGGATTACTTGAAAAAACCAAGTCATTTCCAATTCAATGGCTGCAAAACATTAAGACGTACGGTTCTGTTTCTGTTAACAGTATAGAAAACTTTTTTTTTGTAACTTATTGTCACTTTCATAAAGGAAAAGGTGACAAAGATTAGATGTCAAAACAGACTATGATATTGTATAGGGTTAATACTATGACATACAAAATGAAACATTTCTGTGTAGGAGATAAAATATTTGGTACAGTGAAATGACAGTGAATAACCATTGCAACAGGATGATTGTTAGCATTACACAGTTCAGTACATGATGCTATGCAAATCTAACCCATCTCACTCAGCTGCTCTAAGCCTCTGTCACTGCTCTACTCTCATCACTGGCAACACTTTCCTTCCTGCTGCTAGCTTGCTAATGGAGCTCCTTAACACTTTGAGGCTCATGACAAATTATAAAAACCTCCCTTTTGTGATGAAACTTTGATTTTAGGGTGATAGAAATTAGAAAATACATTTTTTTATGACATTTTTAAAATATGTGATTGTTTTAACCCATGTAGATTACATTTTGAGTTGGACACTAAGTTACCCTGTGAGGCAGCTGGATTCACAAGATCACACTTCGCAAGAATCCATCTTGCCAGGCTTCAAGTTAAACCACAGTGGTTCAGACCAATCGGCGTCGTGTGAGGAGGCTTCAGGCATAGTTTAGGTGTGACGACAGCGAGAGAAGCGACTGTTCGTTTGAAAACAACAGTGGCTCCTAAAGAGGTTAGTGTAGATGATGCCACAGCATCACTTATGTCAGAACTGGAGAATATTTCTTCATTGAAAGAAGAACAAAGAACAGTACTGAAGTCTTCACTGGAAAAGATGTTTGCACTCTTCTCCCAACTGGCTTCAGAAAGAGTTTCACCCTCCTACTGTGTCATATGATTCATTCATCTGATTCGTTGAAGTTAGCCCATGACAGACGATTATAAATAAATGGTTCATCAATGCCAAGTATTTTTTTGAAAGTGCCTACCCACTTTTTCCAAAATAGTTTCGCGTTTCATCGGATGATTTCCCAGATGGTCTTATTAGAGATTACAGGCTTTTATTTAAAACAGACAGGGTAAAGTTAAGGTCATTTTGTCTCATTGAATAACATGGATATTTAAAGTATGTTAAGTCTCATGTTGTAACATTTGAACCATGAACATTGTTTTTTCACTGTGAGTATTTTGTCATATTTGGTTTAAACGGACAGACGATAACAAGTGGCAAAGGAGCCAAGTCTCTTCATTAAGTCTTCTTCACACGACTCTTCCAGTCATACTGAACCAAAATGATTCAATGTAGTAGTATCCCAAAGGAAAGTTCTTCTCACTTGGTAATGGGACAAAGATAAGCATAGCACGTCCCTCTTTCAAATAGATTTATACCTTCGTCTGGACCCGGTCTCTGCAGCGCAAGCGTGTGCAGGGAAAAATTCCTGTGTGATTATGTAAATATAAAATACAGATAGCAATGTGAAGGGTTGGTGGTTTGGGTCAACAGGAAAAGGGAAAATGTAACCAACTGTGATACCACTGGCAGTTTCAGCTGAACTCATATAAAGGTCAGCGCAGCCAATGATTCACGGAAGTGTATAAAAGCCTCTGATACTGAAAGCCTTAGTACATATTTTGGACTATGAAATCATCCAGACAGATGAGTGGTGTCAGGTCCCTGACTCAAACCCTCAAACAGCCATCAGGTGCTGTTGGGTGATCCCTGATCATCTGTGGCTGTTTTTGGCAGCCGTTCGGCAAACTGAGTGCATTGAATCAGTGGTGGGGGCAGATGGTGAGAGAGCTCTCTGAACTGCAGTTTCGCCTAATGAATCAGAGATGGTTCCATTTAGTAGAGTTTCTCCTCACTGTTTACATCTGTTTTCTTCTTCAACAAGCAAAAAGCCTGACACCAACAGAGCATAGAAGTGTAGGAACAGTCACTGTTGCAAAGTGCATACAGTGAGACCATTTATGAATCCAGGCTGATTATTTCCTCTTGTGAGGGCACAGGTCAGCTGGTCAGTTGCAATCTTGAGGTGTATCCAAGAGCAACGGAAGATGTGAGGTGTCACAAGGTGATGACGCAAAGCGTTTGATAAGAAGTCAAGACCCTTTTACCAAGAATCTTTGCAAAGAAACTGAACAAAGCGAGCAGTTAGCAAATGAGGTCTCCAGCAAGAGGGGGGGAAAAAACGTGATGATGGCAATGATTCAAATATTACTAACAAAATGTTTAGTGTCCATGGCATTAATGTGATGCAACAAGTTCTGTTTGTACACAGCAATAAATACGGGAGCATCACCGCTGAAGGTTATATTTCAAGCCCTCTTGTAGTATTTAAAGGCACTGATTTTGTTCTAAGAAAATGATTAACCTCCACTTATTAGATCTAGAACTATAAATGGGAATTCTTCACTGAAGCTTATCCCCTGAAATACTGGACAAAACAGACTCCATTAACATGTATTTCTGCGTGTTGCTTTTTGACTCACATTACTAGCAGAGAGAGACTTGGCTGAAAAGAGCCTCAGCACATTTGCAGCTTCCATTACTGTAATGCAGCGGGTTTTACTGTAGACTGTTCATTGTTGTCTCAGTTTTGTTATGGACGGCAAAGCGGAGGCACTTCTTAAGAGGTGTGACAACGGGAAGCTTAAAGCTGTCTTCAAAGGTGAATGAAAACACCTATCAGAGATTTTGAGAAGAAGATTGAGAGCATGTAGGCGTTGACTAATTCGTTCATGTTACCGTGGAAAAGGCCATTCAAACAATCTGACATAGGTTTGAACATGGAATGAAGGAAATATTCATGAAACTCAAATAAAGTTTGATGGCTGCTGCAGTGGTTTATTACATATATTGTTGATTTGCTGAGATAGTATTACTGCGATTCAAAATGGGTTATAGCTGAAAAAGTCATTTTACAGTTAGGCTTATAATCGATCACATTTCTTTTGCACTTATGCTAATACTAAAAAAATGATAGTAATTAGACCTGCAGTTATATTTTTATACCTTATGATTTATTATGTGAATGGCAATGGGTACACAAGTTTTCATAAAATTATACTCTTCAGCATTTTGCTTTATTGCCACACAAACTGTATGTCACACTCGCTATAAAATATTAACTTAACTCATTTTTATGCATAAAAAAGCGCATCTGTTCAATTCGGTGCCTTGTGTGTCTATACAGTATATTTACAGACTCATATGCACTCATCAGGATTATTTGGCTTTGGCAATTTTAAAGTTTTGGATAATCCTTTTACTTAGTTAGACCCCTATTTTTATTATTAATAAGAAAACATAAGTGAAATTTTCGGACGTTATTGTAAAAGACACCTGACATCAACTTAATTTTAAAGTTAGTGTAAAGTTATTTTGTCATGAGCCTCATTCCCCCCTAGTGTGCCTTAGTTTCCCTCCCAGTTGTGTCCCACTACATTTCTGGGTCATAAGTAAAAGAACAAACAAAACAAAACAGAACTTGGTAATAAACTAAACTAAATGCAATATCTGTGATCTGCAGGGGGAAAAAAATCACATATCATTTTCATCATAAACATTACTCATCAGCTGATAACCAAATGCACATTACAAGACTTGAACAAAAAAATGAAGCATTTCTTAAACATGTCTGCATGGATTTAATTTCACGAAACAGCCAACTCAACCAGGGGTATCATAAACCATGGAAAAGAAAGGACCAACTAAGGGTTTATGGTAAATCACCTTGGTTTACAGTCTGATTCATAAAAACACTGCGTCTCAGCTGTTGGGATCAACTACCTTCATAAAATAGATAACTATATTTGCTATTCTTTTAGTTTCCATTTGCATTTTATGTCATGAGGGCCATGTAGTTAAAAAGAAACCTTCCAAGAAGAGAATATGAAATATTCTATGATATTATGATTATGACAATGAAACCAGGAACAACTAGAGGCCCAAATCAGCAGAACTAATTATCAAATTTAATAATGTCAAATACAAATGCATTCTCTCCTCACTGCAACACATGGCTCATATATAGAGCCAATGTTTCACTTTGGTATATTTGATGAACTTATTCCACTACCAGCATTTGCTGAGCTCACATGACCAGTGTTTCTGATGATAGGATAAAAATATTCAAAAGTTACCGACAAACTCTTCATCTATGAACTCCCTGGTTGGTTTGGGTCTCTGGACTTCAATGGTATCAGAGGGAAAGGCTTATAGCTTGTTGCAAAAAATGAAACTGCAGGTAAAACAACAGTTAAGATGAAAAGGAATAACTGACAAATAAATAATTCTAATAGGTAAATGTGATTAAAATACACTTAAAAATGTAACGTTAGCATCATAGATAACATAATATATTCTGCCTCAAATGCTGACTTATGTGCACTTGTTACTCTAGCCAAACAAAACAAACTGATTTATAAAACTGTGATAAAAGTAAAGTTTGCATACTTATAAAATATGAATGTGGCAGTAGGTAAATTAAGTGCTACATCCACTGAGCAGACAAGCTTATATGACCTTTGGGAAATAAAGGTGTGGAAAGCAAAATACAAAGAGTAACACAGTCAGGTGTAATTGTTTTATCTCCCAACAGGTTTTACATCTAAACTTAAAAAACAGGAAAGATGGGTTGTGTCTCTTTGGCGTTTGTTCATGTTTCAGGTGCAGCGACAGTAACAGAATGTCAGCCATACATCGAAACAAAAGCAGCTGCCAATTAAAAAGGTGTGTCTAAGCCTTCCAACACACTATTTACGTACTTCTAAAAATAGAGCTAAGAAACAGGGTGGTCCGGGCTAGTCTCATTCATCATGTAAAATTCATTATTTTACTGTGTATTTCATGTTATTTTTATCTTGTCGATGTCAAGAGCAATCTTTGTATCCTTTGCAACAAATAACACCAGCCAAACTTATCTCAGCTGATCAAAACTTGATTTGCGGTTCTTGTGCAGTCTCCTAAAAATGTAAAGCATGGAGCCAAATATATATGATCTATGCATTTTCATTTTATGCAACAAAAATATAGCCTTTTCATACTGACAGTAAAAGGGCTCCAGAAAAAGAGGTAATGTGCATTTGGTCATCTAGTCAAGCTGTGTATGTATGACACTAACCAAAACAAATGTTAACAAAGAAAACCACACTCTAGACTTAACAAACATCATGCAATATGGCCTACTCAGCTAAGAACAGTTCATCAACCTTTGCATTAAGTTGTCCTCATGTGTGGAATAATTGTGGTGGATTTACAAAGCTGTTAGTTAACATCAAAAGGCACAGTGCAGAGTTAATTATCTACTTTTATTGAAACACAGCTTTTCCTCAAATCACAAGGGCAATATGAAAGTGTCCACAGAATGTAAATGAAAGGTGCTTATAAATAATTCTCTATGAACCCAACAGGCCTTTGTTAAGATATTACACACAGAGGGCAACTTAATGCGAATTGTTGCAATGAAAAACAACAATTTCAAGGATTAACATAATGTGTCACATTTTCAAGGGAGCGTCACCAAGTCTATTAATAGTTAACAATAACGCATCTCAGAGTCAAACAGTTTTAAGATAAATCAAATAAAGCCACATCACAGAGTTTGTCTTGTAAACGTTAGCGTCCTGCAACAAAAACATTTCAAACTAACTAAAAATCAACTTTGAAGTTACAATTACTTGCCATTTAATTAACTGTGCAACAATCATTCATTAATAGCGGTTGGAGGAAAAGGTATGTTTCACGCAATTCTTTGGTTGACATTTAACACCAGAATTGATCACAAAGTGATGTTCTATTGTATGGATCTTTAAAAGACGGCTTCTGTGCTCAGTTTGATGTGCTCTTGAAAGCTGTGCGCAAATTTTAAACATGCCCAGCACTGTTCACATGTGGTAAACATATACAACTTAAAGTGATTTAGTGTTAAGTTGCCATTTAATAGAGCAGCTTTCTTCTGGCTGGGTATGTGTAGGACAGCCATGGTAAAAATGCAATGTCCAATATTACTTAATAGTTCTTATATTTACACATTTCACAAAATCATATTTCTTTATTCTAATTTCAGGACTGGTAAAGTTAATTTGCCAATCCTCTTCCATTCTTGAATTGTGGAACTCGCACTTAAATCTAATCACTGCTCCGCTTTCAGTTTGGTGATGATCCCTTGCAAAGGTGTAACTGAGATGTTGGATAGTACTGAGGAAAAGAAGTGCAGACACAGATCTGATCACAGGACTTACTCAGCTTTCGCTCCCTGAATCAAGAGAGCGTTGATACACTCCAGACTGCCCGCACGAGCAGCCTTGTGGATGGGCGTCTCGCCCACATAGTCCTGTGTGATGACAAAAGACTGCAATTACACACAGAATAGCATGATTGTTCACAAGAGGTTTAATATACTAAATATATGATTAAGTTTTGAATCAAATACACCCTCTCTACCTGTCTCCTTCTACAACTCCAAGGTTAATAAACAGACCGTCGGAAAGATAAATGAGGTGCAGCTCTGCAGGGCATAGCCTGAACTTTTCACCCAGACTACACCACCGCCCACACACATTTACAGTTACACATTAGGAAGAATGCAGATGAGAGAGAGAGAAGGGAGGAAAACCACTCAAGGCAGTCTCTAGCCACAACATAATATGGGCTGTGCTCAAATAATGAGCTAATCCTCAGAATATCCTCCAGTTGTTTATTTCAACATATGCTGAGCAAATTGAAACACAATTTATAGAAATGTGTTTCATGATGACGACAACATGTTATGTCATTGTGACCTACTAATCTGATTTTCCCCAGCAGTGCAGCAAAGCATAAAATATAGCCCCAGTGCATGAAAATACACAATGAGGAGAAGACATTACAACTACAGTCTGAGAGCAAATGCACTACCAGAAAATGCAACGGATAAACATAATCTGAATGGAGGTCTGGTCCTCTGTCTGATTTAGTAAATAGCAACAGCACTGCAAGGGTCTTGACCCCATTTTAGAGTGATCCTCCTTGATGGGATCAGTCTGAGCTCAACATCTCAGACTGCTCCAGTCTTTCCACTCACGCATACTCACATACTTTATTTTTAATTAACTTTAAAGAGATCTGTTGTTAAATGTTCGGTCACATACAGTCCCTTTGCAATGTGCTGTTTTCCTTGTAGCATTATCACTATACTTAGCGAAAGATCACATTTCAATACATCTCTCCAGGAAAAGTCAACAAGGACAATCACTGTAAACTTACTTAACAAGTTGTATGATTTTCAGTGTTTCATTTCCTGATGTACAGTGCGCACACATGTGTCGAGTGTCCACCTGATGTCATACCTGTCTGTTAATATCTGCACCAGCTCGGAGTAGCCATAACAAGCACTCAGGGTGGCCCCCAAATGCAGCAATGTGAGTGGGCGTCTGTGCAAACCTGGAGGTGACCGCATTCACACCACAGCCCACCTGAACCAGACGCATCACACACTCCAACTGTGACGAGACAAGGGCAATACATAGAAGTTAGATTACAAGATATGTGCAGTGATTCATTTGCTTTTCTTCAGCAGACACTGGGCAGGTATAGACAAGTGTAGTACAGTGGCTGGTTAGAGGCAAAAATGCTATACTGTTGTGCTCTCTCTGCAGGCATGCGTCCAATTCCTGTGCACACTATATCTTTATGGCTGCCCTTCCCTAGGTGTAACACAAGCCCATGTCAGTTTAGGAGGGGTGAGCACAGCTTTAGGGCTGCAACTCAAGATTATTTTCATTTTCATTGAACTGCTGAATATTTTCTCAATTGATTGATTAGTTGTTTGGTCTACAAAACGTCCTCAGATAACTTGTTTTGTCCACCACCCAAATATATTCCGTTTAATGTTAGAGGGAAAACGTTACTGAAACCAAAAAAATACCCAAATGCAATCACACAACTTTGAACTTTTTATCTTAGAAAGAAAAAAATACTCAAAGCAACTACTAGCTTCTTAAAATAGCAGGCAATGAATTTGATGGTTGACGGCTAACGGATAGATCGTTGCAGCTCTTCACAGCTCGTTACAAACGACTCATTCACGATAAGATGTGATAGAGAAGTTGCTTTAAATCAGACGCACGTTTTGAATATTATGGTTTAGAGGTAAGAAGAGAGTAAAGAGGTAAATGGAAATTACTGGGCATTCCTGCTTTTGTGCTCATGTATCACACGCTTGTAAATTGTCTTGGGCGGACTCACAAACGCCATGTTTAAAACGTTGGTTTAAGCCAACTAACGTTAATTTTTCTGGTCACGTTTGAGCTTCTTTGCCATCTCGTCTCACCTCTCGGCCATTAACTTTATGTTAAAACTGTTCCCGCTCAACATAATATTCAGCTTTTTGCTCACAAACCTCGCTTTTACAAGCAACATACCTAAAATGTAATGCGGACCGGTACAATTTGTGAAAAAAACGGTCCGCCATAGAGCCGTATCTATTTCACGTTTCCAGCCCATTGTCTGCTTCCAGCGAGCGATGGCTGAGTTCAGTCTCATCATCAGCTAACGCTAACAGTTAAGGCAAACATCAGGAAATGGCCGAGACGAGGCTCATGTCGGAGAGCGCTGGCACTCGTCCTACACATTTTCACCAAAATGCTATGTGGGAGAAACCTGGTCCGTCAAACACCCAGCTAGCGAGCTACCTTTCCGAAATGAGCGCCCCAGTGTATGGGCGTCCAGCCGTAGAAGGTGTCCTCCACCGTGAGGTCAGCCGGGTTTGAGGTGCACTGAAGGAGGGAGCACAAGGCACCGACATCCCCATCCCTGCATGCCCGATGGAGCGGGAAGCGGCTGTTTAAGACCTCCTCGCTCGAGAATCCAGACTCCACTCCCACCGACATGGTAACAAAACGGAACAAAATGATAAATAACGCAAAACTGCTAAAGAATACACGACAAAATGACTAGCTGCTGTTTAGTTGTGGTCGCTGATGGGGTGCCCGTAGATCAGGACACGCGCCACCCTGCCTGCTGTGTCTCTCTTTCTGCCTGACAACACAAAGCAGACGGGGCAGAGCACGCGCCGAAGTGAAACTTGAGAAACGCAGAGCTCGCGACAAACTGCGGGCTGGAGTTGACGTTCCTGAATTTTGCTTCTCGTCTTTGAGGTTTAACGACAGCTGCTGCCCTCAGTGTCGCACTACTGCCATCTTCTGGAGTTAATTAACCCCTACAATGAACCCTGTTTAAAACTGAACAGCCCGGCATGCTCATGATCCTGCCGCTATTAGCCCTAATCGTTTAATTTCTTCCATCATGACAGTTCTCTCTTGCAACTAATAAGCACATTTTTTACAGTTTCTGGTCCCTAACAATGTCCACAAAGACCGGTTCGCTGTAATGTGAAGAGTAGCCCTCTGATTTGAACTGAATGTAAATATATTCCACTTAACTCCTGATCACAATGCTCTTGCCTCTCTGTTATTTTTCCTCCATACAATGCTCACTGTTTGGTTGGCTCTTTTTATGGCCACCAGGGGGCAGAAGAACTTCAAAAACAAGTTAGTGGACAGCATAGATAAGCAGCCAAGGACAGTGTCCCCAGGCCCTGATAGCGCCAGACTTTCTCTTTGCTAACTTGTTTGTGCGAATTTTTTTTTATCAAAAATCCACTGGAAAGCTGAAATGTGCAGACAAAATGATTCATATCCCAAGTATCTTCAAACAACAATTACATGCCTACATGTACATTGAAAGTAGCCAAGAAGAGATACCTTCTCAAAGTAGTCAGAGTAAGTACGAGGTGACAAAATTTTATTTGTGTTCAAAAATTGATTCTGAAGTTCAGCCAATACTAATAAATGGATATCTTCCCAAATTAACTTTCTAGTGCTGAATTCCATCTTTATTTTATAATCCATTTGCTGCAGCTCAGGAATGACTCACTGGAAACACAAAGATAAAGTCTGGTACCAAGAAGACTAACTTTGGTAGATTAATTAAATTGTCAGGTTGTTAAAGCTCACTGCTAAAGGTGTAGTTTTTACACAACACATTAAAATCACTATCAGAATGTTGAGCCACTGCCATCTGCAGCCCATAGACCATTTACAGTTTCCCTCTTACATCCACATTCGTCCAGTGACTCTGACAAAGAATATTTACCATCACCACTGCAGATGTCATATTTAAGTGTTATGTTTCTTGTTTACCACAAGATGGGAGTACACAACAAGAAACTGACAAGCAGACACAAGGGTCGACAAGAAAGAGATAACACAAATGATGATATCAGAATATTTATCTTTTTTAATGTCATCACCACACTTATTGTTGTTAGGTTTCCTTTTTGCACACAGATAAATCCTAAAACTGGACACGAGCTATCTCCAGCATATGACAAATCACTCTGGTAGCCGTGGCTGTTTTCATGGTGAAGTATTATTTCTGAACACTAGAGGGCGATACTGACCACAGGGGCGTCAGCTTTACTGCATGATGTCATCTTGATTGTCTCTCTGAGCCATAAGAAATCACCTAGGCTATGGTTCATTATCATTCAACATCATTTTAGTTCAGACCAGTATCAGTTTACATTTTAGTTCTGATGTAATATATGAATTCATAATGTTTGGATTTTCCTGGTTTAAGTGTCATCATGAATGAGCTGAAGGACCAGTGTGTAAAATTTAAGGGGATCTATTGACAGAAATGTAATATGGTGTGCATAATCATCTGAAACTAAGAATGTTTGCGCTTTTGTTACCTTTGAATGAGCTCTTCATATCTTCTAGGCCACCATGTTGCACTGCCATGTTTCTACAGTATTCCTGAACAGACAAACCAAGCACTGATGCTAGAGAATGTCTTTTGCAATTTTTTGTAAGTTTTGTGGCCACTGTAGGTTCTCCTACATGCTTGGAAAGGAAGGGCAAGGCAAGGAATATTCAATTAGATGCAATCTACAACCATTAGATACCACTAAATCTTGCAAAACTGGTCCTTTAAGCAATTATAAAGCAGTCACAATTATCATTATAGCCATGTCATTATCATCATTATCCTTAGCAGCTGCAGTTTTCTCATACCTCCACAGACACAGTTTCCCTTGGCCTGTTTTGTTACTCCAAAGCGCCAACCATCCACCCATCCATTTTCTAAGCTTCTTATCCTGTGGGGGGTCACGGTGGGCTGGAGTCTGTCCCAGCATGCACTGGGTTAGCTCCAGAGCTGTTTTCTTTCAAAAAGACTTTGGAATGAAGACAATGTTAATGAACCTCTGTGAAGTGCGTCATACTGATATCCCTGTGATGATGTCATGCTCCACTTCACTGACCAACCAGTTAACATGAGGGCTGCTTCATTAGCCAGTTTTTCTGAGTAGCTTCCTTCTCCTCTGTTCAACCTGTGAATTTAGGTCAGTATTTCTGGTTTTGGACGCTCATGAGTAGAGTGCAACAAAACAGACATGTTTTGTGCAGCAGAGGTCATTACATCACACTGCACCAATTAAGTGAAGTACTCTTACCCACAATGCTGTTTGACCACCAACAGTTTAGTTGGAGAGTCAGATGTGTTATGTGAGGAACAGCTAAGGTAGCCTTGAGCCACTAACCTCATGCAGAGATGAGGTCTGGTGAGCTCACCTCCGTCTAACTCAAACCACAGCTCTATTTTTTCAAACTTGTAGTCTTCAGAGCTGACTGACATTGACTCAAATGACATCACTTGAGGCAATTTATCAGTCTTCATTAAGCTCTCTCAGCTGTCTTTGCAGACACAAAAGATGACTTTTTTCACATCTCGAATAGTACTCTCCAAATCCTGAAAAATTCAAATGTGTATCTTTATGTTTTGTGTACAGCGTTTCAGATCTGACCCTGATACACTGGCAACCTGTGTAGAGTAAAACATGCTATGTTTATATATGACAATACGGTATGTACTACATACTAATCATCACAGGGGATTGTTTAGTTTTTTCATTTAGTTTCTCTTCACTTTAGCCTTTAATGATGGTTGCATTGTTTGCAGTTGTGCAGAGTTAGTCAGTGGTTAGTTCAGGTTTGGGTCATGTCTTAAGGAGTCTCCTCTGTGACGGTGAGACAGTACAATAAGGAGAGCGCAGTGTCTTTTGTGCATCACCTGTGCCCTTATCATGCAACATGTTTAATGTCAGAGAATAAACTGTCCTGACAAAGTTTGGAGGCAGACTAAGTAAGCTGCTAAAATAAGCTTTGTAATCCAAAAAGACAACAGATTTGTAGCATAATACAATACCACAGTGTAACTGAGGAGCAATAACAAGAACATAGCGTTCACAGTAACGTCACAGACAGTTTCATGTGTTATTCAACCAGTGTGATACCAGTTGAGCCAAATTCACAAATGTATTCGTTTGGTTTAGGGTTTTTGTAGCTCGAGCCAAACATCAGAGAACAGAGTCAGAATCTCTGAGTGCAAAAATGAGGTCAGATTCACAAACAGAGCTTTCTGTAAGACGTATTTTTACTTTCAGATCACCTTGTAATGTGACACTACATGGCTTATAGTTGTTTATAGATTGCTGTAAGAAGAAGTTAAAGCAGAATTTACTTGTGGGTGAATCACATTCAGTTCTGTTGAGTGTCAAGTCATTCCAGTTAGTTATCTTTCTGTCTCTTCATGCGTCACTCCCATGTGAATTTATGGACCTGATGCCAGTTCAGTGTGTCTCCATCTCTGTCCCTGACCTTGATTACACATTTACACAGGAATGTCCACTGATAGCTTATCACACCAGTTCAATATCCCACCTGACTACTATCTGTTTGCTCAGATCACAAAAAACTGACCCGTAACACCATCTTCAAGTTCACCTCAGTCCACTCATTCCTGCCTTTTCATCCATACTGATCATCCTCTTTCAGCTCTGACAAAGCTAGACTGCATGTGAGTAATCGTAAGCTTGCCATTTAAAAGGTACAGTTTATCCCATTTGTCATGCACACAGACATAATCTTCCCATTCTTCCCATTACATGTTTCTTTACCAGTGTCACAGGAGGACAACGGATTGTTTGCTGATGTCTGATAATACACCGCTGAGTCAACTCCACACAGATGAAAGCGGAATGACGCAAAGGTGTTAGGTATCACTCTGGTAAAAACAGCGGGGGGATTGGTGGGATATGGATGTCAGACTTAGATAGATATGAGTGAAATCATTTCACTGAACCCTCTACAGAGAAAAACTCACACAGTTCTCAACCTCAAAGTACCGTAGTGTATCCAGTGTACCTACCCTGATGACTTGAAAAGAACAACATTGGGAATTCTTCTTAGGCATTTCCTTTCCTTTAGACCGATGGGTGAAAGTAAAACTAAACTGATAAAGGAAGTGTGTGAGACGAAAAAAATGACAGAGACAAAGATATTTATCAACCCCATTTATTGTATATATTTTTTAGGCCTGCAAGTGAATTGAAAAGCCAATAACGTTTGCTGTGTCAGGTCACCATGCAGATGATGCAGAATCAGACATTATGAACCAACTCCACTTTATTTTCATTCATTCACCTTCTGTTATCTCTCCTCTAATTGTATTTGTTATATGTTTTGTTGTTGCTGTTGTGTACTGTTTCATCCCATTTGCACATTAATTTATGGAAATCTCTGTGGATATAAAATAAATAAACAATACAGTTATTGTATTTGTGGTTCTTATACTCCCAGCATATCAGTTAGACCTTGTTTGTGTGTATCAGCCACACTGCCAAAGCTAAAGCTGTCCTCGTGTCAGCAAATTTAAAAATGTCTAGTTAAAAGATGTTATGTTGTCAAGCATGTGTGTTTATATTTCTGACTCACACTTGAAGAGAATCCCTGTCTTGTTCATTTCCTCACGTACAACATTCATAAAGCTTGCAGTTTCACAGGATCATGTGCGGGAACATGTGCTGCAACAAGCCTTTGCATTTCTCAAGTATTTTCCTTTTCCTGCCTTTCTTTAACTGGGTCAAAGGTAAAAATCCTTCCCCTAAGACTACAACTTCCCCCTGTCGTTAATCTTTTCCCAGACTCAGACCCGACCAGTATGGTGCATGTCAGCTTTACAAACAGTTGCACTCCAGACTGAACAAGTTAAACCTGTCATGTCATGGGCGAGATGGGAGATTACGTTTAAACAATATTTGAGCAGCATCTTATCCGCACATTATTCACATCAGTGCTGTCAGAGTGAGGTTCAAACACGTCAGCAGCCTCTATTTGTCTTATTTATACTTGCACTTTAAAGTTTGGTGGGCTGTTTCCTCTTTTGGTGAATGCTCACACGAACTAAGTGTCAGCTTTTGCAACAAATCGTGCCATTTCTAAGCTGATCTGGGGACAAGTGTTCTTATTAGTTGACCATTAAAGTTATATCAGTCTCTGTCTAGAGCTTGAAAGCCGGGCCGGAAAGTCAGGCTGGATGGGATGATGAATGAAACAACATGGGGAATGGAAAGTCACAAGGGCAGCAGTGATGTGATGCAGATGATGGTCTGGTGTTGCATGCAGAGCTGAACAATATAGTGTGAAGATTTTCCTGATTCTGTTTATGTCTCAAACTGCAAACAATTTGACCATTATTTGCTAACACTTGTCAGCCAAAACACTAATGAAGCTTATATGAGTGAAAACTTTGCAAAGCAACTCTACTGGCACAAATATACATAAATCAGGACACTTAGGTGTATGGATATTATAGCCACAAAGTTGTTTTCTGAATACTTCAAATTTGTTATAAATGCAGTATGAATCAGCATAAATACCTTGGAATCGGGAATGAGAACAGGCTTTCACCTTGCCTTCTGTTGCAGCAAGTGTTCTTCCTCAGCAGTTTGCAGAGTTCATGCCAACTGAAAATGAATTCTTGGTAAACTTTACACACTCAAACTTTCATCCTCTGTTCATCTGATATAGACGTAAACATCATGTAAACAACCTCATGAACCTTAATTGTTTTTTCTAAATCTTTCTGCCTGCACTGTTGTTTTTTGAGTTGCAAAATCATGGACAAATGTTACTTTCCTGCATAGAAATGAGAGCAGCTTCCCTGCCCTGTTTTGTTTGCAGTAGATCATTGAGATATGACACATGCTGCATGTGGTACGTTCCCATATGCAAAAGTCTTAGCAGTCTTTGAGGGAACACATGAACATTATCTGTATGTTCATTAATGAAACTTGACTGAAAGTGAATGACACAGTTTTTTTCTTATTAGTTTCTGTGCTGCAGATACCTGGAACAAACCACTTAAACTGAAACTCACTGGTGTCACTCATGAAGTTTAACAGCCTCAGTAAAGTGTTTGTGGTTGTTCTTGAATCTCAGGATTTGGTAACTAACACTGGTCTCTGTGTTGGTAAATCTGCTCTGTATCCAGAATATTTCGGTTCAACTACGGAATTGTTTTAGTTTCCTTTTCACAAGTGATACACTGTTAGTTTATATAACCCTTTTAGTTTATATAAGCTCTTAATTCAATTTTATTTCTATTGAAATTTGACGTCACGACTCCTCCCTTGTCTTTATTAGTGAAATAAACTTTGATAGTGGCTGTTGACTCTGTACTGTCAGCAATAAAACGTTATATGTCTCAATGGGATGATCAGTGAGAACACTCTAATGGGAAGAATAAAAAAAATGGTCATAAAATACAATTAATTTGTCTTGTAACTTCCTGGAATCATTATACATGTATTATACAGCATATCAGCATTGGACACACAATCCTCAACACATCAGTCTGCGGTCGTTCATTACTGTGTGTGATATTTTTCCCATCCTTCTCTCTTCCTCACTGTCTTATCTCAGGGCTGCACACGCCAGAGTCAAATCAATAACGCATTCACAGAGACTGATTCTTCTTCCATCTGACCATTTTTACCTCCCCCTGCATTGCTCCCTCATACATAGATGCATTGTATTGCATGGGATTGAGGTATATGCATGTGACATTTGTGGCTCTGTGTGATTCATTGTGCCACTGAAAGCAGGAAGTATGCCATGTTGTCTCTCTCTCACACACACACACACACACACACACACACACACACACACACTGTTATACCATCTATTGTTCAAAGTATTCATCATGTACGTATTATATTGCTTTGTCTCCTATGTTTGCCTGTGAATTGTTCTTTGCTCTGTCAGCACATTGTTCATTTCTCTGCATGGCACAAGTCTTTGTCTATAGACTGTGGAGCACCTAGGACCGCAGCTTATGTTCATTAGATTACAACACATCAGGCGCCGCACCTGTCTCCGTCTATCACAAAAATGCAAGACTATGGAGACATACCTGTGGGAGGACGTCATTAGTCACTCCATGCACTCAGTGAGGTGTCCTCCCGGCGATCATCAGAGGCAGCAGTGATGCAGTCTTTGTGGGCATGCTGGAGAAGGAGGGGGGTGGGTGCAGCTTTTGGAGTTGACATCAGTTGCTTCTGACGCCAGCACAGCAGCTCTTACACAAAAAGATTATGATTAACAGCTTTTTTTCTTTCTTTCTTTTCCTATCTGAAGGCAGTTTTACGAGCTGTTTTCCCTTTTAATTTTAATTTTATGACCTTCAATGCCATGAAAGGTCAGGGACGATGTTACAGCCTAGTAGTTACATGCATACATGCACGCTACTATGTTTCTTCATGTAAATACGTTTTTTTTTTCTCTAATTTAATGTCATTTGTATATCCAATATTTCTAAAGAGATTTAAATGCACAGTTTGTTTGCTGTCTCTTTTGCTTTATGTTTAGAGCACCACTAGAATTGACCTTGGTCAAAACTAAAATGAATATCTTGGTACAGACATTCGTGTTCCCCTAAAGATGAAATATAATACATTTGGTGAAATTTAAATTTTCCAGTACTTTATGTCCAAACACCTGAATAACTAACAACATTCCCATCAGCTTGTACTTCGTGCTTCGTGCACATTAGCATGCTGTTAGCACATCATAGCTGCTAAACATCAGCATCTTTGCATCATCATTGTCAGCATGCTGATGTGAGCATTTAGCTCAAAGCATCGTCTTAGACCCTATATACTCTTAACGCCTACTACTTGCCATCGACGAATGCAGTATGCAGTATGTACTCAATACTTCATACTGTTTTTCAAAATAATATACAGTTTCAAACTGTTAAACTGATTTATTTTGCAGTATGCTAGGGTAGGCTTAGCTGGCTTCCAGAGGGTAGAAGTAAACAGTAGCACAGCTAATGGCAAACCACCACTACTGTGCAGCACCCCCTTATCCCTGAAACAAAGAGAAATAGTGGATTGGTCTGATGCAAACTGGAGATTTTTTCCAGATCAGTAAAACATCCAGGTATTTTTGACATACTGTAGATTTTGCTTTTGGCTACACATTGCATACTACAGGCTACAATTTGGCTGAATGAGTATGTACTGCTAGTATAGAGGGCGGTTTAATGAATAATTTAAGGTGGTTTCAAAACCTTTTTTCATCTCTTATAAAGGAGGCTTTTTTCATCTATTCCAGTATGACATATTTGCTGACATAAAGTATAATAATGTCTACGCTTACACTCGGAGTAGATGTGTCATAGCAGAAAAGTGTTTTTACAGTATATTTAAAGCTGGTTTAGGAACAAGTTTGCTTTCGTCAGATGTCAGATGAAATTTATGCCATGTTGCAGCTTTTTGAACATGGCAAGCATGCACTTAATGTGCTGCGGTTATATAAATAAATAAATAATAATAGCTTTTACAGTCTGACGGGGAATTTTACTGACCAAAACATTTGCTTGTTATTATCATCATGTTCCATTTGTGGCAAAAAAAAATGTGTTTTTATCTGTTAGGAAGAGGTGTTTGCATCAGGCTGACTGTTAAAAGGAAACTGACATTTTAAATAACAAACTCATGACAGGGGTGATGAACCACCAGAAATGTCAGAGCATCAGCAAACAGAAATGACAACGTCATCGTCATTGTCAACGTCAACATCAGTCTGTATTATACAGCAAGGATTAAAGATATCAGACAGATGCAGGGAATGTGAACACAGTCATTAACAACCAGGGCAAATGTCAAACAACAGGACACAGCACAACTGCAAAGAACAGACTGAACTCTTAACATTTCCTTACACAATCCTTCAACCTAAATCCCTTGCAGCCACTGAAGTATCACTTTTGACTTTTCTATGATCTGCAGGCTTGTTTTGAAGCAGTTGAACTTTTCTGATGCAAAATGACTACATTGCATCATCTACTGTTTACACTCTACATTACAGGGTGGTCTAGAAACAATTAAGACGTTGTGGGAAAGATGGAAGAGGCTACAGTTGTTTATCATGACATTTCTCAACAAGTCCTGAGTCCAAATCTAAAGGTCTCAATGTGTGTATTAACACAGTTTTCCACAATGTTAAAGGATATGGTCAGTGATATTTGGCACTGTCGTTACTGCCAGCAAATCTCATGAAAAGGCCAAAACAGACAGAGCTCCATTAATGTCCAAAAACACATAAATGAGCTACTCTGTCAACATGTTCCTTCATTAACATGAACATGGGAGGTGCAGTTTATTTTGAGTCAATCCCATCTCCCTCTCCTGGTGTCATTCATTCTGACAAGTGCACCAAATATGTATTAATCCGCAGTTGAAAATAATCCCCAACAAATGCACCTTTTACACCTGCTTGAATAATGTTTACTAAAAACTGCAGTGCCCAGGTGTTTTGGGGGATTACTCAGCCTTTTTAAAAAATTAAACGGTATATATGTGGCCTGTTTTTTATGGGATTACGAGAAGATTTACGTCCTCAGAAGAAACAAACTGTCTTGGGACTGAGTGCCACAGACAGGGTGGGGAAGTCGGAAAAACACAGAGAGACAGACAAACACTAACATTGTTGGTTTCGGTCTTTTCATGGTCTTTATTTATAATAAGATAAACCACCAGCCTTAAATGTCCCCATGTCATTTTGCAGCTCATTTGCTCGAACATTTGTGTGATTAAAACTGTGTCCTATAAATCTCATGTAAGGTCAAAGGCAAACATTTTCAGAGCTACAAACGTGTATAACTGTTTGTGCTGTAACCATGTAGAGTTATACGCTGCATTCAGAGAGTTTGACCTAGTTAGTAAACAGCTTTTGCTTTGCCTGTCGAGGACACACACACACACACACACACACACACACACACACACACACACACACACAGATGCCTGCACACACGTCAGTGACTGACAACAAACACAGTGAACTGTGTTCTCTCCTCTCACGTGATTCTCGCTTGACATCAGAGAGAGGAAAGGGAGACAATATGAGAGGAGAAATATGAAGAGCAGCTGATACACATGACTTTCTGTAGAGTAGAAATTATTTCTCCTGGTGAAAATTCTTAACCCTGAACAGCTTCAGCCCAATCTGTTTCATTGTCTTTTTGTATTTTTCCAAGTTTCCAGCACCTCCCACAGAATTAAGAGTGGGAAGTTAAAATCCCAAACAGTAGACGTCACTATACAGACTCCCTAATTAAAACAATAAACACCATTTATGAGTCTGCAGCCCGGTGATTTGACACACTCATGCACACTTACGTTTTGGACACATGCAGGCTAAAGCCAGCATAATCCTGTCTTAAACATGACATGACACCTGTTATAATCGCTCAGCCGTGTGTGCTAAATGCCAGGACGGATTATAGCAGATGTCATGTCATGGATTATGGAAGCTTTATGTATGTACGTGTATGGATCTTTCCCTGTCACCTCTGTGGAAATGCCATGGGCTACCACTTTAATCTCATTTGTGAGGCTGGGTGTTGTGCATGCCCATTGTAGAGCCTATCAGCGTGTCCACAAAAGCAAACATACGTCTCCTTGCAGTGTTTTTCTTTCTCAGTCCTGAAGCCTGTCTGGCTGACTCTCATAGTGTTGCGGGGGGGAGGGATGAACCACAGCTGCTGTCTGACGTAAATGCAGCACAAATGCTCTGTTCGTGTGGTCACAGCCCCTCTGACAGCTCTAACCAGTTAATGGGTTACCTCACACTCCCTTCCTCTGCCCTCCAACTCACTTCTGCAGTGTCGCTAAACCTTGTGATGGATGTTACAGTCAAGTCTGAGCAAATGCTGTGAGCCCATTGACAATCTGAGTGGAAAACAGTAACAGATTGTCATCTGTCTGTGATGCTGTCGGTTAAGGCTGCTGTGTGCATATAAGCTTAAGACTTGCGTCAGTATGCAGGATGTTGGGCCAAGACAGCAGGGGCTCAATTAGGGGTACTCCACCAACTTTTCAAATAAAGTACAGTTACGTACAACTCAGCCCGTGAAAACTATGCAGTCTTAACTTCAGTGAAGCTTTTATCTAGCGCTATCATCAAGCCAAAATTTGTTTTTGTCAAATATTTTGGTTTATGACCAAATTCCTGCAAAATGAATGACCTTACCATCAGCCTCAGCTGGACTTTTTTGCTAATTAGCAAATATTAGCATGCTAAAATGCTAAGTTGAGGCTAAGTTGGCAGTTATGTTAAAGATTAAATTCCAATCACCGGCATGTTAGCCTGTCATTGTGAGCATGTTAGCATGCTGTTGTTAGCATTTAACTCAAAGCTGTTGGTGTGACTGTAGTCTCTCCTAAAGGAGAGGCTGTGATGCAAATTGGGGGCATCGATGCAGGGTGGGACTAGTGATAGATGCTAGTGATTTGGGAAATAAAAGTCAGGATATCTCAGCCTCTGCTGCTTCAATTTTGACTGTTCTTTTTCTAAAATTGTTTCTTACAAGTCACAACTTTGTGGAAGTTCGGTACTAAAATTGCTCGACTTCCTCTTCAAGTCAGCGTTGTGAGTGTTGGTGTAGATTTACAATTTTAAGGCTTACTGCACATGAATAGAGGTGCTCGACATTGCCTCCTTCCTCATGCTCATCAGATTCTATCCTAGATCCTATCCAATATTGAGAGTTCAGTATTTGAGTAAAAAGTGAATAAACCCTGCCTTTTTAACATCCTTGATGATGCAATTGTACCTTGATCACAAAATGAACCATAAAATAGCCTCCCTTTGTTATTGACGTATTCCACCCCACCCTTGGTTTCTACTAACTTTGAAACCAAACCTGCGCCCTTGCACTGAGGTCAGTGTTTATGCCACTTTATGATGCAGTCAAGCATAAATGTAAACCACAGTCCAGCTGACTCATTTCACTGGAAACCCAACACATTCAGCAGGATAACAATCCTACACTATGTGCCAGTGAATACAATGAATCCTTAACTGGAAGCATTAGAACTGCACTCTTCTGCAGAAAATTTGTAATGAGGATATTTTCTTTTTTTCTCAGCAAGAGCCACAACCCACAGAGAGAACAATGATGGACTTGTGCACCACAGACACAATTCAGTCACCTCCATTGATCAACCAGAGGAAAAACTGTAATGAGCAATTTCAAAGGTTACACATTGTTTTTCCCAAGGACTGTGTATGTGTGAGCATGTCTGTTCCTGTATTTACACACATGTTCTGAGCATATGTGTGCCTGTGTCTGTTCTTGTCAGGAGCTCCATGTTTGCATAGTAGCCTCACCTCCCTGTTACACTATGAAACTGAGGGACTGAATTGGAGGAGGACGTGCATACACAAAGACGCACCACTGGCGGTGCAGATTTGATTAGTGCGCAGTGATCTCGATGGAAGGCTCAGTTCAGCTAAGGGGATTGTAAATGTGCCCCTGAGACTTTGACGCAGGCTGCTGACATCATTACCCATACCTCCCTTTGACCAAGCAGTCTACTTACTGCTCTCTGCCATAGAGGAGGAGACTGGAGGAGAGGGAGAGGAAAGGAGGGAAAATAGTGACAGTGAGTGTCATGAAAGAAGAGGTTTGATGTAAAGGAAGAGAGATTAAATGATTTCTACTGCAGCAGAAGAATATTAAGAAATGTACACGGCGTACCAAAACGTGTAGGAAGAAATTTGTGCTGTGGCTAATTTAAAAAATAATTGGTCATGTGTGACCTTCAGCCGCCCACCTGACCTTACCAAACCTGCAATCAGGATATTTATACTGTTGCCTCTGCAAGGAAATCATTCCACTGCCTTCTTTTTACCTTCATAACATCATTAAGGTTGCAGAAATGTCACCATGAACCTTTTGCTAATTATACACCGAGAGTATCATACTGAAATAATGATATTTGACTCATAGTGTGGGAGGTATGGATTTCATGAAAAAGACTTTCCTTGAGGGCTGCATATGCTGCAAATTATCATGCTGGCGTCATACATGCAATAGATGGAGGGGGCACTGGCCAAAAGAGAGAACAAGTAAAAGTGAGAAGTATGGCTTAAATAACGATGGCACATGAGCACAAGAAAAAAAACTGTGCAGATTTTGAGGCTGGCATTTCTCTTATCTTTGGTGCTAAAAATGGCATAAGGTCTGATTGTGGGTGCACTTTAAGCTGGATGAGCAAACACTGCTTCACTGTGTGGCAGGTGACTCCTCTGGCAGCTTCGCTCTCTTACATATTATTTATTTTCCTGTCCTAAGTGGCTGACATTTCGTAGCTGCAGAGATGGTAGTGGACGGAGATAAAATGAGGAAGAAAAAAGGGGGCAGTGAGAAGGTGAATGGAGATGGAAACAAGAGGGGTCTTTGTGCTACAGTTAATCTGAGGTTAATCATTAAAGTGAGCAGTGGGTGGTCTGGTGTTGGATGAAGAGAGCAGGTCAAGCTGGACAAAGAACAGAGGAGGAACGTTGTCAGACTATCTGTGTTCTACTTTTATCTTACAACAGCCCTAGCAACAAAGCCAAACACAATGCAAAACACTCCGTGGCTCAGTTAGACTGCTCTGGAGCTTCCTGTTAGCTGAAATATCTGACAGTGTCAGTGGTAGACATCTGCACCAGTGAATGTGCAACTTAGACAGAATGAAGTATTATTATGAAAGGGTGGTTTAAAACTAAATTTATCAGCATCCATGTTCAGTTCACGTTGTCAAGATTAGAAACTCAGCTGTTGAAAATAGAAATACGAGACAATTTTCACCTTGGACTGTTTGTGCAGTCTGTATTTATTCAGCTCAAACAGCCAGTAACTGTACAGCTGTTAGCTGTAAGCTAGCTAGCAATGAACGCACTGTCTGTGTGTGTGTGTGTGTGTGTGTGTGTGTGTGTGTGTGTGTGTGTAGCAGTTCAGCCTCTGACTGAACTCAGAAGTCATCATGAGCTCAAATTCTCTCTGTTATTTCTCTCTCCTTCTCGTCTTTGTATGTTTATGAAACAGATTCATAAAGTTGGTGGTATGTGCGAATGCTAATGCTCATCTTTCAGATGTAGTCTGACTGCTATTCAACTAACCTTAACCTCAAACGTCAACATTTTATCATTTATGCTATTGGGACTTCGGGGCATTTCACCCCCAATAGGGAAGTAATCCCCACAATGTGACTATGTTAACTGATTTGTCTCTGAGCACCAAGAGTAATACACTCCACACAGTCACAATCTAAAGCAACTTCCACGCATGCTTGTCTTTTCAGTACATTGTGTTCTTCCCTATTTGTTCTGTGTAGCATGTGAGGTTTCATCCTCTAAATCAGGAGAATCTCACTGTGTACAGCACAGCAAAATAAAGAGACTGAGTGATCCCACAGTCCTGTGACTCCACAGGAAGCAGGAACACATTTTCTGGATTTATTGTTCTGGCACATCAGAGTAACTGGCATACGAGGGACGAGAAACAGACAATATGTTCTGCACTAACTGTGATTGTGTGTGTGTGTGTGTGTGTGTGTGTGTGGACTGAACTGTGTGTCTGTGTCTGCATACATGCTTTTGTGCAGAAGATAAGGCAGAAGCTGAAGATGAAAGGTTTCGTCGCTTTCTGTTGAATTGTCTCATCTATCCAAAACAACTACAGAAAAATATATGTATGAAAAATGCAAGCAAACATTTCCTCCTGTTGCAGCTTCACATTGAAAGCATTTAACCACTGAAACACAAGCTGATTTTTATCATTGCACACTCACAGGAAATGTGATATTTGTCAGTGACCTTTCCCTGACCTCTATGGTTCATCAGAAATGCATCTACAAAACAAGGTAACAGTCGTTTTCAACATTTTTTAACAGCAGATCAGTTTGAAATACTGCAGGGAGCATCTGGAACAGGAAGGAACAACCACAGTGAGCTGTTAGACAGAGAGCTGCAGGCGACAGGCTGCAGACCTCCAACTTCTCAGTGAGGCAACCATCTCCTTTCACTGCACCCTGTTGTCCACAAAGTGTGCAGCACAAAATCTGATTACAGAATGATGGAAAAAGGCCAAGTATTTCCTGAGTTCTTCTTTAAAATGAGAATTGTTTGTTTTGCTGCCTCCAGAATGCAGGGACCTGTAGTATTACCACCAGTAACTACATGTGTTGCTAAATCATCCCATGAATAAAATCTTTGATATTGCCTTTGAATATTATTCTATTGTGCACATATACATTTGTTTACATCTCAGCTGTTAATTGGACAGAAAGTAGGTTAAAGGAACTTGCTTTGTTGCACCACCTACACTTTCAAGAACAGACCACATTACAACTGATCCTGCAAATCACAAGGACTGACCTCTTGACACCAGCTCTAGCTATCCTTTTTTGGCTTTAGTGCAGAAGAGGATCCTCTCCCTTCCCTCCTCCCCCTCCCTTTAGTCTGGAAGGTCCAGCGCTCACATGGCTGGACCAGGCGAATGCACAGATGTCCTGAATGTCATTTCTGCCCTCAGACGCCCTCCTTCAACCAGCTTAGGTCTCTTAATCCACGCTTAGCTGTTCTTTTCTCTGGCAGACTTCTCTCAGACTCTCCACCTCCAAACCAAAAACAAATTGCGTTTCACTCAACTTGTTGCCAGTCTGCTCTGAACCAACAGCTGGTCAGGTGGAAGAAATCAAGAAAATGAGGAAATGAGAAAAGTGGGTTAAGAAAAGTGGGTTAAGACACAGCAAGTTCGGGCTAAACAAAGGAATGATAAGTAAATTTAGATGAGTACAGACGAGCTGGAATAATATGTGCAATGTTCCCTACTCTGAATCTTATCACCAATTAATAAACATTTGTGCTAGTATGCACACTGTAGCCTCTTCTTTTTCTAATTAATCAGCACTGGATGGTTGCATCCTTTAACAAGTATCATCCACTAACTCTGCCCTTAAGCCCTCTGTACATATATATGTGTATTCCAGCGCTCTGTGCACTTCCTTCCCCTCTTTCCTGTGGTGACTTCATGACTGTTATCCGGCTTTAGGGGCCCAGCTGAGAGACCATATGGGCACTGAGCAGCAAGATCAGGAGCGCAAGATGCAACAACACCTGGAGGGATAAATCTTGCCACTTTCTTTCCATCTGGACTCTTGCAGTGTCACTTCCAGGTCCTACTTGTTATTCATCTCCTGTGTAAATAGATAATGCTGGAAACAGCATGTGGCATATACAGTATGTTTTAACCATGATAGCAGCAAAGCTCTTGGGATAACATTGTCCATCAGGTGGTCTGCCATGGTCCACACTGAAGCACTCCACAACTATTGGATGCATCAAGATGAAATGACTTTTTCTCCAGCGCCACCATGAGGCTGACTTTTGTGGTTTTATGTTTTGAATACTGCTCCACCACGATCATCTGGTCAAATTTTTTATTTTGTCCCATAATTCCCATTAGCCTCAGCTGTAACATCACATTACATTTTACACAGCATCCCAACTTTTTATGGATTTGGGGTTGTACTTTGTGTTCTGACTACAAGAAAATCTAAACAGCTTCTAGACAGTTTAGATTTCCAACATCAGAAATCTGCAGGTGGAGGGGTTTTCAGGAGCCATTAGAGAATCTATTAGAGAATCTGGAGCCTTAGTGTGCTAACACGCTAAACTAGATGGTGAACTTGGTAAACACAACACTTGCTTCACAGCAGCATGTTAGCTCTTAGTCTCGTTTATTCACATGAAGTTGTGTTTAATTAATTGTGTTTAAGTCCTGCCTTTCTACTGATTTTCCAGTGTCCTATATATCAAATCCACTTCATTATGAGCAGCTCAGTTTTGTAAATCCCCCGTTAGTTGAGATTGTGTCAGTGTGTTTTTGTGACTGTGCATTTATGTGTCTGCACTGCAAAGATGTCTGTGTGTATGACGTAGGCTACTCTTGGAAACACATTTCAGACTTAAGAGCTGTTCATCAGGGACGGGGACAAAAGCCTTGTTACCAATTAGAAAACAGCAATTTTGGGTCAGTGATTAGTCAGGGTTAGGGTCCATTTGGCTTGGGTACATTCTAGGAAATGAATGTATGTAATTTCTATATACTTTCCTCAAAAGTGACCTGAGTAAGGTAATGCGTGCGTGTGTGTGTGTGTGTGGGGGGGATTTAAATCATTACATTTTAGGATGAAGACTGAGGATAGGGTTACAGGTTAGGTAAGGTTAGGTGAAGTTTAGGGTTAGGAATAGGCAAATTGCGGTTATGGTTAGGGTCAGGGTAAGTCTCCAGGAAGTGAATGTAAGTCTATGTAATGTCCCCACAAGTGATGAAAACCCCCTTGTGTGTGTGTGTGTGTGTGTGTGTGTGTGTGTGTGTATGTGTGTGTGTGTGTGTGCGTGTGTGTGTGTGTGTGTGTGTGCGTGTGCGTGTGCGTGTGCATGTGCAAGCACATGGATAAAGAAAGATAAACAAAATTGGCTCAGACTTTTTTTTTGAATAAATATTCTCTGTTTTTGGAGCCGTGGAGTGAGAGCATTACATCACTAGATCACTACGAGAGGTGCATCACCCTGCTTCACTCACAGCTGACCCCTTTCTAATCTCCTCCTCACCGCTCTCTGTGTTTTTGTACACTCTTCTCTCCATGCCATCTCCTATTTCTTTGTTTCATGCTCTCTTTTGCTCTTTTATCTTTTGAATCTTGTCAACTCACTGAGTCTGTCTGCCACCGTGCATTCATTTCATTCCCCTTGTCAAGCTTACTATCACCTTTCTGGGTACCCCACATCCCTTTCCCCTGCCACCCTCAGCGCTGGATAATAGGCTGATCCACAGTATGACGCACATGGCTCTGTCTCCAGAGGGGCTTTTGCGCACACAAGCATTCATAAAGGCTCTGTGTAGCCTGGTGTGCAGATACAGGCAGTGGCCAGGTATTTACATCTTGAGATAACTGACACCACAAGATCACTGTATCAGCGCCTCTGCTGATAGTACAATACATCGAGCATTCTTCAGCAGAGAAGGCTTTTGTTACTGTTATGAATGGTGATCATAAAAACAGATTACTGTCAGTCACCAAGTATCAGGGGTATTAAATGGTGTTGCTCTTAAGGATCATTTTACTTTTCCCTGTGTCTCAAGTTCCAGTGGCCTGTTCACTTTTAGTCAAACAAACCGCATAAATTACATACGCTTAACACTACTTTCACACCACGTTGGTCAGAACTTAATTACGAGCAGCCAATTGGGAAAAACCATTTACGGTGCAGCTGTTTTCATGTGTAATTCAAGAGTCAAAGATATTGTATTTTTGACTGACAGCCATGTTTCCCACTTTGTGAAAAGAAGTAGAAAAGTGTCAACAAACTTAGCTGCAAAGCCAGCACCACTGGTGTTGAAATAAAATCCAATATAAACCCTAATGTAGTTGATTCAGCTAATGTAAAATGAGATATACTTTGATATACAGAGAGCAGAATGAAACGAGAAATGTTGGGTTTTGTTCCAGAGGTAAGTCATTAAAAATTACAATGACTTTCATAACAAGGCAAATAAGAACAACAAAAAAATCCAGACTTACAACAGAGGCTTTCTCAACAATATGTCTCGGTTACTCCAGCTAAGGAAATACGGGCGAGTCTCAAAGGCTCTGCTGTGGCTAGAACTGCACTTCATTTGTACCTTTCGACAACGTCTCGACCAAATGAATAAATGTAAACAGTCCAGGGCAAGTCGCACATGTAAGAACTACAGGACAGAGAGGACTGAACACTACAGAGGATTTTAATAAGCAGAGTTTACAGCAAGAAAGTTGGAAAAGGGACTTGAGAAGAAAGCGTTGACATAAAAAACAAATTGTGACTAATCTTGCAGGCCCTGGTCAGTCCATGCAGCTTTTCTAACCACAAGCTGTGAGTTGTTTCTGTCTGACATTACAAATATAACACAAATACATGGCTGGCACTTTGATTTCTGTCTACCTCGCTGGTTGTGCTGTTGCCTCGTGGTTCAGTCTTTTTCAGCCCTTGCTATCAGCTGGCTCGAGCTTCAGTTCATGCTACAGAGGAACAATCTGTGTCACCCTGCCATTTCATGAGCAGTGTTTCTGTAACATGGTGCTTGGTTGCACACAACCTGTAATGTAAGAATACAACATTTGCTTAAAAAATCAGTAGCCTGTTCACAGGTAAGCTTGGCTTATTTGTTGTTTTTAGTGTAAATTAAAGAAAATCAAGATTATCTATTTGCATGTTCTGCTTCTGTCTATGAGTTGAAAGGCTGTGAAAAGCATTCACATCAATTAAGTATTATCAGCTTTCTGGTGCCCTGAGGGCCTGTACCAATGAACTGCTACTGTTGCAAAGCATCAAAATGAACAGCTGATTGCATCTCAGGAATTGCTGTTTATTCTTTATTTTTTTGTCCAAAATGAAGTATTTTGTCAGTTCTAACTATGTGAAGCACATGGCCTTTGGAACTTAAACCAATGGCTTACTCTCACTGATAAACAGGATTTATACGGGTATTCCAACCACATATTCCAACCACAAAGCCTTTTGATCAGTGAGAAAAACATATGTGTGCGTACACGAGTGAGAGATCTGTAAGGCCATCATCACTGAAATTGTTTGTTTGAGGAGGGCTGGTGCTGGACCTCCTGGATGATAGCTTGACGCACAAGCTCACGAGGACGGCTCCAGTGTGCCAAAGTCAACAAGCGTAGACAGACCAGCGTTAATTACCAAAGAAGAATGGTACCCCTGTCCTCCACAAGACACAATAACACCAAATGATCTGACAAAGGGGCTTTTCACAGACTGTCGCAGGCTGCAAAAGCAAGGAGAAAAAAAAACTGGATAAATGCACTGAGGTCACTGAGTGGAACATTCACTGACCTCAGTGCCAGGTAGTCTGTTAATGGGCTGTCTGTACATATGCCTTAAAATGTAAGAAGTAAGAATAAAAGCCTCAATTTAAACATTGATTTCCCAATATTTAATGTCAAAATAAGCATGAAGCATGAAAACAAGAATCATATATGTTAAATATGCGCTTTAACAGACAGGGCCATCTTCCTTTCTATACAGCAAAACGTCCTCTGCACTCCTGGAGAGTGAAACCTCACACAGATCACACGTCCAAAACAGGAATTTCTGCATCACTACCTTACAGCAGACCTGAACTAAACTGCTTTTGCTGTGGGTCTGACAGCTATTGTTTGCTAATGTGTAGAGCACGTGTGTGGTGTATAAGCTGAAGAGTGTTTCAGGGGTGATTATGATGCAGTGGGCTATAAGCTGTGTCAGAGCTTGGACATGGATGCAGGAGGCAGCTATTGAAATCCAGTGGAGGGAGCAGAAGGGGAGTGACCTGAGAGAAATTGCAAACAATCAAGACAGCAACATTGAGAGCTATGTTGCACCAGCAGAGCTATATTTGTATTTATATCATGTATAATTTATGTGGTGAATAACAGTGGTTTAAAAGATGTTTAATTATCTTTGCTTGGATATCTACTGCAGTAATTTTTGTTTGTTGGTTGGTTTGTTTTGTCCTTGTGAAATATGCTGGTAGTTCAGAGTTTTACAATAATGTTGACATGATTCATATATGTGATGCACAATGTGGTTGTCTGCACATCTGGTTATGTCTGCAGATTAACAATAATAAGAGCTTACAGTCAAGCAAGCAGTTCTGCGAAGCTGTACTTTTAGCTATGCTAACATTGGCAATACTAACACGTCCATGTTCACAATCCTAGTTACTAGCATACTAATATTTGATAAATAGCACTAAGTATAAAATACAGCTTTTGGGAATGTTATTAATGTTGCAGGTATTTGGTCACAAATCAATCTGTTGGACAAATTAGTGTACGTTTAGGGCTATTTAGCAAATGTTAGCATTCAAACTCACTAAGCTACGATGGTGAACATGGTAAACATTGTACTGCACATGCTAAACATCAGCATGATGGCATTGTCATTGTTGGCACGGTAGCATTCTGACATTTAGCTCAAAGCTTCTCGTAGGCCTGACTGCACTTCTTACATTATTCACAGTTGTTGCTTTACTAGTCTGATATCCCAACACATAATGATTTGAAAATGAAATTATACCTAAACACAAACAATGTAGTTGTTCATATTCACTTTGTCCTTGACAAATGCTGTCAAACAGAATACACAAATGTAAATGTAAATAAAAGCCTGGACAGAGTTGCTGGTGAGTTGGTGTTGTTCGGAGACTCTTTGTTAAGACAAGGTCAGATTCAACAGATGTTCTCCAGAGCACACAGCATCGCACGTGGAGATGCAGGCAGTGTGAGAGGTCTTCGAGGGGACAGTTTATGAAAACATTGTATGAAAAGTAAATTCATGCATGAGCAACCATGAGAAGAAAAAAACAGTGACTGTACAGCCGAAGAGACCACTGTGGGTATGAAAAGAAGCATTTCAAGTATGGCATGTGCAATGCTTTCAGTCAGAGACAGGTTTTTGTTTTTAAAAGCATGGGATTTGTTTTGTCCCACAGTGTCAGGTTTAATCTTGCTTTGGAGACGCACATCTCACCATCAAAGGACAACTTGTGATCCTGACCTTGAAGTCCACATGAACCTTGATTTGTATTGTCTGAGGGACATTTTGCCAGGGGACATTTGATTTCAATTAGGTCTGGTAGATAGACATTATTAAATGACAAGATTAACAGAATTGAATGTTTGATGTCCTCTTTGATGGAGTCACATTTTTGGCTCTTTGAAGCTTGCATTCCTGCCATTATTGACACTTTCAATAATGTGGACTAGTTTGAGTAATAGTGAAGAGATGCAACATAAATACCTCAGCTTGCTAACTTATGCAAACAGAGTGACTCATTACATCCTGTCACACAGGATGTAATGAGTCATGCTTTTCTGTCAGTCTGCACAGAAAAAGTGTGATTCCTCAAAATGTAACTGAGTATTAAAGGAGGCTGAAATCCCCTTTGAATTGACCTTTTGCACCCACATTTGATTAAAGAGCACCAGAAGCACACGTGAAAGAGGTCAAAGATGCTTGTGCCTCTTTCTTAGTAAACCGAACGTGTAGTGACACATGCCTGATAAGTCACCTGTTTTTAGTAAACACTGATAACTCTTGAAGACAAAACAATGGCAATAAAGGGTGCCATTCATATTTGTATTTCTTACTGATAGCAGGAAACACGCGCCACAGGAAAATACTTGCACCTTTGCAGCATCAGTGTCGACAGTTATAACACAGGGTCAACAGCTAATTTTGATGAAAATGCACACACACTTACAGAGGTCAAGAAACATATGTGGACTGTGACTGTTGATGGTTTAAACAAACTAATGGCATCATAAGAGACCATGCAGTGGTGCGTGTGTGTGTGTGTGTGTGTGTGTGTGTGTGTGTGTGTGTGTGTGTGTGTGTGTGTGTGTGTGTGCGTGCGTGTGTGTGTGCGTGTGAGTGAGACAGTGAGAGAGGGCAGCACTTATGTCATTTCCAGGAATGAGAAGTTGTGCCTGTGAGGCTGATTTGTGCTGAATGTGGTTTGGCTCATGTTCAACTCAGTCAACATTTCTCAACTCTCCTGGACATAATAACCTGATTTTATGAGGTTAATCGTTTTCTGGTAAATAAAAACCAGCAAATGATCTGCATAGATTGCAGCTTTGCGTCACAAACTACCGTCATCACCTGACCTCACATCAGGGCCTACATGAACGGCAAAATCACACATTCCTACTCTTAAACATGAAAAGTTAAATTCTTTAGCAATAAAACAGACATTTGCTTGTTTTATTAATCTCAATCTTTTAACCATGACAATCTTATGTATTATCCAGTATTGTAGTTTTCTAACTTCATGACTCCTGTTACCAACTTAAGAGAAAAATTGAAGGCAAATTCAACGTAGCATTATCTTGAAATTGCGACCACAGTAATGTAGCCTTGCTTTAAGTCGAGTCAGATATTCTGACTGAGTTTATATAATTGTGTCTGCTTTGCCCACACTCAGGAAATACAACAACTGTAACAGGCAAGTGAGACAGATATTCAAATGGCACCAGGTAGAAACATTTGGTTATGAAAAGAGTGGGCTGTGCGGTTTTGTTGTAAGTGTGCATCAAAATATTGTGTGACCTTTCAGTGAGACATTTTGCATGCAGTTTGCATTCCTTTAACGTTTCAGACAGTGGGAGGGTGGGATGTGTCTTTCTACTGAGGTTGATGTTTGGTATTTACACTCACCCACACAGATTTTTTATTCTATGCAATACACATACACATACACATACACATACACATACACATACACATACACGGACACACACACAGTTCTTCTAATGATCTCTGCCACACAGCCTACCTGCCTAATTATTGGGGCAGGTTGCTTTGCTCTTCCACATAGCAGTCAGTTTCAATTCATGAATCTTAATTCTTTTAACTGGATTACCCCCAACCTGCAGCAGAAACATACAACCACAGACCCCGTTAACTTTGACTCCCACCTGTGTTCTCTGATACTGTACTAATGACCTGGACTTTTCCTCCTCATCTTGTAATGATTTGTATGGATATGTGTGTGTGTGTGTGTGTGTGTGTGTGTGTGTGTGTGTGTGTGTGTGTGTGTGTGTGTGTGTCCTACATGTTGTCTGTGTCGGCCTGTCTCCTGGTTCTCATGCAGCTCTTTTCCTCGTCCTTTGGTAACACTCACCCCTCCTTTATTTTTCTGCCTGTCTTGCCTGTTCTTTTCTCTATCAAACTTCCCCCTCTGAGGAAAGGTGTTGCCACCCTCCTTTCTGTCCCACCTGCTTTGTGCAGAGTAGAAAGAGATTTTCTTGTACTTTCTGTGCTTTAACCTGCAATATGAGACAAGCCAGCAAAAAAGCCTTTAGACTTTTTTGTAGAAGAATCTGAAAAACACAAAGGTAATCTATAAAGTAAGGCTACAATTACAGGCCCATCCTGTGATTATTTGTAGATAGATAGATAGATAGATAGATAGATAGATAGATAGATAGATAGATAGATAGATAGATAGATAGGGTAGTAATAGTAAGTAAATTAGAATAGTAAGTAATATAACAGAATACAACATACAATGAAAAAGGAGAATAGAACATATTAGAAAAATATATATCTGTCAATAGATTAGTATAGAATGTAATTGAATATAACGGAATAAAACAAATATGTCTATAAAAAAAGGTGTTTGAGCACCTTTTAGTTTAGACTAGACTAGAGCAAAGCAGAATAGAATAGAATAGAATAGAATAGAATAGAATAGAATAGAATAGAATGTGGTTGACTCATTAAATTACAAAAACGATCTAACAAACGATCACCAGTTGCTTCCTGTTTCTGTTTCTGTTGAAGCCGCGTGCGCAGCCGGGCTGTGGAGTGAGAGCGAGGCAGGCCGCGAGCAGCAGCCCGGCAGAGGGAAACATCACGTGGTGACACATCTCTACGACTGACGTCATCGTCCCCATCTCTAAGCAACCCCTCCATCAGCACACGCGTCACCGTGAGCCCGAGCCGCGCTGTTGCTCGGCAACCCATGCCTTGCGCTCGGGTCCGGCCTTGCCTTGCACCCAGCTCGGAGCTCTGACGCGGGTGTGACGTTAATAAGGTGGGTATCAATTTGTTATGGTGGCGGACGGAGGGAGGGAGGGAGGAGGAGGAGGAGGTGGAGTTCCCCATGTGAGTGCCGAAGCCCTGTGCTCTGCATTCCGGCGGAGCGCACAGGCACACACCGGCCGCAGCGCAGTCCCGGGCCGAAAGACTTGTTGTATAAACTCCAAGTAAAGACGGGAGGGAAAAGTTGCTCCGCGCGTGTTTTCTGTAGTTTCTCCTCTCTGTTTGTGTAGTTAATACGTCGCTCTGGTCGTGGGATGGTTTACGTTTCCTCTAAGAGCTGTCTGAACTGTGAGAGAAAGTCGTAAATGTCCGCATTTTAAGGTAAGACGGCACTCCTCTCTCGATTAGACTCGTATTTTACTGCCTCATATTTCTTGATGATTAGTTTGTCATTTTCTTTGCCAGGCCAACGCTGTCTTTCGGTGTTAGTCTCACCTCTTTCACTTTCTATTTATTCATAAATAGAGTATTTACATTTTGTAATTTAATTATGGCGCCACGTTAAGAAAATGTAATTAGTGGTCAAGCCATATTAAAAGCTGAATATGTGTTTGTAAACTTCCAATTTTTTTTTTTTTTTTTTTTTTTTTTATATCACTGGAACGGATTGTATCTCACTTGTTAGTAAACCTGGACTGTGCCCCCGTACAGTTTTCACTCTGCTGTGCCATAGATATATGTATACTGGCCTTCATATATACACACTGTATATATTCATTATGTATTATATATTTAAAGAATCTGCAAAGTAAATATAATACAGTATAATGTAAAAATGGAAAGTATATGTGTGAATATTGAGTGAAATAAAATGCAATGGATGATACAGCTGCGTTTGTCTCTGCAGGTACAATCCTTAAACTGTCCAAACGGTGTAACTCCAGACTGTTGCTGCACCATGGTGATCATGACCGAGAACAGCCGGGGGGCTCAGTCCAGCCCTGCCCAGGGAAGGCCCCTGCAGGTCGGCTTCTACGAGATCATCCGCACCCTGGGGAAGGGCAACTTTGCAGTGGTGAAACTGGCCAAACATAAAGTAACCAAAACACAGGTCAGCAGCTCTCTTCCTAATTGTGTAACTACTTGCAGTTTTGTGAAGATGCACAATCTTTGAAATTAGCATTTTTATCCAATTTAACATTTGCCTTTGGTTTTCCAGGTGGCCATTAAAATCATTGACAAGACCCGACTGAATCCCTCCAACCTGGAGAAGATTTACAGAGAGGTGCAGATTATGAAGCTGCTAAACCACCCCCACATCATTAAACTCTACCAGGTGTGTATTATCCTTCATCTCTCTGCAGCCTTGCTGTTGCATGTGTGCAGAATGGTGTGTGTGTAGCAGTGTGTTATTCAGCCTGTATTACATCTTCGCTGTGCAGCCTGGTCTGTGTGAGCTCCATGTGCAGGGAGCCAGTCTGAACGCATGCATGAATCTGGGAGTAAAATGCGACGGTGTGGAAAACGGGGACAAATATATGTCCTTAAATAACAATGTGGTGCTGCAGAGCATTGTGCCTCATTATTGTTGACATGCCGATGCAGCAGTGCCATTATGTGTGGCAAAAATACGGGGCATTTGTTACCTAAGTGGTTTGTACTGGCTTGTGGTGAGCTGCTGACTCTCAGAGCGCACTGAATCATAAGTACAGCACAGCAGCATTAGTGCAATCCCTTTTGACCTCCCTCTATGTGCGTCTGCGTCTGTGTGTGTCTGTGCTGGACAGAGAGGGAATGAGAATAATCTTGTGTACCAGTCAGTGCTGGGAACAATGCATTTCTAAGATGTTTTTACTTGTATAAAGGTTGAAGTGTAGAGATATGGAGAACAGTCAGGTGAGTCCTGTTAAAGACACGTCCACAGGTCTGAACCTTAAGCCCAATTAGCATCTGTTAAAGCCAAATGCAATGTGTCTGCGCGTCACGTGAAGGCCCCCTCACAAAGCGCTGCTTTACTCCTAATCAAATTGAAGACTTAGTGGAAAGAATCCGCTTTTTTACCCTCAGCTGGCCTTGCGAGCGCCGTGGCACGCGTCTGGCAACAAACACACAAACACACACCCACGCAAACAAACTCACAATGCCCTTTCTTTTTTTTCATTCTGGACTTTTTCTGCCTTTTGTTTAGCTCTGTATTATTTTGCTACTTTTGAGGATTAGTTCATGTCCGGTTTTAAGCAGCTGAGCTGTGCTTACTGTGAAATTATGTCTTGAGTGCAGGAATAGGAGCATGACATTATTCCTTGAAAACCCTAACAGCCATCATCACCACACAATCAAATATCAGTATAATGTATAGAAACAATAAGTCCATTAAGCTATCACTTGATTGACAGAAAACTATTTTGATAATCATTTAATATATTTTTTTAGTAAAATGCCAAACACTCCCCTCTTACAGCTTCTCAGTTGTGAAAATTTCCTGCTTGGTAAATTAAATTTTGCTGTGTTTAGGACAGTTAGTCAGACAAAACAGGCTATTGAAAAATTGTGATGGACATTTTTTCTCTATTTTCACAAAAATATAATTGGTAGATTAATCTATAATGAAAATAGTTCCAATCCTAGTATAATGCTTGTTCAATGCCTTCACATTGATAGTGTTACAATATTATTGATATATGTAATCGTGCTTTAATGCAGATTAATCAAAAGCAGTGATGTGATGTGGTGTGAGAGAAAAATCATTTTAATATATAGTAGCACAAGACTGACAGGGTTTGCAGCCTTGTTAGAACAAACAGCTGTTGATATATAGTGATAGTAATATTTAATGTTACACGTAGCAATATGCCTCAGTACGGTTCTTTTTTTCACAATATGATAATTGAGAGAAATTTGATGGACTGGATTATTGTCACCTCGCCCCTTTTAAAGGTGCTATCACAGCTCTGACGTCAAACATGGATGACCTCTGTCTGTATCCTGCATGTGATGTGTCCTTGTTCATTTTTCTGTGCCCTTGGGTTGTCTGAGGTGATGCTAGTCAGATGGTCGGTACTCAGTGATGGTAATTAACCCTCTCACCACTGCAGCCCCGCTTCCCCTCTTTCCTGTACAAAGGGAGGGTAGTAGCATAATAGCATCAGTTTTCAAGGGGCTCTATATTAAAGGACTGTAGAAGCCTCTCCCTTTCTCTTTGTCTCGGCCTCTCTTTGACCTCGTATCAATCACACACTCCTCTTATCCTTCGATGGATTTGATGGAGAGATGTATAAATGAAAACATGGAGTCTTGGGCTTGAATATATCTAAGTAAAAGGGAAAATGTGCATGTTAAGGGGTTAATCTTCTTTCTGGGATGTTTGAGGGCCCTTGACGTTCAGTGCCCGTTCTTCAGAGCTGTGACGTCAGCTGCACCTCAAGGTGACAGAGCACCAGAGAGCTGCCCTATCTCACAGATAAAGACTACTCCCCCCTTGCAGGCATCTGTGGATTGAATTGTTCTTTGCTTGGTTTTCTAAAGGGACTGGTGGCTGAAAGGAGTTAAGCTCCCAAGTTCACTGGAATTTAGTGGCATTTAATTCAAAGTTGGCCGGCAGCATTGTTCAGACACGGCTTTGTCATCTGACGAAAATTGCTTTGTTGTGCAACCTTTCTGCTTAACTGCCCTGTCCTCAAGGGCTCTCCTGGGAAATGTAAGCTTTCTGTGAGCTCCAGAAAAGGATTGGGAATTGCATTTTTCCAACCAGGCATTGAGTGATTGCACTTACGGTCTTTGATACACTAGGTGGGCCCCATGTGAACGGCCCACGTGAATCTGTCCGTCTGTTTCCTAGAAATGAAGAGTTAGGGGTAGCTTGAAACTCAACACTGGTGTCAGCCTCAGCAGAGACATGTCCAACCATTTGATATTAACTTGCCTGTGTGTGAATGTTATGAATGTTTATGCCTTTAGGGTTTTTGTTTATGTGTATAAAAGGGCTTTAGAATATGATATAAGTAAGGGTGATATGAACGTAAAACAATCTTTGCAATATGACAGAATATGAGCACAACTTGCAACAGATTTAGCGGTGCTGTGCTGAGCTAGTCTAGTTTGTCTGCTTGCTTCAGAGTGGTTGAGCCCTCCGCTAACTCAACCAGGTGCTTTTGCTTGAGGTAGTAAAATAAGTTTGCTGTTACAGTCTTCTTGTACCTTTTGCATATTATTGTGGATTGTTACTGATCTTTTATGACCAAACCCTTTTCCACATTGCTGAAGCCACTCCCCTGTCACTGTTACTTTCACTTTGACTTGATGTCATGACGTCATTCAGTCAGAATATTGCCATGAAAATGTTGATATTGTCATGAATGATGTGATACGACACACCTTTATTATAAATGCATGCAAGAAGTCACTGACAGCTAGCTCATGTAACAGGGCATATCATGGAAAGCAAGGGTGTTGGTGTTTTATGTGTTTGTGGAACAAATTCATGGAGAAGTATGAGAAGGGGATTTCTGTGGTTAGGAACTGTCTCATGCCCAGAGACGCCTGGAGCAGGCTGCACTGACGGCTTTTTTAGAAAATGTCTTCCTTGTCATCACCAGCTGCCAATGACCCAGTTGTTTCAAGCTCTGTGTTTGTTCTCCTTTTTCTTTCTCTTAGGTCATGGAGACCAAAGACATGCTGTACATTGTGACAGAGTATGCAAAGAATGGAGAGATGTTTGGTGAGTTCAGCTTTCTAGAATTTTTTTTTTCAATTGAAAAAAAAGTCAGCTAAACGTGTTGATTGTGACACTCTGATATATAGAACGCCACAAACATGTTGTCTCAAATATGGAGCTCAACAGAAATACCCTCTCTCCCTCCAGACCACCTGACCTCAAATGGCCGTATGAGTGAAGATGAGGCACGAAAGAAGTTTTGGCAGATTCTTACAGCCGTGGACTACTGCCATCGACACCACATCGTTCACCGTGACCTAAAAACTGAGAACCTGTTGCTGGATGCCAATATGAATATCAAACTGGCTGGTAGGTCTGCCATAAACAGTTCACTGTTAGCATGGTTACTGGTTTGCTGGCACGACATGATCTAGAGTGTTACTTCTATCAGAAATCACTGTTTGAAACTGATATCATCTGTTTGTGTCTCCTTGCTGTTTCTGTACTTCATTTTTGCCTGAAGAAAGTATTCACCGCATTTGGGATTCTTAAACCAGTCTAATTAAACCATTGTTGTGCTGCCTCTGTGCTAATTAACTGTGAATAATTTAATCATTTTACCAAGGCTAATATAAACCAGACGAAATCACTTTAGCACACAAACAGACACTCGTGCATAGATATATACTATAGCCAGACAAGACAACTAGTCTTTTGTGTGAGAGAGAGATGAGTGTAACATGGGCTTGATAAGATCTGGTCTATGATGAGGATAAACTGCATAAGGCACTGTTGTTAAAGGAAGGCAATACATTTGCATTCCAGCGCCCTGAGCTCCTCATGCTGGAATGCAGACAAAACAAACAAGCTTGAATAACAAAATTGTATCTCTGCTCGTGTCTTGCAGACTTTGGATTTGGAAACTTCTACAACGCAGGGGAGCCTCTGTCTACATGGTGTGGCAGTCCGCCTTATGCTGCCCCTGAAGTGTTTGAAGGGAAGGAGTATGAGGGGCCTCAGCTGGACATTTGGGTAAGCTTATACAAGGAAAATATGGACACAATTATTCACTCATTTTTTTCTTATGCTAATATTTGTGTTATTTTCTTCACAGAGCCTTGGTGTGGTGCTTTATGTTCTTGTCTGCGGCTCTCTTCCATTTGATGGACCCAGTCTTCCTGCACTCAGACAGAGAGTCACTGAGGGACGATTCAGGATCCCTTTCTTCATGTCCCAAGGTACAGTGAATTACTGGTAATTACTAATTTCGTCTAAATCCAAAGTGCTTAGCATCGAAGACTTATTCCTTGTTTACATCCTCCAGACTGTGAAAACCTGATCCGTAAGATGCTGGTAGTGGACCCAGCCAGGAGAATCAGCGTGGCCCAGATCAAGCAGCACCGCTGGATGCTGGAAGACCCAACAGCACCTCACCAAACCCTCAGCCATTCCCTGACAGAGTACAACTCAAATCTGGGGGACTACAGTGAACCTGTGCTGGGCATCATGAACACACTGGGTATCGACCGCCAGAGGACCATCGAGGTGACTGACAACACAAAACAGTTTGGAGTTGTTGCACCTGTCAAATGTGAACAGGTTAAATACAGCCAAATTTCAGGTTATAGGGAGAAATAGTGTTTTAAAAGTACAAACAGTTGTTTCTCTGTCGCTTCCAAATACATTATACAGGGGCAGCAAGGCCAAACACACAGTCATACCTGGTTTTCAGTCAGAGAAACAGAGGGGAAGAGAAGGACAAGCTATACAGAGAGGAAGAGATGGATGTAAGCTGGCATTAAGAGGCACAGAAGGAAAACAATGCAGCAAACCCACTAATCTGCTGTCTGTCATCTTCCTCAGTCTCTGCAGAGCAGCAGTTACAATCACTTCTCTGCTATCTACTACCTGCTGCTGGAGAGAGTGAGAGAGCATCGCGCCCAGCAGCTGAGCCGCCAGTGTGGAACCTGGACCCAGAGACCCAGGAGCACCTCCGACTCCACCGGCCCAGAGGTGAGCACTCCAGCTGGGTGCATTGTGCTTGCAGTTGTAGTCATGATCTAACCTGCAGCTTGTGCTTGAAGTCTAAAATGCTGTGTGCTCTGTGTTTGCTTTTAGGTGATCATGGAGTCCACAGACAGCTTTAGAACCACACCATTTTCAATTCCAGCCAAAAGTGCTCCTCCAGTGTACTCGGAGAAGGAGTATGACCAAGGTGGATTGTTCCAGGTAAGCATATTTTGATCAAATCTGACAGCATTCATCAGCTCAGAGGATAGGGGACTACACCTGCCACCCTGATGCGTATCTACTAATAGACCAGAGGCCAATACTGCTCCCCATGTGTCGTCTGTCAGTCAGTGGCTAACAGCCCATCTCCTTTGTCTTTCAGCGTGTGGTGTTTCCAGTGGAGGCCAGCCTGAACAGGCTGCTCTGGAACCGCTCCATTTCACCCAACAGCCTGCTGGAGACGAGCATCAGCGAAGAGGTGCGGCCCAGGGACCTAGAGGAGGAGGAGGCAACACAAACTCTCGGGCCTCTGCTCCCTCCCACCACCACTTCCCGCAGACACACTCTGGCTGAGGTGTCGGCCCGTTTCCACCAGTGCAACCCTCCATGTTAGTATGCCATAAATGTAAAATAGCAAATCCATGAATCAGCACTCTGTTAGATATACAGAGTCTAATTTATTCCCTGTCCTGTTTCTGTAGGTATTGTGGTCAGTCCCTCAGATGGTGCCTCTTCTGATAGCTGTCTGAAGTCCTCATCTAGTCCGGCCCCCAGTTTGCAGGCTGCTATGGGTGAGATGTCAACACTTCTGGCATCGGGGGCTGAAGGTGGAGCTCTGCTGCCTGCTGGAGCTCCCCTGGCCCTCTCCTCCCACCTCCTGCCCCAGACCCAGGGCAGCCTGCCTGCTGCCAGCTTCCAGGAGGGTCGCAGAGCCTCTGACACCTCCCTCACTCAAGGTACAGGGGCTTGACCTTGAAATCAAGTGTCCACTCTGGTTATCATTTTTCTCATGTCTGATGTGTCACATTATGGGATCAAAGGAGTATTGTGTAACACTTTCCCATGCTTTTCCACAGGCCTGAAAGCTTTCCGCCAGCAGCTGAGGAAAAACACACGCACTAAAGGGCTTCTGGGATTAAATAAGATCAAGGGTCTAACGAGGCAGGTTGTTCCTCCACCCTCCTGTAACCGCGGCAGCCGAGGGTCACTGGGTCCAGCTCTTTCTGAGCACCGCAGCATGCTGGAGGAGGTGCTGCACCAGCAAAGGTGAGCCACACTATTACTGAAAGCACACTGTTAGTAATGGCCACATATTAGATCACGTAGGTCAGAAGATTTCACAGAGTTTGTTGGATTTTGTCTGAGGGGGGCGCAGTGTCAGAGTCTGATCTTCTCTCTCTGTCTTCCAGGATGCTACAGATCCAGCACCAATCCCAGCCTCAGGTCCAAGCCCCTCAGGCAGGACCTACCCAGAATACCCTGCTTTTTCTGTCCCAGCAGCAGTCACCCTCTCCTCCACCTACTACCGTGTTTGCTTCCTCCTCAATCTTTGACACCCCCACCACCTCTGCCCTGCCTCCTCAACAAGCTTCAGTGGGTCTACAGCACGGCCCCTGGCAACAAACCCTCGAGACTTCCTCTTCCGGCTGCTCCTCATCCACCTCATCCTGCTACTCCTCTACTCTGTCCCCTGTGGCCTCTGCTGCTTATCTTCTGGAAGCTCGTCTGCACATCAGCCAGCAAACCCACCCTTACCCCCACACCAGCCTCCAACAGCAGCCCCAGTCTGCAGCACAGGGCACCTTCCCCATCATGTCCAAACCAGTGGTGTGGAGCATGGGCTCGGCCTCCAGTGCAGACCCTGACGTGCAAGAGTTGGGTCTGGCTGCACAGCAGCAGCTCAGTAGCTGTGTGATGGTGAAGTAATACATCAGCCATTGAGACCAGCGATTGTTCTCTCCATGGAAGGTGCTCACAGCAAAAATATTGGCTTCATTTCAAGCTGAGAAGAAAAGAGAGTAGATGTGGGGAGAAAGAACAAAAAGCAGATGCAAGCGACGCATTTACACCTTTTAATCAACAACATGCGGAACACATGTGAGACGGTGTTCACATGTGTGTGTGTTGTGTTTGCTTTCAATATCATATAAGCTAAAGACGAAGCAATAACCAAACTCTGGACAAGGTGTTAGACCCGTATCAGACAGCCAGAGAAGCAATAACAGACTGAAAAACTCTCATCCAGCTCCTCGATGTACTCATTGGATGAAATGAGAGCTGATGTTAGCAATTGTGTCTCACGTGTTGTTTTGAATACAGGAATGCCCTTCCTCATATTTTTTTTAGTCACTTTTTGTGTCATTTCCTGTTCTTGATATTTTTCACTTGACTGGACAGAAGACCAAAATTCTTTCTTTTTTTCATTTCGCCCACTTTGTTCGCCTTTCTGAAGAGACGTTTCTCTGTAGCAGTGCAGTGGACATGCAGTATAGTGCCCTAAGCTTACAAACGTTCACTGAAGGAAATGATTTGTATTTAAACTGTGATATTTTTTTCTGTGCAAGATTATTATAGCTACGCAAATGCTGCTTTTACCTCAAGCTGCAAAAAGACTGCTACATCCCCATCAGCCAAAACTGAGGGAAGATAGTGTCTCGCTGATATAGCAAAGCACAACAGGTACATCAGTCAGCTTGGTAGCACCTTACAGATGTGGGTACATTGTTCTGTGTTCCCTTCGTGTGATAAGCACCTTCTTGTTAGATGCTTTTACTACCTCCTCAGGCAAGAAACAGAAAAACATCAATCCCAGAATGTCAAAGGAATGACGATTTTCACATGGACAGAACAAAGACTGTGGGAACAGTGCAATATTTCACATTGAAATACAAAGGAAAGATGAGGCTCTGCATAGGATGATCAAAATGTACATGCATATTTGCCTGAGGTTTTTTTTTGGCTATTAGTTTTAATTTTGTTTGTTTGCTGTGCTAGCTAGCTGACTAGAACAGGTACTAGTTATGTAACATAATAACATCATACTGTAGAGAAAATGAAAGACTCATTTCAAAATGCTGTTTCTTCACACAGCATGCTTGTAGTTCCTTAGCTGAAGAAGGCAAGAAGGAAGAATTTGGGTTTTACCAAAGACTGAACAGCACAAGAGACGGGTGATCTACCACAAATACACTACTGACTTTTCACTTTGAATGCTGTCTCAAAATGTAGCATGGTGGTTAGCTTGCATTTCCACATGATCTCCTTAGCTTCTGCTGTGAGAAAACTCCTGCTGCCACCAAATCCTAATGCTACACGTGTTGTTAATATCTACTATCAGGACCATGGTGGTATTCATTTTTGTACTTTTTTAGAAAAGAAGAAGAAAAAAGAAAACAAAAAAAGATCAGAAAATAGCAATACCATGTTGTGCTGGAAGTTGAACTTTCTTCAGTTGTCCATAAGTGGCTAGAAATAAGTAGAAATGACCTGCAACAAGCTGATGTATTTCTGCAGTCTCTTCAGACTACTTATTAGAAAACTGCAAGAGATGTGTGATATTGTAACCTTAGCTAGTTCTCTCATATCTGTGAAGCATCTTGTAGAGGAGCAGTGTTTTTCCAAACCAAATTCTGCGTTGGAAACATGCAGTGTTAATATTTCTATCCAATAATTTTTGGTTGATTGCACTCACTACCAACACTTGTGCCTTTATCTGAACAAACCCATGATCAGAGGTCTCCACGACTGATCGCTACACTGAAGAAAGAAAGATGAATGGCTCATTTACTGGCCCCTTTGGATATCCTCTCTGACCTCTCTGCTCTGAATCTGACCTTTGAACTTGCTTTGGAACCGGAAGCAAAAACTGCACTTTATTCATATTTCTTATTAGTGACTGTTTTTTTTTTGTTTCTCATGATGGAAAACTTCACATATTGATACACTAAGACTATTGATGCAAATCTGTAAGAGGACCCCTTTTTGATAAACTTTGGATAATAAGAAGTATTTCATTTTCATTTATTTTTTCCTGATTTGTTACTTGACTGTGTGAACATGTGCATGTGTGTGTGTGTGTGTGTGTGTGTGTGTGTGTGTGTGTGTGTGTGTGTGTGTGTGTGTGTGGAAGGAGGAAGAGAAAGAGAAAGGAGAGAGAATGTAAGTTCAAGAAAGATTGTTTATTTATGTGGCTATTTATTGAAATAAAGTTCACTTCCTAAACTGTCGGCTGGTTGAATTTTCTAAATTTTGACTCGCATGTATATACTGACACGTTAACTGTAGATTTTACTTGACTTTAACAGCTCTTTTGCAACTTTTCAAATGCTCTTTGATTCATGCTTACAGTTATGAATAATAACAAAGCATTATGGAAGAAGCAATGGATGAGCCTCTGTGCTCATGCTGCCCTCATTGGGATGGATGGTAGAAATTGAAAAGATTGTGTTAAAAACTTGCAGCACTCACCTACACACTAGGCAAATATGTACTTTTTACATTTTAATACTATTACACAAGTTTAAGGTTTGTATTTCAAATTTCAATCATGTATATAGCTTTTTCTCATTCTTATTTTTACTCTTGTTCTTTGAATCTAATAATTGCAATAAACATGAGTTCAGTCAATAGTATGTAGTGATTAGGAATCAATAATTGTCAGTGTTACTGGTAATCATCAGTAACAGTAAAGACTGCTGGTAATATTGCCACATACTTCATTATGCATTCCTAAATGCTGATTTATTTAACATATAATCATGTGATAGCTGTTTGGTTAAGTTGCAGGGTTGTATTATTTTTTCCAGATTTTAGACTGCATATAAAAAATGGCCAGTCTTAAGGAAAGTCTGAAATAGATGATAGAGGAGCAGAAAATACTGCCACTGACTGTCAGTATTTTGCTGAACAAAACACTGCTCATTGCACCTCATCCTCTTTCACTAACTGATGACAAGGCAGACTGATGATGCACCGGCACCCTGTGATAATACTGTGATGCACAGAGATGATGCATTGGGCCCCGATTACCCTCCTGCTGGCCGGTTATTCATAAAACTGAGAACAGACAGGTGTCTGACGTCTGACAGGAAAGGCTACGTGGGAGTCAAGTGACGCAACAGCAAGATGAGAAGCCAAACTATCCGTGAGCCAAGTGAACTCAGCTGCTCGCTGCCTGCTCATTATCTGCAGCTAGATGAGAGAAAGAGGTGAATCTCCATTCAAACTCCTGCAGGACTGTACGGACTTACAAATGTGTTGATCTACTGCTCAGCACGTGTACAGATTTATACTGTGAGGGGCCACTTTGACATTGACTTACACACACACACACACACACACACACACACACACACACACACACAAACACACACACACTTGCACCTAACCTTAACCCTAAGTCTTTACCCTAAATACTCAGATTCACGCTATGGTGAGTTGTGTTTTGTCCCCACTGTTTGACTGTATAAACGGAGTTAGGTCCCTACACAACATGAGTAATACAACACTCACACACACACGCACGAGCACACACATATATATGTAACATATGGCTTGGCATTTGCAATATGACCCTCAGGGAGATGCTCGTGAGGGTTTTGTGGGAAAGGAACGCTGTGCAGGCGTGACCTCATATAAACCAACAAGCTTTTTGTTGCACACAACACTGTGTGACACACACAGATATATCTTTGTTTATTTCTTTATAAATATCCAACATTTGAGCATTTCATAAACTACTATGCACTCTAAACCATGGTCACAAACACAATGAATAATATCCTCTGTAGCGTTGTGAACAAGATTGAATTATTTCAAAGCCTTTTTGTGATCTAAGATCTCAGAGCACTGCAGAGTAATATAATATAATATAATCAAGCACTTGTTTCTACATATCAAACGCAGAAAGATTTTTTTAAAGAGAGAAGTAGAATATTGCTATTACTGATTATTAGCTGGAAAATTAGATCTGAGTCAATAGAAACACCCAAATTTCTTCACCTCAGTGTCTCTTTTCAATTCTGTTAACTGACAACTGCCTCTTTCATAATGCGACATATTTACTGGAAGACAAATTTTAGGACTAAGACACATTAATGTTGGATACACAGGCTTTAAGGTATGAATGAGGCTAATATATCCACTGTATTTAGTTAGGTGTCCTATAGTTAAAATGAAAATGAATATTGTGCTTGTGCAAGATAATAATAGTTACAAACACTGAGGAGTAGTAGACCTAGATTAGAGCCTTGTGGAACTCCACAAAGAACATTTATTCTCATGAGGAATTCTAGGCTTTGAGATATAAGACTGAAACCAAGTCAGCGCTTCAGAATGACTGAGATATGCCTTTTTAATGCATATCAGTTGTGGCTGTCAGAGGCTGCAGTTAAATCTAAACACACACTGACTCCTGGAGTACTGACAGCACGTGGAAAATTTGGCAGACAGTTGTTTCTTATGTAATCACATTGCAAAAATGATCCCACAGTACTTCCTGCCTTCCTGAACTATCCTTGGGCAAGTCAGTGTTTTCTATCTGTCAAGTGCTCCGGATCCATCTCTGCGACACATATATAACGGTGTTTATAACTGCGGTGTTTGTTGTGTATCTGTGCGTGTAAATTGAACTGAAGGGTTGGGATAGTTCTGTCTGGGTCATCCAGTGCAGAGAAAACACAGGACTCAGTGTAGACAGAACAGGTCGTCCCTGAGCTTCCAGTGCTGCACAACTCTCTGCATGCATGAACAGAACAGAAGCAGAGGAAAGGTAAATAAGACTAGGAGATGTACGTTTTCAAAGGAGTATTCAGAGTCTTTACTTACATAAAAGTAGCAATACAACAAAAAATGAGTGGGAAAATGTCATTCTATATTTTTCATGAAGTCAATTAAGTGTATGAAAAGTGTTGGAATAAAAGGATAATTCTGGTGTTATTCTGTACCCTTTTAATCCACTACATTTGTCTGACATTTCAGTTACTAATTACTTTTCACATTACAATTTTTCATACCTTTCCTATCCTGTGAAAACCATGGATCTTCAAATGTGTTGATTATGACTTTTTTAGATGAACTGAAGCATGAAAGGTTCCTGTATGGGTTGAGAAATTTCTCAAAACCTTCTTGGATTAACTCAAAAATACATGGTCACAAAGCTGAAAACAAGCTGACAATATGATATGTGGTTCCACAGGATAGCCAGCAACAAATATAGGATGATCTTATTGCCGTTGACTAAACTACCAAACAGTGTATAAAGTAGTTGAATCTAGCACATCTTTATTCATCTACTGCAGTAAAATACATATACATTAATGAAGCAGTAATCCATAAACATCAGGGACCATTTTACTGCACAATGAGTACTTTTACTTTAGATACTTAAGTACTTTTTACTTTTGTTTTAAGTAAGGTTTTCGATGGAGGAATTTGACTCCTGTTACTCAAACAGGGGTATTGTCACCTGCAGATGAATACATATTTGATCTACTATGAGTATTCACAGAAGCAGCTCAGTGTTTTGGGACTGAGTCAATATAAACTGCAGAACCCATGTTCAGCGTAATGAAGGGACATGTTACCCAGTTTTTGGGTTGTTTTGGGACATTAATGGATCTCTATGGCATGGAGGAATAAGATATACCAGGCTTTGTCAACACAGACAAAACTTGTTAGGATCAGTTGGTGATTGGTTGAGGGCTCTTCATGGTATTTGTTTACAGTAAGAAAAAATGACAATATTGTTATCCTTGTCCTTAAAATGCAGTACTTGTATTTGTATTTCAGAACTGAGAGTAAAATGAAACTTGCAAAGCATTTTAGGATATGGATGGGACTATTACACACTTACGTGTGAAGAGCACTTGGACCTAACTTGTCTCACCCTCTACTCTGCCTCCCACACACACTCTCTCTGACTCTCTCTCTCTCTCTCTCTCTCTCTCTCTCTCTCTCACACACACACACACACACACACACACACAAAGTGAAAAGAATCCAAGTTTCTGCTCAGAGACCGCTCACCATAAAACATTCAGAGAGTTTTGAATAAGTAACTCACTTATCAGAAGTGAAAGTGCATTCAGCAAAGAGGTTTCCAGAATCTCTGTGTCTGGACAGAAACAGAAGAGACAGAAGAGGGGGGGGGGGGGGGGCAGAAGCTGGAGAAAAAAGTGTTACAGCAAGGGATGAGAGAGGAACTTTATGTCTGATGACGGAGGGAAACTCAGACTCATAAGGTCAATGATACTGTGTCAGCCACAAGAACTGTTGCATAAGACACTATGAAGTGGCACAGTTACTGTACAAAAAAACCCACTGGCCTGAATATGATGTAAAGCACATAAAAACACACCCAGAAGGTGACTTGAAGGGGCTTTTGGATTTGTCTCCATGCTGAGAGATTAGGACCCTCTCAAATGTGTGTACGTGAGTAAGAAACTGTACACATGCGTCACTGCCAATAATCAAGCTCTCTGGTAGGACAAGTATGAATACCAGAGGATTTGTGGAACTCGTGGAGGTTCAGAGCAAAGTAAATAAACAACTTTCGGAAGTGCACGACAGGGCTCTGCGTAACAGAGTTTGCTGCTACATCAGCCAGTTCTCTGATCCGTCTGGGAACAGCCACAGAAAACTTTCAGTTTTTTTCATTTTGAAACAGCATTCCAGTTGGAAATGGGGCTGAGATTTTGTGATCTCAAGGGGATTTACCTGGCTGAATAAAGGTTTGATAATAATGAATGAACAGCTTCATGATATAAAGATTGAACAGTTAGTATGACCAGCAGTAGATATAGGCTAACAAACACCACCTACTGCAACTCAAACTAGGAGGAAAAGACACCATAGTTACTGTGATAATCTGGAAATGCAGCACAGGTTCATGTCCTCATCTCACTCTTTATTCTGACCCCAATTCAGAGGTTACATTATTTTAAGTTACATTAAATAATTTAAAGCAGCTTTAATCTAGATTTCTAGAATAATAATCTATCACATGACAATGCCAAAACAATGTGAATCGTAGTGATGAACTTACAGTAGTATCACCTGAGCCTGCAGCTCCCCTCAGCTTAACAGAGCTTCAGTGAGTTTCAGCTCATTATTAAGGTGTCCAGTTCATGACTTTACTGTTTTGGTTGGTTGTTGGTTGTTTTGGCGCTCCCATAATATCATTTCATCATAAAAACCAGGAGACAGACACAGTCAGTGACTAGCTGGTGAACATAGTGGAGCCTTTAGTAGCTGAAGAGCCAGATATTTCCATCAAGAGTTGGTGGAGACCAAAACAGAGTTTAAAGAGAGTGATTATTGGACTTAACATTCATCAGAGGGGTGTTCTATGAAGCCCCTCTGAACAGAATGATTTCCTGTTCGCTTCAGGTCATATTAACACTTTGAATTTTACACAGCAGACCCTCCATACACTCAAAGAATGATGAAGGCACACTAACTACAGGCAACTTTGGTTTATGTTTTTATTGGTAGTCCTGATTTGCTGCCGAGCCTCATGCAAAGTCTAACCACCCAGATGGACACAACTCCAAATGAATGTTGATGTTGCCCCATAACTGTCGGGCGTGTAAATAAGCAGCTGCTTGCTGACAAGTTTGCCATATCAACTTAATGTTGCGTTCACAGCTTGTTTCTGCTGCCCCAAGTTACAAAAAAATCTGTTAAAGCAAGTTTAAAGTCACACTTCAGTGGTCCTCCACAAGTCCAAAACACAATGTGACCACCTCATATTTACTATTTAAACTGATTCACTGGCACACATCTCACTTCAGCGGAGTCTCTCTTAACCGAATCGAGGATCTAAGAATAGAATTTCAGTCTTTCTGATGAATGTTGTTGACATTGTAAAGCCCTCTGAGACAAATGGGACTCTGGGTTGTATAAATAAAACTGACTTTAGTTCATGGAGGAAGTGTATAACAAAGGTGAGGAAAGAACTCTCCTGTTTGTTTTTGTTAACACCCTGGACATGCTGTTAATCACATGGCATTATAGAGAAATGGAAGTTTCGTAGACTGGCCTTCCACACTATTTGTCAGTTGTCATATGTTCAAGCAAAACTCACACAGTGAAGTCAAGATTCAGGAAAGTTTTTCTTTGAACCACTTTGTGTATTCGAGGGAAACTTTATTGTGACATTGCACAATTGCAAATTCTTGAGTTCACTTGTTGATGAGTGACATATGAACACACAAGTTCTTTTGGTTTCTGTGAAGCTTGAGTGTTTTGTATGGGAAAGAGGTGTTGAGCCTGACCTTTAGATCAACACACCCATATCTGGAATTAGGACCGTTGAAAAACAGTCAGAACTTGCTGGGAGCAAAATTAAATGGTATTAAGTCTGACAAGTGGCTATTGTGTGAATTTGAAGAAATGACTCATGCAGATGACCAGGGCCATAGCAAGGTTTCAGGAATACTGAGGTAACACCCTGTCGCACAAAAAAACCCACTAACACAAACAAATACTCCAAAAATTTTTTACAGTCTTAGATTAGATTGTCCAAGATTTCCAGGAATATTACTGAAAACATGACCTCAGTGGTAGCAATGGCCATGGTGGTAATTACCACATATTTTAAACAATTTCCCCCAGGATCAATGAAGTATATCTGATTCTGATAGCGGGGCCTCTGTGAATGTGTCTCTGTTAATGGGACTGTGCTGCAATGATGTCTGTGTGCTCACATCTGAAATGATGAAACTTACACCTTATCCTTAAAAATACACATAATGTAGTGTGTACAACATCATTACCATCCCATCAAGATTAAAATGAACTACACACTATAATGTCTTAAATGAGGCCCGAGGACTCGAAATACCATATAGCTAATTTACTTCACTACCTCACACTTCTTTCATAGCTCTAATGTTACGCACTCACACTGCACATTAGGTTAAGTGCTGCCATTGTTCTTTCACTGTGGCGACACCACCCAGGGCTGTAATTTGGAGGCTCATACATCAGCACAAGACTGGTGTGGCACTACAGTAGGGAGGGATTAAAGGGAAGCGCATAGCACACATACACACTTAGTCACACGCACGCACGCACACACACACACACACACACACACACACACACACACACACACACACTGTCAGCTGTGAGAGCTATGACGCACTTTGGGCTCCGTTAATATTGTACAGCAGGCTTTGGCATCTGGGTGAGCATTCCATTACAGGCATTACATTCCATTACTCTCTCAGACTGAGCGGTAAACTTCAGCAGCTCTGTGCTGAATTACACTCTCATATAAACACACATGCAAATTCAAATTCTCTGTCACTTAACTTCTCTTTGTTCACTGTCCATCTCACCTTTCAGGTTCTTCAAAGACTTACTTGCTCTCTCAGGCTGGTGATACATGATTGTTTTTATATTGTGAAACGAAAAGCCCAAAACCAACAATGATTTCAGATTGCTACATGATTTCATTGCTACTGTAACATGCTGTCGTTTGGTAGGTACGATGTTTACCATGTTCTCCATCTCGGTTTGGCTTTCCAACATCTGGTGTCAAGCACTAAAGATAGAATCGAGGTTACTGGTATTTAGTTAAAAATCAAAGACCTGGACGACTTAAAAATTTGGCCTAATGATGGCACTAAATGAAATTTCAAGGGATCCGTCTGAGATATTTCACTCAAAACCACAAATGTAAAACTCATGGTGGTGCTCAAGGTAAAGTTTGAGGACCACCAAAGTCTATGGGTTTCATTGTCCAGGAACAATGAATGTTTGTATATTTCCTTGCAGTCCATCCAGTAGTTGTATATTTGTTGTAAATTTCAGTATAACAATGCTGCTAGCATGGCTAACAAATATGAAAAATACCTCAATTAACCACATCCAGATCTTTAGATCACCACCTCCATTCAGTGATTCAAATAGGTTTTGTGTCGTGCCCATTGACAGTTAACCCCCCCCCATGTTAGTGAATCAATCAACCAGTCAGAGTTTTTTCGAGCTTCCCCCATAGCTAGCAAGCTAATTCAGAGGAAACAGCGACAAAACGTGGCAACAATCATGGATGAAAAATAAATGCAGCAATTTACTTACAGAAAAAATAACTCTTAAAATGACATTCCATGATTCTAGCATCCTAATGTTAGCATTTAGCTCAAAGCACCACTGTGCCCAAGTACAGACAAAAAGAGCTGCAAGCATGGCTCTAATCTCTTCTCTTCTTCTTCTAAGTCTTGTTATCAAACACGCTGCTTATGTTTTGCTTGTTCCAGCAGCCAATAGGTTACCTCAGTACCAAGGTGCTCCAGGATGAGTCGTTTTGTTTTTTCAAGGGTGTGTAGCTTTGATTGTCCCGTCGATTAACCGAGCAACAAACTTTCAGCACCACAGTGGTGAGTGTTGACGTTTATGTTGTGGTTGTTTCTTAGGTTAACCACTCGCAAAGGTTCACTGAAACACCACTGAAGTGCCACTAAAGCCACTTTGTTTGACATTTTGTCATAACCAGCATATGAATTCTTGAGTTATGGCCAAAAATGTGCTGTGTGTGTGTTCACAGTGATTTTTGGCCACAAAGGTTCGGTTCATCCTTGAGACCAAGTGAACCTTTGCACCAAATGTGAAGGAATTCTCTCAAGGCATGCCTGAGACACATTGTTCATGAGAATGGGACGGATGGACGGACAACCCAAACACATGAATGCCTCTGGCCACAGCTGTCCCCAGAGAGGAGGCATAAAATGGACCTTGATTGGTTGCAGTAGAGTTATTCATGTAATTTACTGCTTTTGTTACTTTATTGCTTTATATCACTCGTCAGTGTTTCGTCTTTCTCGGCAGGGACTTTGTACAATATGTGTAAGAGAAGTGATGGAGCAGAACAGGAACAATAAGCAGAGAGTCATAGTGCCGAGTTGCACCACGTGGTCGAATCATGACACAGGAGTGTCAGAAGTTATGTCTCTGTGGAAACTTGGAGGACTTGAAGTCTGAGGGTGGATGTGTCACTGAGTCTGACTCCTGGGCCTCCAGCTCCTGTTACACTTGGCTTGTGTCACCAGAGATAGTGCAACTACTTTGTTGCTACGTGACCGCATGTCGCTGGTGAGTATCTTGGCTATCATGGGTATCAGCAACTCCTGTCACCCGCTGCTCGTTCCTGCATCACAAAGAGGCCTGACATTGTTCATCTTTCCTCTGCAATTTCATATCAGAACGGAATAAAATACAATCAAATTTAAAAAAGAAAATATTTACCTTAAAATTGGCCACTGAAAAATGTTTGCTTAGCATTTACCTTTCAGTTATTAAAATCTTAACGTTTTTTTTTATGAACAGTCATAATTATCATAAATAAAATTCCAAGAAGCCATTTTTTCTTGGGACTCACACATAGATATACCTGTTGCATTTAATACACTTCACGAATATTTAATCACTTTATCCCACTTTTTGCCTCAGTCCGACTGAGACTATAGCCCGACTGCACCCAGTGCTGAATGGAGCCCATGCTGGTAATTTATATTCGAAGTGTAAAAAAGTCTGTCTTTTTTTCATCACATAAGTAAAAACTTTTGATTACACTCCCTTAAATTTGGTTATTACAGGGTAGTTATTTATGTTATGTACTGAGCAGAACATTTTACAGGAGGACAATCAACCTTGTCAGCGCTCTCTGGTGGACACATTGGTTTGTCTCGACTGACATTTCTTGATACCTATCAACTAACATATATGCTGATGCTGACCTATCCGCAACAAGCTAATGGCTTGGCGATATATTGGCCGTATAAATTCACTGGACTATCATCCTCATGCATTGGTTGGCAGCTGTTTCAGCTTTTGGCATTGTTCCCTAATTGTCCATCTGCTCCACAGAAGGGATTAAACTTGAGTGAAAAGAAAAAAAGGGAAATAGATGCATTTTATTTCTATAGCTTCATGTTGAAATATAAGACGGAATTAATAAAACTTAATAATAAACTTCTCTGCTAAATCAGGCCATATAATAACATGTCTGAAGAGCCTCATTTCAGTCGTGCAGGTGGTTGTTCCAATGTCCCGAACATAAGTTAACGTAGATGCAAAAGGAATTATGGACCAACAAAAGTACAAGAAATTCAGATAACTGCACCACAGCACACTGACTGTAACTGCCAAGCTTTTGACCTGCAGCCATCATCACAGCATGGGAAGCAGAAGAATAAATGCAATCCGTTCTCCAGTGAAAGTCAGAGAGGTCCAGCAAATATAGTTAGAGCAGTGCGCTCGCTTGGTGCTTCTCATCTGAGAGCGAGACAAAGTGCGTGACAATGCCTTACTTTTACTTTTTAAGGTGATGGAACTGCAGGCGCCGGCTGCTCATCTGGAGCTAATTGGATTTCTGTGTTTTGCTTAAAGACATTTTGAACGTGCAAACAAGCCGAGGGTCAAATTACCATTCGTATAATTAATGGCAGCCTGCAGTGCCAAAATCCCACTGCTGCCATCGAGGCTAAAGTCAAAAAGTTAAAGGCTAAAGGTTAAAAAGTCTATACAATTTACAATTATTCCTGTTTCCTGGAGGCACGTTACATTTCATATAAAAACACATGGACTTGGTCCTCATGTCTGCCACAGAGGACATCGACTGAAAGTGTAAAGGTTTAGCGCGTCATGCTGAGAAGTTACTAAAAAAAGCCTATTTACCTAAAACAAAATGGTTTTTAGCTTTAGAAATATAAAAATAATCATTCACATTTGTTTATTGATTTGCTAGATTAGACTTTTTTATTAAGTGAGAAAAGAAGGATTTAAATTGTTCATTAGGTTAGAACGATGCTTGGCCACATTAAGTTTGTGAACAGGTTAACAGAGCTCCTAAAGATTTCACTCTTTTCATTTGGTCTCATCTGAACACACACGCACTGAATTACACACACACAGTTTTCCTCATCCCGCATATGTTTCTGTGTCCATGAGGAAAAGAGGGCTACAGCCGAATTATGATGCAATGTTGCATTTCAGCACACTGTTGGCTCATAACAACATTAATATGCAACAATGTGCATTTGTCTGCTCCAACATAAACATGCACGCTTATAAACTGCAGCGTGTTTGTTTACATGTGCCTCCTTTCTGTCTCTCTGTCAGTCATTCAGACTGTCTGTCACCTCCTCAGGCTGCAGTGGACACATGAAGTCATCAGCCTGCATTGACGTCAGCTAGTCCAGCTCCACAATACAGCCAACAGTCTGCAAGATGTTTACAAGTCTGTCTTTCATTCCTCAGAACTGTTGGTTATACAAGATTGCAGAGATCTTGTGTGATCACTCTGTGTGTGTGTGTGTGTGTGTGTGTGTGTGTGTGCGTGTGTGCGTGTGTGCGTGTGTGCGTGTGTGTGTGTGTGCTTCTCTATGTGGGTCATGTGTGTTAGCACAACCAGACGGAGGGCCAGGAGAGAGGTTGAGTATGAGGGCAAGGTTGGCATAAGCAGAACAGATTGTTTGAGACAAGAAGCAATATTTTGTTCCAGCCCAGCAGTCATGAGGCTCTGTTGAATTTGTTGAGGAAATTATGGCTCTCCTCTAAGAGATTTGCTTTTTCTTTGCCTCTTTGTTTCTCTCCCATTGGTCCACTGCGACCACATTCTGGGTCACATACTCAGATCCCTTCAGGCTGTTTGTCCGTCACTTTGTAAATCCTCTGCTCGGCTGTGTCTCTGTTCATTTACCAGACTCGACCCACACTCCCAAGCTGCTCAGTGATATCAGTTGTTTCCTGTCTCTGTAGCGCAAAGTTAGTGCATGACCTTAAGTCAAATGACAGGAACAAGCCCTCTGTTCAGAGGAAGTGAGCTCACATCCTGTTGACGTCATGATCTTGTGTTGGTTTCATGGAGGGAAAACATGACAGATTAGTTTACTATATCGCTGGACAAACACCTGTTTGGAAAATACCAGCACACTAACAAAGCAGACAAGGAAGTTAGTCAGGAAATTTATTCAGTATTTCCCCTGAAGTTTTCTCGCCAGCTTGTACTGAGACCCATTGGTCTGTGAAAGTGCAGGGCTTACAATAATAAAGCAGGTCTGGCAGCAGCTCTCAGGGGGAATTGAGTGGGAAAACCCTTTCACTCAGTGACAGTGTGCATTGACGCAAGAGATGAAAAAAACAGATGGAAGGATGGGGGCTCTCAAAATGGAAAAGCTCCTGAGTCAAAACAACAAAATGCATCTCTGCTATCATCTGGCACAAACACATACACAGTCACCAAAACATATAGCATGTACACACCCTTCAGGGCCTAAACTTCTCTCACTGACATATCAAAATTTGCTGCATTAAATCAAACACACACAGCAACCCATCTGCCACTTAGCTGCTATGAACAGAGAGACACTTGTATTTAATAGCAGCTGCATGAGAAGCAGTTTGGTGCTTATAAACTCCTGTGCCGAAGCTCATGTTACCCGTCCGTGAAAAAAGAGACTGTAACACTTACATAAGCCTGAAGTCACTGATAGCAGAGACACTGAAGTGGTAAGGTGGCAAAAAATAAGTTTACTGAGCCACTGCATAAGGCTGCTGATACAAATGTCAATGTGCTTTAAAGTCCACTGCAAACAGCCGCATGAGCAAAGAGCCTAAACAGTGTGCAACTCGCTTCAAAGTTCAGTGTGTTTTTATGGAAAGTTCATGTTTTTTCTCCATTTTCTCATTAAAATCCTGCACAGGAAGGTAAATTACCTTGAAAATATCTTCATTTTAACTGAGAAAAAACAATGAATATTTCCCTACATCACCTCAAAAAGACTGTATGTTTTTATGCTTATGAATCACTCACGTTATGGCAGAATAAAGGTGCTTTCATTCCACTGTGAGGTGTAGAAGTATAAATCCTTGTAGCTGAAGAATAAAAACAGAAAAAAATTCATTTGGCAGGCATTTCTCCAGAGAGACTTACTGTGGTGGAAATTCTTGTGAGCTGTAGGAAGCAGTTCACCAGGAGACCTCAGATGTCTTATGCAGAAGTATTTATTGCAGGCTTGATGCATCAAGAAGAAGATGATGAGCAACACAATGTCCACAAGTGAACCAAAGTAGTGCCACACCAAATCCTGAAGATGTCCTTTCTAATAGGGTGTATTAATACCCCCAATGTCACATGTTTTTCCTCTCTACTCCTTGAACTATTCCCTATTACAGATATTCTATACCTACCTTCAACATCTGTGGTACTCTATTGGATAGTCAAAACCAAACAATAGCTCCTACCATACTTATGTATGCCCTGACCTCCAACCCTCTAACTGAGGACACTTTGACCTCATTCCTTATTAAAATGTGAACTCAAGCAATCCTCCTTGAATTGGTCCAGTCTATGTCTGTACAGTTTATCTATAAGACCTTGGCTACCTCCATAGCAAGAACAGAGAGAGACTTCCCATCTGCTGTCTGCTAGAATGGTCTCTAAATATTATGTTAATGTGTCTCTGTCTGAGGTCTCTGTGTTGTCCATCCTTGAGACCTCTGGGCTCCTAACTGTACAGAAGACCTGTGATAGAAAATTCCTTCACACATACATTCTTCGTTTTTCTCCCCATAAACACACCTGGAGCTACAAACAAACAAACCGACATGAAGAGCCGACCCTCTCTGTTATCAGAGCTACAGCCACGTCTGTGTTGAGACACTCTCTCATTCTTCTGTGGGTTTTTAAAGTCCTACCCACTGATATTTTTAATACTAGTCATTCTTATATTGGGAATGTTTTAACTGTGTGTGATGACTGTCTGCTTTGTTGTACTGTATATTGTTGTGGCTTTTTGCTCAGGCCTTTCTTGTTTCTTTCTTCTTCTAAAAGGCCACCAACTGACTTACTAATTAATTAAATTATGTTGCTGCAAATCTACGAGGACCACACAGTTCTTAATCCAATAATCTGACCAACAGTCCGAGGGGCTGCAAATAAATCTGCCACATTAACGTCATACTCATGTTAATTAATGTGTGGTATACATGATAAATAAAGTCAAATAATTATTGTCATCAAGGAAATGTTGGACTTTGCAGAATTTTGATGGTTGCAGCTTCGACACCAGTTTGCCTATCCCATGTCATGGTGCTGAAGTTTCCAAAAAAATTTTAATGTTGTGCAAAATTGCTTTCTGTTGCTCACACATTATTGCATTTAGTTCAATCACTGGTTTTGCATCCTGTCAGATATTTACCCATTCAAAATCCTATAAGCTGCAGTGTGCACAAACTGTTTCAGTGAGCAAACAGTAGGTTGTATTGCATCGTGGCTGTGAAATTTCTTTGATAACTGTAAGTGCAGAAAGGACATAGGAATCCAAACTAAAGGTTGAAAAGAAGCTAGAAACACATACCAAAATGCTTATTGTGTCTCTCACACAGTGAGCCCTTCAAAAACAGTCAGGCCACAGATAATCTGTTAATGGACGTCTGATTTAAAAACATTTTATTCTGAGGCACTGTGACCCTCAAATGAAGTGCTCTGCTGAGTTACTAGGCAGGCAGCCCTTGCATGTCATGAAGTATTGAAAAGCTGCAGCGGCTGCTGGCCTGAACTCCTGGGTTTCGTAACAGAAAAGCCTGACTGTCCCCTGAGAGACACCTACACACAGCCTGGAGAGCAGTGTCTGTCTGGACAAGCTGACACGGCAGCACAGTCTGACTCACAGCATCTCTACTCTCCATCTAATGCACCACCTCTGCCTTTCACTGCACATCAGCATCAAACTCTTCTCAGAGGCACCACCAGACTTGTGTGTTTGTGTATGTGTGGGTCTGTGTGCCAGTGATCTTGTGCACTTGTGGTTTTCTGCCCCAGTAATCTTTTTCCTTTAGATTCTGTGTGCACGCCTCACTTTTAGATCATCAGCACGCAGAGAGTGCCTGAAATGTGTCCACCCATCATTTTCACATTTCTAGATTTCTGTGTGTGGCAGCTGGTGGGCCTGTGCTTCACCTCAAAGACCACGACCACACAGATGTGTCTGTGCTTGGCTGCTTCCTCCTTTTGGCGTACAGTTCTGTTACTACTTGTCGCCTCCAAAATCAAACACATTTTTGCTATGAAAACAGTGTATGTATGTCTCCCTGGTGTGTGTTTTGACTTGTGCACATCTTTATTAAAAAAAAAAAAAAAAAAAAAAAAAAATGATGTGGTCGCAGCCCCACATTAGTGTCCTGCAGGGGTCATGAATTTGTACAGAGGGATGATGTTGGTACTGTAACTTGAATGGTGCAGAATGTATGAGTGGGAACTGAAAGTATTTGTTAATATCACTTCAATTTTAACAGTAGCAGCAGCACCACCAATTAACTAGCTTGGGGACCAGTTGTTGCTTATAATAACACTTAGCTAGCTAATTAACTTAGCTAGCCCCATGTGTGATTTGAGCACTCTGTGCATTACCTCAGTCAGGGGGTAAAGTATGGACAGTTTGGATATGTTATTGGAAAATGTTGAAAAATGAATTGCTCACTACGTATTACATATTGTTACTTTCTCAACTGCAACAGTTACATCACTCATTGAATTACTAGGCCATGTGGGATTATTACCAGCGCCTCACATTGACTGTTCTTTTCAATATTGCTTTATTTATCCCTGTAAGAGCAACTTTATGCAGCAGCTCTCCACCCAGATACAAAAATACACAATATCACAAGAACACAACATTTGAGTTGATAGGTGAACCCTCCCTGTGTCAACAAGCCAACGGATCTGTCTGCTGACCTCAGAGAGACCAGCCCACCATCAAACCCCAAGGACAGCAAACAAGCCAACCTCCAAACTGTCAAAGTAACAGAGCGCTGATAGGATTGGTAACTGTTGCTATTGGTAATTTATTACTGAATTTCAAAACCGTGGTCTCACACAGCTAAGAATGAGAATCAGCTTCATGAGCCAAGCATGTGTGAACAAATGAGGAGTCTGAATCCGGTTTGCACTGAATATTGCACTGAATGTACTTGCATAGAAATAAGACATAAAGTTCAAGGAGGACAAAAAAGACAAAAAAACAAAACACTGAGTAAGTGATGTAGTGCAAAATACAAAATAAACAATAAATGAGGCAATAAAAATGTATATATAATGAATATGAGCGATGAATGTACATGTTAAAAACTAAAAAATTACATATAATATTAAGTATAATATTAAACTGTAAAATTCAGTCCAATGTTTTCATACTATAATGCAGGACAAACACAGCACCGAATGTGCAGGAGTTACTGTCAACTCAGCAGGTGTTGAAATAACATGAATGAAAAGGAACTCATGGGAATCAAGTTTATATTTACAAATATATGCAGAGAATTCAAATTTCAGATAAAAAACACCAATAATGAAGTTCTTATGGAAAGCTCTGCGATAGGATAAAACAACTCAGCGTGTCCTTTGCACAGGAATTGTTTAACACTTGGCTGACATATGGAGTTCGGATAGAGATCAAAACAGAAACAGAGACATGATTATTCAACATTGAGTCTCTCCAGAGGGACACTGTCAGAAAATCTGAGAAAAAATAAATACATTCTTGCAACCAACACAAATGTAAACTGTCTTCCCCCTCTCCTCCCAATACAGTGCAAAGGTTAGTTTCAAACTGCTGTGTTCCCCCTGAGGGGCCTGAGAATGACGCAAGAGAGAAATCAGAGCAAACAGCTGCTTTGCCCTCCATTGGTTTGACTTTTTTCTCTGTAATTCAGTAACTCAAACACGTTCTCTCTCACACACTCTCACATGTCTGTCAATCTCACACCGACAAAAATCACATTCCTCGAATAGATTTTCTTGTGGATCTGCAGATAAAAGCTGGAGAGGAGATGAGAGCTGGAGAGGGCCGGGGTATCTATCCTTTCATGATATGACATGCTTGTGATTTATGCCTTTTGACCAAGGAATGACGCAAAATGAGAAAATTAAAACCAGGACATGTTCTTCCTCTTCGCTGCCTCCTGCTCTCACTTCATGACCTCATAAAAACCCTGTGATTCCTCACAATGTGCTCCATTGTGCTGCATTCCTGTTGGCTAAAGAGGCATTTCCTATCACGAATCAACCCAAGGATCCCCTGGACTCCTTTTCTGAAGGCAAACTGTGTGTTTGTAAGTGGAAAGTCATCTGAGCATGAATCTGAGTTGCTCTGAGATAGCTCAGATACAGAAAAATTACTCACTCCATTTAAAAGGAAAACACGCACGTGGAAACACATGAACAGCTGTTTTCTCAATGTGATCTACCTTTAAGCTTTTGCTCTCTAAAATACGATTACTTAGATATATAACTCTTTGAGGAGCATATTGCTGTGTTTGAGCCCAATAATGTTGGTGAGCAGGTCAAAAACAAAAGGATACTGCAAGATCTCCCCTGCTTGTAGTGTCATTACATCTTTATAAGAGCAAAGACAGGACGTAAGGATATGAATCATAAAAGCAGCAGAATACAAATATTTAATCACCACTGAATAAATCATGTGAAATTTAAATAACACTGAAATATTTTACTTTCACTATGTATCTGAAATTATGTCGTCTGGATGTAGTATAAAGAGCAAGAAAAGACTGCATGTGGAGAAGGGTGGGATGGTTGTACGCATCAAACACAGGGCTTTCACCAGAAGACAGGAAAATAATACGTCCACAGGTTGCACTGTGGCTCTTTGAGCTAAATGCTAACATTAGCATGCTGGTATACTCACGACGACAATGCTAACATGCTGATGTTTCAGAGGTAATTTAAAATTATCACCATCTTAATTTAGCATGTTAGCATGCTAACATTTCCTAATTTGCACTAAAAGTACAGCTGTGGATGACAGCCATGTCATTAGTTTAAAATTTTGAACTCATGGTGGCGCTAGAAGAAAAGTCAGTAAAGACAGGAAGCTTCATCCTCTGAGCATCATCAATGTCAGCAGCATATTTCATGTCAGTCCACATAATAGTTGTGGACATATTTCAACTTGGAGCCAAGCAATCGACCAACTGACTGACATTAGAGTGTATAGGTGGACATGAAAGTGTCTTTGAATCATCTTCTGTGACTGCTCTCATAAAGAGAGAACAGGTTTCTGTCTTTGTGCTTTGACATATTCTTTGGATTATTCTTCAGGATTAAAATGTGGAAGCTGTTGAATAAGCAGTGAAAATAGTTCCTCAGAGAAAAAAAAGAAGCTTCTTTCAACTATTAATGGCCCTTTTCTAATAGTTCTCTTTATGTCTCTAAGTTCTTCAGGGCACAGCCATATAGTTCTTCGAGGAAACATTAATTTTATAGCAAATCCAGTAAAGCCAGCGCAGAAAAAATACTAAAGGCTCCATCTGGAACACATTTCTTCTCTTCTTTTAGATTCTCATCTCTCACAATTTGTTTACAATCTGCAGCTTTGAAGTCCTTCTTGAATTTTGCTCGCAGCGTTTTAAGCTTTTTTTCACACAGCACAAACAAACCTGTTGGGATAATACAGAATACTGTTTATTAGTCATTATGCAGGCTATACAGACACCACAGTGGTTCAGTGGACAGAGTGTACTCTTCATTGTTAAACACTGAACTGTGCTATTTTCAACCCTATTGATTTCCCAGAGAGGAATGGCAATGATAATAGCTCAGAGCTTGAACCATTTGGAGCGCTGACGCAAGTGTAACTTTCTAGGCGAGGGTCGTGACTGCAGGTGCCATGACCCAGTGACTCCACTCCAATGAGTTAGATAATGGTAGCCGGGAGGTGTGATGGGCCGTACCAGCAGGGCTGTTAGTGACACTGGCAGTGGCACCGAGGGACAAGAGGCTTGAGTCTAACTGGGTGGCAGAACCGTAGGCAACAGCCCAGTGACGAGGGTCCTCCGTCACTGCCAGTAGCTGTGCGCTGGCTTAGAAACTGTTGGGGTTCAATTTGTGCCACTTAGAAGGGGACATGTCATTCACACCACAGTGTGTGCTGTGTGTGCGCATGTGTCGCTGTCAAGCAAGTGTTGACAGGCACATCTATTACGTCTTTCCTCTCAGCATCCCTCATCTGATTTCATGCATCCTAAACGGGGCAGAGACCCGAACTGTATTCTAATAGCTTCACAATCCTTTGACATGTTAACACTTTTTTAATGAACTGTTGGTGCTTTGAGCAAAGTGTTACACATCTCTGTTTTAGCATGCTAACTATGTTTATGCTAATCGGCACAAACAGAAAAGTCAGGGGATCACCAAGGTCAACAGGGTTTATCCTCTGTGGACCATGACTGTCTGTATAATGCCATCTTTATTCATCCAACAATTGTTGGGCAATTTAAATCTTTGACAAAGTGGTGGGCCTACAAACAGTGCCATCCCCAGAGCAACATTGTGAGCATGGATAAATGTTTGTACTTATTGTATTACTATTCATATCACTTAGTAAACAATATACAGTGTATTTATGGCAGAAGATGTAATGCAAGTATGGAGATGTAGGCATATGTGAGTGTACATCCTGTGTGAGTTGGTATGTTTATTGAGTGATTGTGACTATTGTGCAATATTATTCCCATAAAATGTTTTGGGGAACAGTTTTACAGTATGTGTTTACATTGTGGGGACTGTCTATTTGCAGTCAAACCATACAGTCTGTGGTTCAAACAGGCTGGTGTGTTCTTGCATGTAGCCGCTCTCTGAACAGTGTTTGAACAGTGGCTGTGAGTGCCTGTAAAGTGGTCAGCCAGCATTAAGGGTCAGGCTCATGGTTTCCCAGAGTATGTGGACTGAGGGTTGATGACCAAACAGGGGAGGAGTAAGAAAGACCAGGATGCAAAATGCAGGAGAAAAGATTAAAGAGCTGCAGGCATGTCAAAGCTGAGCTCAGACTCCAATGTGCAAGTATTTTATTATACACTCCTGATCAAAATTTTAAAACCAGTTGAAAAATTGCAAGAATTTACATTTGGCACTGTTGGATCTTAAGAAGGTTATAAGTAGAGCTTCAAAATGCAAAAAGAAGAAATGGACAAATAGACAAAAAAAAAATTTGAGGAAGCAATTTATTGCAAACAAGTATTAAGCTGAAATAGGCTGCACTTAAAATTCTGATCAGGAGTGTGTGTGTATATATATTTATATATATACACACACAGAAGTGAGAGTGGTGCATGAAGTGCATGAGGCCTTTATATTTATACTGCACTCCATAACATCTGAGAGGCAAATATTGCACCAATTCAGACTGTGCATCAGGAGGTCATTTAAATTATTGGTTAGATTTTTAAAGGGTTTTTTTTAGCAACTTAAAATTCACCCCCCTTGATAACTATATGAAAGGTCTCAGTCCTGAGGCAAATAATTAACCTCTAACTTTGCAATTATTCTCCAGCTGGCAAAAGAAGCATTGAGAGACTGAGAGGGAACTGGACGTGCGTCATACTTAATGTCCAAACGCGCCCACTGTTTTCAAGGGCTAGTCACACACTGCCAGCCTTTTGTGGCACCTCAAATGATCTGTTTATTCTGAAAATGGTTTCATTTCGTTCTCATTACGTCAAGAAGCAGCCAGATCGGCGCAGTTGTCCGTCCAAACTAAACAGACCCGATCACAGACCTAATGAGAAAAATTATATTGTATTTACCTTTTCAGTGAGTAATAACACATTAAAGTAGGTAAAAGGTACAGAAACTCACCATGGAGATTCAGATTATAGAGATATACGGCAAGAAAAACAAACATTCTCTGCAGAGAAACACTCTGTGCTGAAAATTATCAAAAGACCAGAACAAGAGTGGGTCACCTTCACCATGAAACTGGGCTCAGTATGTAATCATGGCTGGAAATTGACCTTTAGGTAGAACTGTGTTAAGTTTTACTGTGTTGTGTTAAATGTCCCACGTGTGTGCAGCAAAAAAAACTGAAAGCAGCTTTCTCAAATTCAGTGTTTGCACGCAAGACTTTGAGCATTAGCCAATCACTGGAGTGAGTCAAACAATGACTATGGGAGCAGTTTAATAAGGAAGTGACGTATGATGGCATGCTGCCATTAATGGCTTTATAAATAAGTAGAAACCAATGCCTGCCACGTCTTACTGTTAGAGACACCCACCCAACCTTTTCACACAAGATGCAATGATGAGTAGAATAACTGTCATCAGTCATGAATTTCCAGCATCAGTCTCTGATTAAACCAGAAGCTACGTGTATTATTCAACCTGTGACAATTGGTCATGAGTAAACGTGGCATCACCTTAAAGAGTTGAAAGGGTTGAAGATGTGGTAACCACCTATTTAAAGGTGGTGACAGCAAAGTTATTTTTTTAGTTTATGACATATGACATTTAAACTAAAATCAACCTGTGACTGATGTACTGTTTGACTCAAACATGACAATTCACATGACTCAACAATGGAAGCAGCTGTCTACTGAGTTTTATGTACTGTTTGCCTCCACGCTTCTGACTAAACGACACCATTATTACTGTGTGTTAATAAGTACAAGAATGAGGTGAAGCTGTCTTCAGGCTTCTCTTGGCTTTCACGTGGCTTTTACAAGGGGCAACAAAAGCCAGGATGAAGGCTAATCTGTCTTTCAAACTTTATCTGAAGAGCTTCCCCTGATCTGTTAGACCAATTCTAAGGACTTCATTCCATTTTCATCACTTTTATCTCTAATTTTAGGACTTACAGCAGTTTCTTCATAATGAGTTACTTTACTGCTAATACTTACTTACCTCACTCAAAAATTTCTCCAATGTGATTGTGCTACTTCCACACAGAGTGACTATAATCAATATTTTCATACTGACAATGTGTAATATGAAAGGGGTCACTCCTTGTGACGAACCTACATTATTACCGACCCTGCTGTTCCCCTCAGCTCTATGTGGAGCTTTTAAGGTCAGACACAGTAAGTAACTAGCTGGCATTTAGCTGCTAAAAAGCCAGTTATTTCTTTCAAGAGCTCATAGAGACATGACTCTATATGAAAGCTGGTGTTTCTCTGTGTCTGCTAAAACGCTAGCTAGCAGAATCAGTTGTTGCAGGTTTGATTTAGTTTTGGCCTCTGCGGGCAGCAGAAACAAGTTGTAGAAGAGAAGAGAAGAGAAGAGAAGAGAAGAGAAGAGAAGAGAAGAGAAGAGAAGAGAAGAGAAGAGAAGAGACATACTTTATTAATCACTCCACACAACTACATGCATTACATGCACACGCAATGCTTATGTGAAATTAATTCCTCCGCGTTTGACCCATCCTTGTAGTCCTTCCTCCACGGCAGACCAGGAGTGGTGGGCTGCCAGCCTACAGTGGCGCCCGGAGACCCAGTTCCTTCCTGTCACCATTGGTCAGGTGGTGATCTTCTTGCATGTTTTTTGTGGGGTTTTTTTTATGGAGGATACCCCAGGTGAACACGGGGAGAACATGCAAACTCTACACAGCGCCCCAGGTGGGAATCAAACCCGAGACCTTCTAGCGGTGAGGCGACAGTGTTACCACAGTTCCACCGTGCCACCACAACATTATGAACACAGCACTAAAATATTCATCACCTTTTAAGTTGACAGGACGATCTTGTTAGCAAACTGTTGGTTATTTACACATCTGCAGCACCTCCTGAGGGAAATATGCGGCTCTTTAGCAGCTAAATGCTCAACTATGTTCACAGTTATCTGTCTGCTGGTCGGTGCAGAGCAGGCTGCATAAAGTGGGTTTATAGAGCACCTTCATTTAAAACAGCTGGATGTCTGGAACACACTGATGAGAATGAGAGAGTGAACCAAAACAGAGACTTTGTCGATACAGTCTCGTGTTGATGACGGGGAGAGACCAGTGTCTTCCTGGAATGATGTCCCTGCCTGCTGGTGCCTACAGATCAGATGGCCACATGCAGCGGACAGTCAAGGACAGTAGGATGTGTTGTCTGTGGTTTTTTATCTGCCGTTTTTGTGGTTGTGCTATATGACTAGTTTGCCCTGCTGGAGTGACCCTGTTTAATAATGAAGTTGCTGGTTACAGTTTCTAGTTCAGCTCACTGGGTGTCACCTCGACATGGAGGCAATATTCAGTGACACTGGCTCAGTAAGAAATAGCTCTTTAATTTGATGGACGACACAACTCAAACATCAGTGATGGTATTTTTTGCTGGAGTTTTTATAGAAGCCTGATGGAGAAAACCCAAATGGTGTAGAATATACACCAATATAGTGTAAAGAGAACCAAATTAAGGTTCTTTTCAACAGTCAAGTGCCTGAAAAAGCTTAAATCTTATCAAATTATGAGGCCACTCTGTGATGTGACAGTATGTAAGTTATTTTTCTATTTTATTTATTTTGTGGATTCCTGCTTCATTATTTAGACGGTGACAGCTGGACAGAGACAGACATGCTAGAAGGGTGAGTGGATTTTCACTCCCACAAAAATACTCCTGTCCTGTCCCAGAAGAATGACTCCCATCATACTATATTGCTTTATGCAATGATTTTGCTTGGATGTTCTTGATATCCTCTTCAGATTTCTTTCGTACTAAGATGGAAAGTAGTGCAATATTATACTCATGTAAAAGTATTGTTACTTTAAAGAAAGCGACATTGCTTTTAAGAGAAAAGTGAAAGTGCTGTAGTATCTGTTGACCCTGATGTCCCAACCAACAATAGACCATTTGCATAGACAGGTGCAACCAGTCCACTCAGTCTCTCTGTCCCACTGTAACTAGTCCACTCAGTCTCTCTGTCCCACTATAACCAGTCCACTGAGCCTTTCTGTCCCACTGTAACCAGTCCTCTCAGCCTTTTAAAGTTTTTAGACATTTTGAGCTGAATGAGGCTCTGTAGACAGAACTGAGAGTGAAATCATCAGAAACTTCAGGAAGTCGTCACACACCTCAGTGGACGTTCACAATCAATGTAGCAAATGTAGAAGTTAGCAATGGAGGATCCACCATGAGCATTTTAGCTTTAGCCAAACTCAGTGCACACCTGCTGGGTCACACAGCATCTTGTGTGTGTTCGATTTGTGTCACAGCGTGCCTGCCAGGTGGTGCATTAAATCAGTGACTGATTAAAAGGTAGTTTCGACCTTTTTTAAATATGCTTGCATTATGTTCAAAATAATAGTATTCAATCATATTAGACCTGCATGTCTATACATAACTTTTCTTTGTTTTACATTTTCAATCATTCAAATGAATATTTCATGTGGGAATGTTTTAAATGTGTTGCCTCTTTAATCTGTTTTCACATTAAGCCTTTAAGAATCTACATAATTAGAAAGTTTCATGAAGAATCTTTTTTCTTTGCTGCGTGCTATGAAGTGCTGAATCCAAAGGCATCGAGTTGTACTTGATTGAAGAATAAATTCTATTAGTAAGTGAAGACAGCTTGGTAATTTAGGTTCCACTGAAGCCAATGTTCTCATGAGGAACAGTATGTCTCAGTAGAGAGCCGTACTGGCAATGTACACAACACACACACACACACACACACACAAGTTAGGTTTTCATCACTTTTGGGGACATTACATAGACTTACATTCATTTCTAGGAGACTTACCTTAACCTTAAACAAAGATTTCACCCTAAAATGTTATGATTGACATTATAGGTATCTGCATTTTGTGCCCACAAGTATGGTGAGTCCCCACAATGTGACTCTGTAAACAAATTTATGTCCCCACAACATGCATAATACATGGACACATGCCCCTGTGTCCCTGCAGTGTGTTCAGACTGCCTCCTTCTGGTCTGTAGAGACACCGCACGTTAAGGCAAAATGAGGAGAGGTGAGGAAAAAATGATAAGGATTCTTTTTAAATGTGACATTTTTTAGCATATTGTATTATTAAAAATCCCCTTCAGACTTCTTTTACACCTATGAAAATATTCAGAATAATAATTCATGTCTTTTTTGTCAGAAATTCTTATAAGTACATCCTCTCCTCATTGAAAAATACTCCTACTTCACTGACAGATCAATATTCGGTGTGTGAGCACTAGATGTTTAAGTACTTGTGTAAGGTGCATATTGGACCATGATTGACCTCCAGACTAGCTGTGATGTCATTAAATCATCTCGTACGTACACATGTGAGAGAGAGATTCAAGATGAGCACAGAGAAACTGAGCTGCTCTAGATGAATGAGAGAATCTGCATGTACATCATTCTGCAGTGAAGGTCAAACAAGTTAAGCAACAGTGTGAAGAGATAAGAAGGGATTAGAATCACTGACCCCAAGTCAGTGAACGACTGAAGATCAAGGAGACCATCCATTAAAAGCTAGTAAGTAGACCTTGACTTAAGATTTGAGTTTTGTCAAATCCTTCCTTCAGTCTGACCTTATGATACCCATTAGAGCGACATAACAAACAGAATGGAAAAGCAGCACACTTAAAGAACTTTTAATTACTTCTGATTTAATTACTCGTGATGCTCTACTAATACTAGAGTAAGCACAATCAAGACAAATTAGGGCATTAATTAATTAATTAATTAAAGATGGTGTTTTTCTATATTGTCCTCATTGTCAGCAAATCTCATTCAAATGTAAAACCAACAATGTGTTCATCTCTGACTCCTTTCAGGCTTCCCTGCTGTCTGCGGCACTCATCCCCAGCTCAAGTGTTCCTACTAATGAGCTTATAAAACAGATAAAAACTATACAGTCACATGTTTTAAAAGGCATTTCCAAAAACAGCCGGGTGTTGTAATTTTTAGCAAACATTACTCAAAACTTTGTAAAAAGTGTCATTGCTTGGGACTGTTTTCCCCTGCAGGTTAATATACATCTGCAGCACATTTCAGCTATACGTGCAGTATACATGGTATCAGAATGTGGAGTCTTACACAGAGATTGGTGACAGAGACATTGTGTTTGACAGCAGGCATTCAGTGGTCCTGCTCCTTGTGTGTTGTGATGTATTTGAGCAGGTCAGTCGCTGTCACGACGCTGAACGCCATCTGCCTCTGGCAAATGGACCCATCCTCCTTACCTGGAGAGAGACCATAGACCGTCGTTACACTGACATTAGAAAATCTGCCTATTAGCAACACTAAAGCTCACTGATTAACACATTAAACCGCGTTTGTTTAACCCGGCGAAAAACCAATTTGCCATTTCATCCGGGGTTGTGTCAGACTATTTCTTGGCTCTGAGCAGTTGCCAGGCAACCATTAGAGACTACAGGAGGAGATTTTCTGGGAAATTTCAGGGGGCGCCACTGCTTGAAGACAATTGCAAAAGAGCGAGAGGGAGTCCTTAATGGAGTCCTTGTGCAAAATGGTGGTCACAGACAATGAAAAAAGGATTGATTAGTGCGCTGTTGAGAAAGGAAACTGTAAACATACTGCAGGACAAATATTCACATTGATTCTAACAGGTCGATTTATTATAAGGGATTTTTTTTAAAATAAATATTAAGACCTTTTTGCGGTGTAAAAACCCACTAACAAGCTTCAGTTTAGGCTTTTTGGCCAATGAATGAAGCTACAACAATGATTTGTGTCTTGTGTAACTTTAAATGTGTTTCATGTTGGTCACAGTCATATAAAACGAGCAAAATGAAGACAGCAAAATGAGCTGCATATAAATCCATAATGAAAACAATTTTTAGTTGTGAAAACTTGAAAACAGTAGCAGTTTTGTCACATTCACACCCTGGTTCAGCTCATCCTGACCATCGACAGTTCAGGGCCATTCTCCCCATCTCCTCTCACCTTTCATTTCTTGACACCTATGTACTCTTCTCCAATCAAATACACACAAAATGCCAAAGAAAATGCTATTAAAGTATCTTACACTGGGCATGATCTTGCACCACCAGGGCAAAGTGGTCTGCTTCAAGGATTTGGGACAGCATCCCCAGGTTGTCTGTCAGATGCACCTGGGAGCATAAGTGTAGAGAGATTAGATGCATGTAAATGTATTAAAGCTGCAGTAGGTAACTTGTATAAAAGTAATTTTTTGTCATATTTGCTAAAACTGTCCCTATGCCCAGACAGCAGTACATGAAACATGTAATCTATGAAAATAAAAAAAAAAATGGCTCCATTGGTCCAACCTACTGCTCCTACTGCGATTTGCAAGAATCCACTGCGCCCGACAAAAAACAACCAATCAGAGCCAGAGGAGCGTCTGAGGGAGTGTCTGACATCTGTCAATCGCTACTCACACGCTGCGAACTGCCCCCTCCCGCCGTTCATGCTGCCGGCTGCCGCTCAGTGAAACAGTTCTGTGAGTGGCATCAGGAGGCTAGTGAAAGCTATGGCGGAGCAACAGCCACCCGCAAAGGAGAAACCGCCCATACTGCCGCTGCCAACAACAGCATATACGGCTAAGACAACAAATAATCATAAAGCTAATATGGTGATTGTCATAGTAGCACTCCGCAGCGCGTACGGTATGTTAGCGACTGTGATGTAGCGGCTGGGCAGAGTTAGCTTGTTTCCGATGCTAAGGCTAACATTACTGGTTGTCACGGCAGCCGCGCAGAAGCCGCAGGGAGGAGGAGCTTGGAGGCAGGGCATGAGTGCAGCAGAGAGGGAGGGGGAGTGACAAGAAACTTGTGTTGGTTCAAATTTTCAGGCTAAGTCTGCTCTCATCTTGATCTTACCTACTGCAGCTTAACTTTGAATGCATATAATGTGGAGTATTTGCCATCCATGTGTCAATGCGCTCCACTCAATGACGGACCTGTTTGAAAGGCTTGCAGAGCACCTTGATGACAGCGTCTGAGGGTTCGACTTTCCCAGCTGACAGAGAGGACAGAATGGTTGCCAGAGTCACCATCCCCAAGATCGCACTGTGAAACACACACAAAACACACGGGCAACACACACCCCTCACCTTCTGATCCTCTATTAGCAGTGACACATGTGACAGTGATAAGGACACAATAGGACTGTAATACAAAGTTACTGTCTGTATCTGTACAAAAATATTCTGATTTTGGAGCAATACCAGAAGTGGATTTGTTAGAAATTTTGTTTACTGCTTCAAAAAAAACGATCCTGACCAAAAGAGAACAACAAAAAAAAAATCAACTCCCAAAATATTTTCTTTCCTCACCTGTTTTCACAGATGGAAAAAAAGCAACTCAGAAAAAAAACTTTTTTCCAACCTGTTTCATAAATGAAAGAAAATGACGGAAGTTACAAAGAGACAATCCTGGTGAAACCTTTTTCTTTCACCTGTTCTTAAGTCATAAACACATGAGCGAAAAACAACTGAGATCAGACCCTCCTGCTGCTTTGCTGCTACTCCCTGTTCAGGCTGTAGAAACAACTGTCTGGATCTCTTGAGGAGGATGTACCCTGACTCAGTGACGACTGGGGCCTGGTCAAATGCTTTCTCCGTCAGGATCTCAATGGTTTTCTGGCAGGACTCAGACGGCAACACAGTGAGGGGGGCAGACAGGTGTAGACACTGGACAGTCATGTTCCACCACCTGTAAGAGAGAGTGAGACAGATGAGAAATTTAACACTAATCTACAGTTTAGATGAACTGCCCTGTTTTACCCTCATGGTTGACTTTCTTACCAGGGTTTGAGAGGCACTGGAGCCTCCGGGCTGAGGAAGCCCTTCTCACACATCCACTTGTCACTCAGGAACTTTGACCTGAGGCAAAACTGACAGCAATGAGTTTGAACACATGATAAAAACAGACTGGAGGCTGCTCTGGTTTCTGTCACATTTTCATCATCCTCAGGGTTTTAGTCAGGCTTGCACCTAAAATATGTCAGCTCCTAGACTTTCAGTGTTAATTGGAGAAGCAGCTCACTTTAAGTAAAAGAAGATAACTGAAACATGGGCACTACACAGGCAGATAAATATCACACTCATATGTTAACTATATATATCAGCTTTACATACACGAAAACTCCAAAAGCATAACACTGAGACCCTGGTAAACGTGATAGCATGGGATCAACACTCATGTGTAGCAGTAATGGAAGTAAAGATCTGAGAATTTAGTGAATGTATCTCTTACATGTAGTTGCGGATGGAGTCAGGCAGGATGACCACGCAGCGCTGCCCCTCCTCAAGCTGCTGAGCCAGCTTTACCGCTGCTGCCATGGCTGAGCCAGAGCTGCCGCCTGCAGTAAAACAGGCAAATTATTAAATGCACAATTAGAGGGAGCTAGAAGGTGAAGATGAAGGGGGTGTGAAAAACATCCACATGACAAATGCAGTGAAGTTTATAGTACCAACAAAGCATAAACTGAACTTACCACACAGAAGACCTTCCTCTCTGATCAGCTTGCGGGACATGGTGAATGTCTCCATATCGCTTGATTTATACCACATATCAACAACCTGCATATATTTAGAAGGGAGAGGGCAACAGAGCAGTAGATAGAACAATGTCATTGATTATTGTTCCTCTATAAGAGGCTCAGAATGCTGAACAAACCAGAACTTGCATATTCAAATGCACGCATGCAAAAGCACACTCACAGATCTGTCCAGCACCGTGGGGACAAAATCATATCCAATGCCCTCCACTTCAAAAGACGTCTTCTTTTCACTCTCCTCTTTGGAACCAGTCAGAATTGAGCCCTCAGGGTCCACAGCCACTATCTAAAGACAACAGCGTCAAGACTGGAAACACTGCAGCATAAACATTAAAAGATCACCACTATGTCTTAGTATGTTTGAATGAGCAGAAAATATGTGGTCTGGTTTGGTGTGGTTTCTGAGAAAGAAAAAAAAACCTCCCCCTGCCCTGAAACATGAGTAACTTCATCTGTACATCACAGCTTCCACACAAATCTCAATTTACTCATGTCCATAAATTCTGCAAAATGAAACACATTCAGATTCACCACAATAGAGCATGTGTGTGTGTGTGTCTTGCCTTGACGTTTGGGCACCTCTCCTTCAGCTTCCGAGCAACACCAGTAAGTGTCCCACCTGTCCCAGCTCCAGCCACCAACATGTCCACTTTACCTGTAAGGGCACGCACATTTTCTTCATTATTGAACAGCACTATAAGTAGGTCTTCACGAGGACAAAACATAAAAAGGCTTCCATACCTGTACTGTTCTCCTTGTACAATCTGTTTAGTACCAATTAGCAAATGCTAACATGCTTACATGCTAAACTAAGATGGTGAATAGGTAAATGTGTTTAACACCAGCATGTTCGCTTAGTAAAGTTAGCATTTAGCTCAAAGCACAGGTATGTTGGTATGCAATGTTAGCTCTCAGAGAGCTCCTAGCATGTAGCAGTATTACTTTTGAGGAGTACAAACATGTTGTCAATGGCCAATAACAATATAAACCAACCATTCTTTGGTCAGTTGTGTTGGTCAGTTAACTTTTTACTTGACACCGGTATCTAACACTAGTAAAATCAAGCTACACACTTCAGCATATAAGATAGCAGAGGATGTCTCAATCTCTCTGGTATTAAGAAACAGCCAAAGTGAGGATATGCTAATAACCTCAGGGAACTACAGTGGCTTTCTGAAAAGCGCATATACAAGCTGTCCACTGAACTAAAAGGAACAAAAAATAAGCGTTCATCCATAGATAGGGTGGCAGAGAAGAATCCAGTTATGGGAAAGTATGTTATAATGCATCAGTATTTGTCTTGACATCATTTTTTTCATGTTTAAAATCATTAGTTTTTCCCTCCAAGAGCACCAGAGGTTGTAGCAGACAAATCCAATGTGCTGAAGTTAAGATCCAAAACAACAAAAATGAATCACTAAAATACAATTTATTGAATGGACGACACTGCATATTAAGAATGTTAATCTCTGTCAAAAAGAGAAAGACTCTTCAGCACAAACCATCACACTGCTCCAGTATCTCCTCGGCTGTGGTATCGTAGTGAGCCAGAGGGTTGCTGGCATTACGGTATTGGTCGAGGATGTGTGAGTTGTGGATCTCATTCTTCAGACGCCAGGCCACACCTACATGAGATTCTGGGGAATCAAAGGCTGCAGAATTGGGTGTGCGCACTATTTCTGCCCCCAGCGCTCTCAACACATCTACCTAAAAACACAGTAAGACCAGATTTCAGTGAACCAAACGTCTCAGGTTGAACTGAGGAAAAGCTGTGATCATTGAAAGAGCTGCACACCTTCTCCATGCTCATCCTCTCAGGCATGGTTATAATGCAGCGGTAGCCTTTCACTGCGGCTGTCAGGGCGAGGCCAATACCTGCAGGCAGCCACAGCAGGAGGATTTGTCGGTCAGACAGAATCACTGTTTGTTTTCACATCCTGCATGTTTCTGTATCAGGTACCTGTGTTGCCAGAGGAAGGCTCGATGATTGTGTCTCCTGGTTTGATGATCCCAGCTTTCTCAGCATCTTCCACCATCCGGAGGGCAATCCGGTCTTTCACGCTGCCTCCTGCATTGAAGAACTCGCATTTGGCCACTAAACATAGTCACAGGTGAGAAAATGTCACTGAGTGTGTTGTGGTTAGATTTAGAACTTGAAAGAATCATATGATAGACCGTATGTAAAATTTATTCAGCGCTTTATTTTATCACTTCATTTTATTCAAAAAAGAAAATCTCTGTCATTAGCGTTTCAGCTAATCTGCTGATTCATCAATCGGGTTATACGAAAAGAGAATCTATTTGATTTGTGTCTTTTTTTTTTTTCTTTTTTTTTTTTTTGCTCCACACGGTGGTGATGTCTTCTTTGTGTTGATACAAAGATGTACTGATGGCAGTGTGTGTCAGCAGTAACTCTCTATTATTCTGCGTATTTTCTTGAACATTTGAGAAAAAATTATTCAAGAATCACGCTTCATAATCGGCTTATACTGTGAAGACAAACAAGAACAAGAAGAACACGAAGAACTAGAGCAAGAAGAAGAAGATCAAGAAGAAAAACAAGAACAAGATCAAGAAGCAGATGAAGAACAAGGAGAAAGAGAAGAAAAAGAAGAACAAGAAAAAAAATAAGAACAAAAAGAACAAGAAAAAGAAGAACAAGAGGAACACAAAAATCAAGAACAAGAAGCAGATCAAGAAGAACAAGAACAAGAAAAGAACACGTGATGCCATTTGCTCATGTGAACACATCAGATTTTATTTTATTTTATTTTATTTTATTTTATTTTATTTTATTTTATTTTATTTCATCTAATCTAAGTCCTAATGTGAGTCTGAAAGGGATTCAATGAAGTAACACTCATAAAGTGGTAAAAAAAAAATAATAATAAATTTGTGCTGTCATGTCATTGACTTTAAGCCAACAGAGTCTTTGTTAATGTCGTTAGTATAACACCCATGCTTTGCAGACCAGTGTAAAAAGCAGATTATGGAAGAAAACTGAAATGATGTCAATTTTGGACATTTTATTCAGGAAGGTGAAGTCATCCAAAGGTCTCTCACAGACACACTCTCAACTCTGGTGGTGCTCCAGCTGCCCATTGCTACAAATTTGAGGCAGCTACAGTTAAATCTGGGGTGAACTTCAGAGTAATCCCTGTCACGTGAAAACCATCTAAGCATTGAGTGTAAGGTTCTTGTTCTGATTAAGCCATGGGAACACGCTAAAACTTCACTTTCATCAGTTTAAGGGAGTAAAAGGGCTTTTCTTAGAAAGCTTAAACTGATGCCTTTGACAGGTTTCATCCTCTCTGAACCCAAAAACCTCACCGGGTTGCCAGTGTGAGATGGTGAAATACTGTTCTGAAATCAAATAAATACTAAATGGAGCAACAGCCTGAATACTTTAAAGTCTTGTTTTAAATGTGGCTTTGCTCTGTTTGCTAGAAGAACAACAAGTCTTTCATTTCCTCTTCCCTCCCCATCCATGGGAGCCCACTGCCCCAGACAAAACCCCAACAGTCTCACATAAGGGCACAAGCTACATGATACCTTAATGTTTGCTTTCTTAACAGTAGCTTCTTCAGCATGAAGCCAACAGGGACGCAGCAGTATCAACAGCCCTAGATAAGAGCAATGACAGCGCTTCCACCTGCATGTATCAGTTTAATGTTTGTCTGCCTTATTCCCAGAAAGAAATCTCTCTCAGTCCTGCCCAAGACCAGGTAAGGCTTCACTCTCTGACCACTGCTGAATTACAATCACATCCAGCCAACTCTTTTTTCTATCCCATTGGACGCTGAAACTTCTCAACTTTCTGCCTGATCCAAGAAGAAGAACAATAGTCCTGTTATTAAGAGTTAATGTCTCTCCTTTTCTCCTCTGCAAATGAGCAAAAGCTGATATGTTAAGCATGTGTGGGTGTGGATGTCAAATGTTAGCTTTGCAGGGATTATATGAAAGCTTTCACTCACAAATATCACACTTCAGTCCAAACTCCTTTGGGATTTTGTTCAAACGGACCAGAGGTGTGTGTCCGATTTTTCCGAGGATGTTTGGGAGGATGCTGGGAGCTGTGGTGCTGTGGCCAGAGGAGAGAAAGAAATCACCATCAGCTGGCTGTTAGTACAACACATGGTCCTCTTTGTCCAACCATAGTTTGATGTAAATATGCTCATGTCATCGAGCCTCTTGTCAAAAAAAAGTTAAACTACATTAAAGATTCTCAGGAGGGGTTTTCTAAGATCAACAGGTGGCAGCCAAGAAATGAATTCATGCACCAGTAACGGAAAGAAAGAAGACCGGAAATTAACAAACATGGATGTAAACAATGTAGGTGTAAAACTTTCAATAGCAATCAGCTTTGCAAATGATTTATGAGGACAGAAATGCATTCAGCAAGCATACAATGTATTATATTGTGAGTAAAGCTGTAAAACTATATAAACAGCTTCGAGAAAACTCCAAAGGGCACTTTTAGTGGCACTGAGTCATCAGTGTTGTCACAGCTGTGATTTTCCTTCAGGTCAAAATCTCCGCTCTGAGAGAGGTCTTCTGTGTGAGCTGGCACAGAAAAGGCTCACTATCACAGAGAGACTGTTTGAAGTGATTGTGGATTTTTTGCTCCTGATCCTTAACCACTGAATTTATTCTTTTTGTTTTCATTAATTTGACTTACCGTGATGGGTGGCTATGAGGGGACTCTGAAAGTGGTGCGCCCAGCTTCCAGGTGCATCTGCTGGGCAAATCAGGGCGGATCCAGTTCCTCTGATCAGCACTCGCTTCTCTGTTCTCCGGCTCAATCTCACTGCTTTCCCGGCTCTTCTGGTATGATTCATCTTGGTCCTTGACACTGTCCTGTTCTCCGTTAGCAGACTTTTGGCCCCAAGTGACATCTGCAGTTATATGCAGTTTTGCTGTGTGTGGGCAAAGAGTATGAGCATCTTCCAAAGAGGAACTGTCAGAAACAGAAGGCATGGCTCACCTGTGGGGAGACGGGATGGTGTTACAGTCACACATGCACACACACAAAGCCTTTCAAACTGGAACGTATACCAGCGCTCTTGTTCTGCATGAAACTGGCTGAACATCACATGAATAATACATCTGAGGGTTGCTGGTGTGTTCAAGAAGTCACTGACTTTTCAAACTGAAGCCGTCGAAATGACCACAATGAAGTGGCTGTATATAACTTTTCCTTGGTTTGAAAAAGAAAAATATTAGTGCTGTCAATCGATTAAAATATTTAATCGCGATTATCTCATGAATGTCATAGTTAACTGGTGATTAATTGCAAATTAATCACACATTTTTATCTATTCTAAATGTCCCTTGAATTATCGTTTTAATACTGTTATCAACATGGAAAAGTGGATAAGCTTGCTTTGTGCAAATGTTTTTTTATTGAAAACAACAACGTGTAGTGTTTTATTTGACACTAATATTCTCACTTTGAGCAGTCATTCACATATGAAGCAAAATCTCACACAATTTAACACTGTCAATAAACAGATGACAGAAAATAAATACTTGGTTACAAAAAAGCCCCTTCAACAACCCTTTCTCAGGGATCAAAACGGGGTGATACAAGATAAAGTTACAAAGTGCACATCACTGTAAACTAGGACTCAGCCTATAGTGCAGTTAAACCATGGCTTAAACTTTCCTTTCAACATACAAGCAGTCAGACTATACTGCTCTTCAGTTTATTCACCAGAGGCTTATCAACCCAGCCTCTTCTTTCTCTCCACAAAGAATGAACATTACTTGGCTATGGCTGCAGTAAGCTTGTTCTTAGTTGCGGTATCCTTACATCTCTGTCGAAAGCCATCCATTGTCGTCTGGTTTAGACAAGGAGGCGGCGGAGAATTCGCATTAGCCGTGTGTTTGGCCATCAACTGGTATTTCAGACTGGATGTGCTACGGTGATAACTCAGTTCACACCGACAATACACACAGATAACCTTGGTCTTGTCAGTCGACCCATCTGGCAACTTTCTGAAACTAAACTTTCCATTCAGAATCTTGTTCGCATCCATTTCAGCGTTTCGCGCTTGACATCCACACAAACCGGTAGCATTTTTTTTATTTTTTTTATTTTTTATTTTTTTTACAGCTAGCAAGCAGGCAAGACCAAACACGTGCATAGGGCGTGCCTATTGTTTTGTTTCCGGTTTACAATCGGATCCTGTAGTTTTTCTTACGTTACTAGCAGTGGCCACAGTTTATAAAAAAAAACTACAAGTTCACTAGGTCACAAAATGACGCCGTTAAAATTGATTTGCGTTAACGCATTAATAACGCGATATTTTTGACAGCACTAAAAAATATATAAAAGCAACAGGAAACAAACATGTTGCAGTTGAAGCTGTATTTTTGATGTTTTGACCACATGAGGGCAGTGACACAATTTACAACCTGGTCAGCTGATGAAGTCAAATATTCAGGCCCCTTTCCGCTCTGGTTTGGTCTCCACCAGCCCCTGAGGGAAACATGTGGTTCTGTAGCAGCTAGGTGCTCCACTATGTTCACCAGCAAGAAGTAAATTTGGCTTTCTGCTCTTTGGCGATGAACAGGTAGTGTACAGCGGGTCCATGTTGTCTAAAACCAAAACAATGAGCTGAAAGATGCTAAAATGGCTCGCCCTGTAGAGCTGAGGGGAACTGCAGAGATGAGTTTTCTGTGGCATCATCACTATACTGACACCTGTCATGCACATTCATTTTCTCCACAGTTGATACAACCAGACCAAGAGTTTACAGCCATGCTAGCAGCTATGTGCTTTGTGCTAAATGCTAACTGCTAACATGCTGATGTCTAGCAGGTTCACCATCTACCTTAGCACACTCTCAAAGCACATCAGTGTTTCAGGGCTTCCAGTGCAGCCAGTGGATATCCAGATAACTGGGCCAAGACATCCTCTTCCATGCACAGGCTGCCCTGTATAGTCCAATGAGCAACTACTATTAAACTCGACACCATTTGACATTTTGGCCAATCTATGAATGCAGTTACATTTTAAAAAAGCTTAATATTTAGCTCAAAGCGCTGCTGCACCAAAATGGTGCATGTAAATGGGTAATGATGAAGATATGCTGATCCCAACAAAGCTAAGAAGCAACATATTTCTGCTGATACTGTTGAATTACAGTCAATACAGAGACCTTTTGTCTTTTTACTGCCTGAAGCGTTAACAGATATCACAGATCCACAGTCAGGGGTATGTCTTGTTACAGACACCTCACTTCATATACGTACGTGGCTAGTGCTGACTGGAAAGTGTCAGAGTTTTGTGGGTGAATCACTTCAGAGACTAAGAGATTAACAGCAATGAGCGGCACTAAGATAATACGATAAAGACGTAATGCCATCAAGGCATATCTTTAAGCTTCTTTCTTGCCATGGTGTTGTGGATGGATACCAATCAACACCAAACAGTGCTGTAATGAATCTAATCACTAATTAGATTACAACCACTAATCAATAACCAGCTCCGTGAAAACTAGCTGAACTTTTTGTTCAGTGTCCAGCAGGAAGGTTCATTTTGCTCTAAGCAGTATAGGCTGGATATGATTAGTTTGATGATCTATCAATTTTTGTCCTTTGATTAACCTCCAAAGCTGTCGCGTGCCTGAGCTGTTTCCAATTCCATCCAGGACACGTGACGACAGCACACATTTTGATCAAGAAAGTAATCTTGAACTGCAGATCTACTTTAACTTGTAGTCCTTTGATTCATACAGTGCGAAAAAACTGAGTCGTCATTAAAACCTGTGGACAATTATTTTTTTGCAACTTCATTTCTCATTATTTGACAGATTGGACAAAAAGACGCACATCAGAGCAAACACTCTATCCAGTAACTTCCTTCGCAAAGTTAACTCAATTTCAATTGTGACATTAATAATGATAATAAAAAAGTCCTCATTTACTTTACCTTCAATAGAATATAGAACTTCATATAAAGAACAGTGTAACAGTAAACACAGCGATGAAGCAAAGGTGCACTTACCTGTCCGTTCGCTTGCAACTGACTGAGCAGTGCGCGAGTCTCGATCAGCACAGACAGCCCACAGCTTGAAACGACCTGCTTACAACAACCCGCTCTGCTGTGTTATCTCAAATGCAGGACTGTAAACACTAACATATGCTGCTGGGATGGGTGGCATGAGAGCTATGATTGTCGTTTTGATTCATTCAGATAGTGCTTTGTTTCATTTTGTCAGAGCTGGGAAGGAGTGGAAGCACCTCAGGTTCTTAGAGGCAGAAGGAGACACGATGTCCTTGTCTTTGTTAACCTGCTTTATGGATGGACAGTGAACTTCTGTTGCCTGCTTACATTTCATTACTATGGTGACCCTCATCGGGTCATTTTCAAGTTTGTTTGATTCTGAACTGATCACATATTTACCTCTGATTATTTTACACACACACACACACACACACACACACACACACACACACACACACACGAAAATATTCAGGTGCAGTAAAAGAAACTCAATCCACCACACAGTGTTACACTGTTGGCCCACTGAAAACTCTTTATCTATAGGCTACTGTAGTTTCTTCAAGTAGCATTTGTGTCAGCATCTGTATATCGAGAGAGAGAGCAAATTAGGAAAAATAGGTGAAAACACTGTTATCAGATGTGTGTCATACAGTCTATGGTGCTTTTGTGAAGACTGGAAATTACAGTGACCATAAGGCCAGAAGAATACTCTGTACTCTGTAATGACTGGAGGGATCAAACGAATCAGTCTACACTCATTTAACTACAATTTCCAAATACACATAGAATGTCCTGCATGAAAAGAAATGTTATCAACCGCATGATAACCACATATTTTATTATTTTTTAGCTGTTTTTGTTAAGCGTTAAGCAGAAAAGGACTGTATAAGAGAAGAAGAAGAAGAAGAAGAAGAAGAAGAAGAAGAAACGTACTTTAATAATCACACACATTACATGCACAAACATACACACGCCATGCTTCGTGAAATTATTTCTCCGCTTTTGACCCATCCGTCGTCCGTCCTTCCTCCGCGGCAGACCAGGAGCGGTGGGCTGCCAGCCGACAGCGGCGCCTGGGGACCCAGTTCTTCCCGTCACCACTGGTCAGGTGGTGATCTTCTTGCATGTTTTTAGTGGGGGTGTATTTTTTATGGAGGATACCCCAGGTGAACACGGAGAGAGCATGCAAACTATAAGTATAATGTATTGTTGTTGTTGTTGTTGTTGTTGTTGTTGTTGTTGTTGTTGTTGTTGTTTTGTCCACATGCTGTTACAATTTTATTTGGCTGTTTCATTTTCATACATACATACATAGATATGTCATTAATGCACATGTATGTTCATGCATTTGAATGATTTATTTCAGTGTATTTTCAGTGTTTAGATTGCTTACATAAGTCTGTATAAATCACCACAGACAAGGGAGCATTATCTCATTTCTGTTGTATATCTCTATGAGATGTGAACTCTTGCATGACAAGAGGCATAAAATCCATAAGGCATAAAGTAAAGTGCATGGTTGTTCAGCGTAAGTGAAGAAGAAAAAATCAGCAGTTCTGTGCTTGCTCTGATTCCAGGATGGTGTGTTTGAACCCAGTCTGGTTCAGGTTCATAAGAAATCAGTTGCGCTTTTCCAAAAGTGCAAAGACAACAGAAATTATATCTTTTTGTTCTCTTTTAAGAGACCGTGAGGTTAGAGTCCAGGAGTGTAACAGTAGTTATCAGTTCATGATATTCATTTGACGGAGTGGCCTCTGAGCACCGATATGAGTTGAACAGCAAACTAACGTCAAGTTTTAAAAATCATCAGTGTGTAAACTTAATCCTTATTGTATTCCATCTAGAGATGAAAGGACATGAAAATCTGAAAAACCACAGATACAATTATCAGCTCGATGCACTTTTTGTTTCCTTTAACATTCAGATAGTAACAAAGGCAGTAGTTGATGTAAACATATGTAAACCATACTGAGGGGTGCAGTGAGGTGTGGAGCATGTTTTTGATGTGTGTGGATAAGAGGCCTGTTCGATGAAGACCAGCAGCATCACTGGGTTTGCCTGCTGCATGGCCACTCTGTAAACAAGGGAACAGCAGATTTGTTGTTCTTGTCCTCTCACACACACGAGTCCCGGTGAGGTAAGGTCAGGTCCATCCTCTGGGTTGCATTTGAGTGCATGAAATGGTCTTTCACAATTTACAGAAATAAGATTAGTCTTAAGACAACCATGGTAGGAACTGCAATGAGCCTGACAACTTACAAATATTTGCTAATCAAACGTATCAAAATACGTTAGAGTACTGGTATGATAAAAATGTATTTAATTTCCGCTTCAGTTTGATTTTTAGCAGTCTTTTTTTCAATTTCCCCATTTATATATTATTATATCAATTCCTTGTTATCGTGTATGTTTGTTAGTTCTGGAGCGTGTTTGCCAATTGCTTTTTTCCTCTGTTGTATTTCAGCATCACCCTGTAATCTTACCTTAACATGAAACATCTGATCAGATTTTGGTTACATACTTTAATCCTACCAGAAATTTGCACCAACACCAGAGCAGCTCCTTTCTGGTGACCGGTCATGATGAACACATGAAGCTCACCACTGTAACTGTGATAACTGGCTAATTGTTGGAATTAAAATGTGTCTTGAGAATAAAATGACATTATATGTATTTTAAGTATTTCAAATACACAAATATAAGCTCTATGTATTTTGTTCTTGTATTTTCTTATGTCCAGCAAAACACAAATTACAAATCACTCCAAGTAAATATGTATTTTGAGTACATTTAATTGAAATACTGCCCATCTCTTGGGCTTGGTGACTTAACTCTGTCATGTATTGCAGGGCTGGACAGAGTCCGCAGACTTCTGACACATATAGCAGAACTACGTTTTTACACGAGTTGGTTACAAGGACAGCTGTTTAAATTATTGATTAATCATTTACAAGTTGGACAAACCACATTTTCCCCATTGTGAAGTCCCCCCATCTGAGCTAAATGTTGCCTTGCACTTACTACCACCCTTAAAGTAGTGGGTGCTGGTCACGCAGTTGACTCATAATATCGTTAATGTGTTGCCTGGTTTTTGCAGCAATTTTCTCCCTGCATGTTCTGCTAACAGGGTTAGTTTCCCTCAGCAAACGGACACTGCATGGTGACCCAATGTCTGGGAGACTGTTGCTATCTCTGACTCATGCTGGACAATATTTCCTGTCTTTTTCTCAGCGGGGTAATAAAATATGTTTTTAATGACAATTAGTCATTGTGGTTTGTTGTGAAACCGGTAACTGTTTCATCTCGAATTCCATCAGGAGTAGGAAGCCCAAGTATAAGAAAAGTGCTCCAATAACTTGTAATAACAAGAAAGATTCATGAATCACTTGTAATGGGAATTCCTATCATTCACCTTCTGTTACCAAATGATATCATCTTCTCTTTACTCAGTCGTAAGCATTCACTACCTTAAAGCCAAATGATTAACTATGCCATTTGATTAGGTGTATCTATGTGTTAATCATGCTGACCATGACACCACAGATGTACTCATCTACTGATAATGGGAACATCCTGCATGATCAAAACTACTGATTGATCATCACCCTGACTGAACAACACATTATGACGTGCCCATTGTGGTGACATTGTTCTGATGGTAATGTCATCCTATTTACAAGATAATGTATTGTATATAACCTGAAAACCTCCCCTATTCTGGGCTCACTTCTTGCCATCTCACTCGGGACAGCAGGCAGGAGCCCGTCTACAGGTGTAAGAATAATCTCCCAGAAAGACAGCGAACGACTTTGTGCTTTTTAACACAAATTGCCAGAACACACTCGTGTTAAGTAAAAATGTTAAATTTAATGGAGGTGAAAGACATTTTCAGAAATCAAGAAAAAACAAGTTCATCAATGCTGTCACAGCTTCAAAATCGGGTACCTATCAATTAGTCCTTGAGTGGATCTGGAAGGGTACAAACTTAAAAAGCCTGGGGATGGATACGGTGAGGGAAGGACAAGTAGTTATGGCTTGTGGTTCAGAATCGTCCTGAACGTTCTCTGTCTCTGGAGCGACGTCTCTCGTGATCACGGCCACCTCCTCGTCCCCTGTCCCTTGAGCGAGATCGCCTCTCTCTCGATCGAGATCGAGACCTATGACGGCTATGGAAGTGAGGAAGGAGCAATTATGAACTGCTATGAGACAACTACACAGGCAGGTTTACTCAAGTGCCTGAATGTAAAGGTAATGGATATGTTTGTACCTCTTCCTCCGGCGCCCATAGAGTTCTCTCCTCAGTTCACGTGAGATGGGCTTCAGATGCATGAAGTTACAGAAGCCTCCACGAGTGCATTCCCTATGGAGACAGGGCAACTTGGAAGAGTTAAAGCAGAGAAAAATAACATGAAAGAAGCATTACTGGGACATTTCACTATCAGTGTCAAACACCTTTCAAAGAGCAGTTGCAACAGATAACCTTAGGTTTGCTGATATGGAGAGATACAAACTTAAAAAACAAGTGTTATCGAATGTATGTGCTGTTAACAACAGAGACTTTGAACAACTGCTTTCGATTGGAACCCATAAAATCACTGAAAATCTTGAAAAGCACTGGCAGCTAATGCTACATCATTAACTGACTGGCAGACTCACCACTCTGTTGGTATTTGTGAACAGCAAAAGCAAGCAATCCATGCTAACTTCTCAATTATCAAAACGTTTCACTCCCTAAAAAACATCTTTGGTAGAGCATACAAACACTGGCTTGTGATGCATGTAACAGCCAACAGGTTCATTTTGTAGTTTGGCTAACAAAATGTCCTCTATTTTATTGGAAGCAAGTGGGCACAGGCAGTTTGTAGTGACCTGACATTGCATGTTTTAAGGGGGTCCTTGTTGCAACGGCACATTCTGGCTGACCCTGAACAGGCATGTCCTACATCTTTAAGCCAAAACAGCATGGGAGAGTCCAACATTTATACTGCAAAATTGTATTTCATTAATGATTATTCTCTCTCTCCCTGTGTGTGTATATATGCTCAATCCTATCACGTTGCACTCACCCCATTTCATACTGGCGACAGCAGGCTTCTCTGAAGTCTGTGACGGGAGAGAGCTCAGCATGGATGGGCTGTCCATTAAACCACCGATTATTCAGATCTATCACAGCCTTCTCTGCGTCCTCTTCATAACGAAACTGGAAAGAACCATAAAGAGACAGATAGTGTAGTTTAAGATAAAATCACCAGCTGTTAATCAGAGCTAAAAACATTACATTATAGTATTACAGTAGTGCATTACAGGGATGGAAGCATTTGCAGCTTTTAGACTTGATACCCACCTTGACATACACATTTCCTACTAGGTGGTCCCCAAGGTTGTCACATACGTTCATTTCCTCCACCTCACCGTACTTCTCTTCCATCTCTGTGAAGACCTCCTGCAACGATGGCAGAGAAAAGTTAAGTGTGATATTTTGTTTTTCACACATTGCAGAAGTGAGATATGACATGTTAATTAGTAAGCTTCTGAGGTGCTGGTAGGCAGATTGTGTTACCACTGGACAGAGTCAGACTAGCTGTTTCTGTTTGTCTTCAGTCTTTTAGCTAAACTAAGCCAACCAGCCAGTTAACCAACCATACAGATATGAGAGTGGTATCAATCTTTTTATGTAACTTTCCACCAGAAGATGAACAAGGGCACCTGACAAAATGTCAAACTATTCTATCATTATTATATATCAAAATAGTATATAACATTACTATATTGTTATACAAGTCAGAATGGCATGTTACCTCAAAAAACTCATCATAGTGCTCCTGCATTTCCATGTCACTGATGGCACCTAGTGGTATAAGACAGAATGATAACAGCAAAAACAAAACTGAACATGGATAAAAAGTATCATTTCTGCAACGAGTTCTGTATTACACACACACTGTATGCCTATTTAAAACTGGCATAATATAGACATAAAATACACGTATGACCAGAGAAAATTATATTTCTGAGGGCAAAGGATCCCCGTCATGGATTCAAACACTTACAGGTCAGACCATCAGCAGACTGGGCACTGTTTTGAGGGTTCCGGTAAATGTTCAGGAGCGCAATTGTCTGAAACATCAAAACTTTCATTTTAGGGATGACTTATTTTGATTAGGGTATCAAACATCTTTTTTATGTAATGTCAAAAATGTGTGAATAGAACAGGTAATTGAAAACAGTCAAATGCCCCAAATTACAACAAAATAACAGATGGTAATGTACACAATTCAGATTTCAAATGCAGTAAGACAAACCACTATCAAAAGACTAAGTGCCTGAACTGATCAGAGGCCTACTGAAACAACTTTAAAGTCCTAATAATCAAGCTCCATTTGGAGTAACCTCCTACCCCCCTTACTATGATTTTGTGACTGTATTTCTCTGTATTTGCAAAAACATCAACATACAGAAGATGTATCTTTGTGTATGTTCCTGCCCGACTGAACCCATGGAGCCCGTTTATATTGATATTAATATTGATTTATTGGTGCTAACTGCAAGTTTTTTCTATACATTATGTCAAAATGGTCTACAGTGATCTTGTAAAATATGCATCAAACATTATAAAAAAGCCTTCCATCATTTTCATTTCTTAAACTATTTTTGCAGATCCAACACGACACTGAGAACTGAATATTATGCTTAAACAAATGTTAAAATATGTTAATAAATTGATTATGAAGAGGGTCTCTAAAATGCATGTTAATTCAATTTTCATTTGACTAAAGAAAATATTGTTTTCCCTTATCAGTTTATCTATATTAGGTCATTTTAGAACAAAAAATAAATGACTGATCTTACCTGGCTGAATGTTGGCTTGTTGTGTAATCTAGAGCAGCGGTCGCCATGTCGGCAGGCACCAATTTTAAAATAAAAAGAGCAGTTGACCCTGGGGAGAAAGAGATAATAATGAAGGTACCATAAAATCCGCATAAAAACTGCAAACAAAACTGTTTTCATGGGATTTGAAAATCTACATCATTTGCGAATTCTTTCTCAGCGGGGTCGCAACTATCTCCCCGACATCACAAACACAATTTTCCTCAGTAAAAGTTATGAGTGAAACAAACTGTGCAAAGTACATTTTCCAACATGGGCTCCAAAGCAACAAGTTATGGGAGCCTGGAGCCTCGGCTCTCCAGGGCGGGAGTTATGAGAGGCTTACAAACGTCCAGGGTAAAACTAGTTAAACATTCAACATGACATTAAACAGAAGAGTTATGCATGTAGAACAAGTGAATTTGAGATTAACAAAGGCTTTTTCGCCCATGATCTTCAAACTGGACCCTTTCCCCAAGAAAATCATCAAATTTTGCATCAAACCAGCTCCACCTACACATGCCCATTATGTTGTAAGATCAAATATGAATGTGATTAAATAAGAGTAACAACTGCATGTAGAATCTGGCTAATTTTACCTCCTATTGTGATTTAGCCTGTTGACTACTTAACTTTCAGACCTCAAGCTTCTATTGTTAGATGAAAAGATGGTTTTGTTGGAAAACACATTTTTAAAACATGAGAATGAAATAAAAAAATTAGTGCTGTCAAAAATATCTCGTTATTAACGCAAATCAATTTTAATGGCGGATTTTTTTTATCGCGAGATTAACGCTCTTTGTGACCTAGTGAACTTGTAGTTTTTTATAAGCTGTGGCCACTGCTAGTAACATAAGAAAAACTACAGGATCCGATTGTAAACCGGAAACAAAACAATAGGCATGCCCCATGCGCGGGTTTGGTCTTGCCTGCTCGCTAGCTGTAAAAGAGTAGGCTACCTGTTTGTGTGGATGTCAAGCGCGAAACGCTGAAATGGATGCAAACAAGATTCTGAATGGAAAGTTTAGTTTCAGAAAGTTGCCAGATGGGTCGACTGACAAGACCAAAGTTATCTGTGTGTATGGTCGGTGTGAACTGAGTTATCACTGTAGCACATCCAGTCTGAAATACCAGTTGATGGCCAAACACACGGCGAATGCGAATTCTCCGCCGAGTCCTTGTCAAAACCAGGCGACAATGGATGGCTTTCGACAGAGGCATATGGATGCTATTATGTTTAAAGGAAATTTAAGAAAGGAAAGTTTAAGCCATGGTTTAACTGCACTATAAGCTGAGTCCTAGTTTACAGTGATGTGCACTTTGTAACTTTATCTTGTATCACCCTGTTTTGATCCCTGAGAAAGGGTTGTTGAAGGGGCTTTTTTGTAACCAAGTATTTATTTTTTTTTGTCATCCGTTTATTGACAGTGTTAAATTGTGTGAGATTTTGCTTCATATGTGAATGACTGCTCAAAGTGAGAATATTAGTGTGAAATATAACACTACACGTTGTTGTTTTCAATAAAAAACATTTGCACAAAGCAAGCTTATCCCCTTTTCCATGTTGATAAGAGTATTAAAATGATAATTCAAGTGACATTTAGAATAGATAAAAATGTGCGATTAATTTGCGATTAATTGCGAGTTAACTATGGCATTCATGAGATAAATCGCGACTAAATATTTTAATCGATTGACAGCACTAAAAAAAATGTTTTGATATTGCACCAAAAATCAGATATCCCACGAATATCTGTCTAGGGCTGAAACTGATTATTTCAATATCCATTAAACTGCCAGTTGTTTTCAATCAACTATTCGTTTTGTCCATAAAATATCAGAAGGTCGTGAAAGACCATCAAAATTTTCTGGAACCCTGGGTGACATCTTTAAATAACTTGTTTTGGTTGACCGTTTAACAACCAAAAAGTCAAAACCATCAAATATGACTAGAACGGCAACAAATCCTCACAATTCAACAGCTGGAACCAGCAAGTGTATGGCATTTTTGTTTGGAAATTACAGTTTCCAGTGAATTTTCTTTAGATGGAGAAATCAATTAATTGACTCCTTACTTTAGGTCTTGTCACAGCAATAACAAGGTCACACTATCCTCCCTTTGGGGTAAATGGATTGAACTACAACTACATTTATTATGTGTCAATGAGAGACTTACAGGAACCAAAATATTTGTTTGTTTGTTTGTTTGTTAGTAATATGTTCAACCATCATCATTTGAGTAGGGGGTTGACCAATATAAACTAATATTACATGGCAAGTACTCTGTCTCGTCAGGGGGTTGGTTTTAGAAGTTTAGTGTCTGGGTTTTCAATTTACAGAATGGAAATTTTAATGGAGGCTGACAGGAAGTGTCGCCAAGCAACAGCGACCGAAGAAAGACGAGTTGCAGGAGAAACAGTAACAAACAGTAACAGTGCGCAACTACGCATTGAGCAGTGATTCACACATGCTCTCATTCATTAACATTACTTTTAGCTCAATTACCCAGAGTAGATAACACAGTGATATGAAAGGGTTGGAGGGTTGGAGAGCAGTTTGCTCGCTTAATAACTGTGAGCAGCGTGCTTAGTTTGTGTCTATCCGTGAATTTCCCGCTGTAACAAAGGCATGGGATTCGGAAAGTGACTAGCGTTAGCTACCTCGAGGCTAGGTGCTAATATAACGACATTCCTTTACCTCCAGCTTACTTCGTAAAGTGGCTGAAATTAAGAAAAGTAACTCGTTACGACTGTTTTCCTTATCTTTTTATTTTATCTTTCTTATAATCATACCAGCACCGTTCGGCACCCAGACGCTGCCGCAGCTAGCAGTCGCGCGGTATTACTAGCTTGTTAGCACTAGCTGTTTAGCTGTTGCTAAAACCAGTGTAACGGTACCAGCTACAGACTGCAGACATCACCATGTAGAGTGCTACTAGTCATAGCGGACTTTGGACGAAATAGGTGGCGAAAATCTTTTAGTAATCAATTAAATGAGCGTTAACTACTTACTTATCTTTTTCTGTCCCAAAGATGGACGCCAGGTACTCTGCCATCTTGGCTCCACCGTGTTCAATTAGCAGCAACGACGACAAGACTTCCTTCCTGTCTCCTTTAGAATAAATGTGTAATCTCCAGCAATAACAACCCACAAAATCAGAATTTTGGCACAAAGCCTCCACAAATCATATTACCATTTAGCATTTGATCAAGGACACCTGGACGATCTAATGCAATTAAAGACAACATTGATTTGATATGATATTTTGCTCATGGCACAATTCATTTATGAAAGCTAATCTATGTTAGATATCCTCACTCTATCATTAAAATCATAAAGGTCCAAGAAAAACCAGTTGATTATTAGTCTTTTATGTTCAGGCTTTTGGGTTTAGGTATAAAAGTATTCTTCTGCATCCGTGCTTTTGCATTACTCTAAAAACAACACTTAAAAATCGTCGTTTATTTTGAAGGCAAGATACTCAAAGCGGAAATATGCGACAAAATCGGTCATTTCCGTCTCGACCATGAGTTTCGAAACAAGAGTTGCTTTCATACAGTCCGCTACATAAATACAGTCAGAAAACGTTTCAGTTCTGTTTGAACGAAGGCCAACATTTTGACAGACATGAAAACGAGAAATGTAACCATGCCACACCCGTTGTCACATTATTAGAGACACAAACAAGACCACTTTGGTTTCATCCAGATAAGTTTATTCAGTAAATCTGACACTTTTGTGGATTTAATTTGAGATAATGCAATCCAGAGTAGGAAACATGATCGCAAATCATTTACAAAATACCATAATCATATCTAGAGACATCAGTTTGTTCCTCAGATAATATTTCATAGCAGATTAGCAGAAATGCAACGGTACAAAACTACCTGTTAGAATAAGGGTACTGTCCACGAAAGGGTCTGAAGATCAGGGCAGTGAAAAGGCAGTGTTTGTTTTGTCATCGTTTAGAATATGTGTTAGTGAATATCAAAGTTTGCGAGCCTATTCTTTACAAGTCTGCAAGAACAAGTAAGTGACCAACCATACTAGTGTGTATTAATATAACCATCTCATCAACGTAACCCATCACAAAAAATATTGTATTGCAAATCAAAGGCTGGATTGAGAACTGGACAAAGGGCCAATCCCCAAAGCTCCACACCTAGGCCCCCCACCACCCTGTCTGTATGGTAATTATAGAAATGGTAGGGGCCCTAAAGTGGCCGTTAAATTTTGACCAAGTATTGTGACTTAGTAGAGGGGTAGTGTGTCGAATTAGTAGAGGGGTTGTGTGTCGATTCGCCATCTTTATTATGTTTCCATGGGGCAAATTCTTAAAGAATGGAAAAGCAGTTGTCTATGGGGAAAATGCGTTGGGGGAAGCTGAATGGGGACACACAGCTCTTTTTGCCACAGGGCCCCCTAGTGGGCTAACCCCCCCTGTTGCTAATATTTCAAATAGTTGTGTATAGATGAAACATTGGCTTGGTCTTACAGATCCTCCCCATAGTTGATTGTACTCATTCACTAGGCTTTTTTTTTTTTTTCATTTGAACAGCTTACAGGAAACACGAGGAACTCAAAAATAAAAATAAATGGTGGATAAAGGACACAGGATGTTAGTTACTCGGTGGAATTAATGGGGCTATTTATGAAAAAAAACAAGGCATGGCTAATCAACTTGAAATGGATGACAACCATGACTTTTAAATTGATGGGAAACCGCGTTAGTGTACTTTATTTCAAACACCAAACGCATCTCTTGTACACATGCACACAAACACTCCATTCATTTAGTGTAACTGTCTTGCCAGTTAGTCTCCGCCCCTCCTCTGAGTGTGTGTGTAGTTGAGCAAAAACTTGCATGATACGACTCGACTGTGTGTGAATTTTGGCTGCTTGTCTATCACACTTGAACTATTTCAACATCTTCCAAGGCCTGAATTTCAAGAGGTATGGCTCTTTCGAAGATAGATACGCTTGTTCCAAAGAAAGTGTACTAATTTGTGGTCGAGTATGGGGGCCTGTTTGTCGTGCTTGGATTCTTCCCGCTATTTTGTAGCTAGCTAGCTAGCTAGCTAACTAGCTGTTGTCGATTCCTATTTAGCTGAGTGGGAAGAGGCCGCCTACCTCCAAGCAATAAACATAGTCAGGGAGCATTACCCAACTTCCTCTAATGCTAGGCTAACGCTGGCTACCACGGCTTGGATGGCTGCTCTTGGTGCTTTCTCATGATCTGGAAAACAAAAATAACGTTAGTTTCTTTAAGGGCAAACTCAGGTATAGCAGTTGAGTGTTAGCTGGGCTGCTAAAAGTGAAGCTGAGCCGACGCAGTGAAGCAGGGAGTCTGCCGCGGCGCTGATCAGCATCCAGCCACAACAACACAGTGCGTATAAATCCAGAGACGACAAAGCTATTTTTTAGTCCAAACCTCTCTGTATTGTTGTAGTTTGTGTTTGACCGATCGCCATTTCAGTGTATTAGCGACACCGTAGTAGCTCGCTGGTGGTATTTTTCCTCTGAAGCTTGTATCGTAATTACCACGGCTGCTCTCGGAAGTCTTGCAACGCTGTAAACCTTAGCCAGGATTTCCGGCTGCTTTCCATTTGCCCTATGCTGTTTTGTTTCCGTTTATTCTATTTCCGTTTTAAAAGTTTTCTACGCGCAGAGTTAAAGTGTGATATAACAAAGATTTGTTAAAGTTATGAAGCGCGATGCGTTTATAAGATATTTTCTGAGTTCTTTAGCACGCGGGGACCAACGGTTGTGTAATGGGCTGCCTCGCCCCGCAGTGCATTCGCTTGCAAATTTGTAGCTAACTTGCTTCACTGTACGCCAGCGATAGTGTACCGACACGTGTAGCCTGCTGTGTAAATCTTAGTTTTCCGTGTTTTTCCAAAATGCCTTCATGATGCGTGATCATGCGTGGTCATTATTTTTGATAACTAATGGCCTATCAGTTGGCCTTTAGACGCCCAAGCCTCGCCCTCGAGTTGGCTAACGTTAGCAGTTCGAGCAGTCAGTGAACTGTCCCAGACGACCAATGAGGAGTCGAGGCTGAAAGGCCTTTATGACAGAGAAGTGCTGGTTCATATTTACACCATGGCCCCGTTAACCCACTGACACTGATTTAAACACTTTGAAATATGGTCCTCCGTTGAGACTTCGACTCTTCAGATTTTCTGATGTCTTCTAGTTGTTTGTGCTGCTAAAACCTTCCATTACAGAATAATAACAAAATATCAACCTCTTTTTTCCCTTTCTGTCTTTTCCGCTGTCTTATTTGAAGTGAGCAAAGGTGTATTTGTACTGATTGATGAAATTATTATGCAAAAGTTAGTAATTAATATATATTTTTTTAAATCTTTACGGCATTACAAAAAGAAGAGTGGCAACAATTTGTCAGTTAATTGATTATTTGATCAATAGAAATTCTTGATCTGTAGTCGTTTTTCAAGCAAAAATGCCATTTGATGCCATTTCAAATGTGGTATTTTGTCGTTTGGCTTACTTTAATGTAAATGTAATATTTTGGGGTTTTGACTGTTGGTAGGATGAAAACAAACAACATTTGATGACATCACCTTCGGCCTTTGAAAACTACACGATGCTTTCATGGTACATTTCTAAAATGTAAAACTATGTTGTAGTTACTGTACCTACATATATGTAGTGCGTTGGGCTGCAACTAACTGTTATGTTCATTATCTAATCTCATGATTATTTTCATGATTCATTACTGAATTGCTTAGTTTCTGAGATGTCAAAAACAGTGAAAAATGCACATTATGATTTCCCAGTGTTCAAAGCAACATGTTCAAATGGATTCTTATTCTTTTGTCCAACCAACAGTCCAAAACCCAAAGACTCAATTACTCAACTTTTTTTTTTCAAATGAGTCAGCTTACATTTGGGACTGGCTAACAACTCAGCGGTGTATTTCCATGAAGAGATCATTTAATTGTGTTTGAGTACTGTGCAAAGTTTTCATCAGTTAATTTTCTTTCAATGGACGAACTGACTAACCATCGCAGCTCTAGTAGTGTGTTGAATAGAAATCAGGGGCATCTAATCAAACGGGCTCGTTGTAGTTGACAGAGTTTGTGCAGGGATTATTGACTGCTGAATGAACACCTCCACAACAAAATAGCACTACAGTTTAGGGCTGCAATGAACATTTATTAGTGAGAGTCATCATCGGCTAATCTATTATTTAATTGTATTATTTATGAATCCATTGGGCTCTGAAATGTCTGAAAATAGTTCCCTTATCTGACCAGCAGTCCCAAAGTATTCAGTGTACAATAACAAATAGAGAGGCAGAAACTTGTCACATTTGAGAGGCAGGAACAAGAGAGTGTTAGGCATTTTTCTCTTGATAATTGATTGAATTAATGATTATGTCAGCAATACTGTAATTTATACTGGCTCTCTGAATGTATTACTTATAATTTTTCAGGACATTCTTTATGCCGTTTTGGATTATGTTATGCTGTAAAGAGGTAAACCAGTAACATTAACAGTGTAATTGTTCCTGTCTTGTGTGTTTTTTGGTCCTGGTATTATGTTGTAATATATATATTAATTACAGTTGAGCCTGTTTCATCACTTTTCTACAGCTTGGCTCGCTCTTCATCAAACAGAATGTCTAAAAGTGAACCAGAAGAGATGATAGAGATTGAGATCGATGAACGGGAGAAACAGGAATGCCTGGAGGAAGGGTAAGCAAGATGGTGGTAATTAGAATTGAAATGCTCAGGCACATGCAGCAACTACACATTTATGTTTCTTTTCCCTCTTTTACCTTTAGTGTTGAGGAGCAAACCATCACAGCATCAGATTTGATTCAACAAGATATCGACATCAATGAGCCCATTGGCAATTTGAAGAAGCTTTTGGAGCCCCGTATCCAAATATCACTGGATGCATATGACATCTGCTTACAGGACATTCAGGTAACAACATACATATGGATGTATGTGGAGCATATCAAAGATCTCTGTATGATTCTGTGATTTTGTTGCTGTTGCCAAAAAAAAACAGTGTTCAAGGTGGTAATGTGGATCTGATAGCCATCAGCATTGAATCAGCAGTTCAAGGGAGCCATCAGATCCCTTGAACTGCAAAGTATGTTGAGTCGTCTTTCTCATCACCTCTGATTCAGCTTACATCTGTTGTGTTCTGTTTAGCTTCACCCTGATCACAGCCTCTTTGATCAGGGAGTAAAGACAGATGGCACAGTGCAGCTCAGCCTGCAGATTATAACCAAACCAGGTACTGATATGGAGCATCAGAAAATATTTGTTGCTGTTCGTGTCCAAATTCAGATTTGTACATACACGCATCAACCTCCCTCATGTTGTGTTCGTTCCCTTGTCCAGGTGAGGAGAAGTTGAACATTTTGGAAATTGTGAAGCCAGTAGAAACAGTGGAGGTGGTGATTGATCCAGATGCAGCAGGAGAAGAGGGAGCTCTGGTGGAGGACGGTCAACTCATCGCTGTAGAGCGATCTGGCCTGTCCGACGAGACATCAGAGCAGGTTACACGGTGGGCCGCGGCACTTGAAGGCTACCGCAAAGAGCAGGTTCGCCTGGGCATACAATATGGTGAGAAACATTTTAACACAATACATTACTGTGGGAAAAACAGTCCTTAATGTGGTGGCAAATACACATTGGTGTTGATGTTCAAGGTTTCTCTCTCTCTCCCCAGACCCTGTGCTGTGGACAGCTGACCAGGTGATCCACTGGGCTGTGTGGGTAATGAAGGAGTTTAACATCGACGAGATGGAAATAGGCAGCATTCACATCCCAGGTCGAGAACTCTGCGCATTCAGCCAGGAAGAGTTCCTTCAGAAAGTGCCCAATGGAGAGATACTCTGGAGTCACCTGGAACTCCTACGCAAATGTACGTCAGAGTTGTTTCAGGTTTTAGGAGTATATGTGCTCTGTGCTGTACACACTGGTGATGTTCAACAGTGTGTTTTAAGAAGTTAGCGGAGGTCAAAACAAAGGCTCTAATCTCTTGTATTTATTTCAGATGTGTTGGCAAGCCAGGACCAGTCTGGAGGGGATGCTACCGTCACCATCGACCAACGTAAGTGTTTTATGGAAAAATCGGTCAAAAATCTGGGCAATTAAAGCTACTGAAAATGTTTACACTTAAAGGCGAACCCTAGAAATTATCCTTTTCTTGCAGATTGAATATCTGTACTTACAACATAGTGGACAAGCTCTATCCATTTTACAAGAAATGAAACAATAAAGAAATCCAAAAACCCAAGAAGTAGTTCTGATGATCGATTCTGTTCATCCCTAACTTTTCCACCCGTGTCTCCAGCTGTGCAAATAATCCCGGCTCAAGTGAGCACACCCACTGCCATAAAGGTGTTGAAGCAGAGCCGAGGCCCCAGAACTCCCCGTATTTCAGGAGGAGAGGAGCGCAGCTCGCCTGGAAACCGCACAGGTAGTCCTCACTACACACAAGGACTCCGTATGTTGTTGTTACATAAGCAGCTGATGTGTTTGGACAGCCTGAGATCACTGACTGACATTCAGGGAGGGGTTGTCGTTTAAAGCTGACTGTTTTGCACACAGCTCCAAGCTGTAACAATTGATCTGTCAATCAATTAATGAATCAACTTTATTGATTATGTTTTTTTCTCTCAAATGTGAGATTTTTTCTTAGTGTTATGTGATGATTAACCTAACTCTATTTGAATGGTGGACTGTCATGTCAGACAAAATAAGCCGTCCTCTTGGGCTTTAGAATACTGTAAGACATTTTCCACAATTTACTGATATTTTATAGACCAAACAATTGATTGAGAAAATAATTGGCAGATTAATCCCAAATCAAAATAATAGTTTGCTGCAGCTCTATTCCAAGCCCTGCACAGTATTGTGGTGCAGTGTTTTTGAAGGCTAATTCATCTATTATGTGAAAGTAATTTTTCTGAGTCTTTGTAACATCTTACACTGAAGGCTGTGTTTCTCTTGTGCCAGGCAACAATGGTCAGATACAATTGTGGCAGTTCCTGCTGGAGCTGCTGACAGACAAGGATGCAAGAGACTGCATCTCCTGGGTGGGCGAGGAGGGCGAGTTCAAACTCAACCAGCCAGAGCTTGTAGCACAGAAATGGGGCCAGCGCAAGAACAAGCCCACTATGAACTATGAGAAACTCAGCAGAGCCCTCAGGTTTGTTTCTTCTCCTTCATTTTTTGTGAGACTCCGGTTGATTACTGTGGCACTTGTATGTAGTTGGAGAGACAGAAAAAAAAAAGGTTAGCATCATCAATACGGCAGAGGCTGACATATCCTGACTTTTAGTGCTCAGTAGCAGTCAAGCTGCAAAAACACTGGATCCCACATTTCCCACAATAGCATCTTTACTGAACCTTCCACCCTCACTCAACACACCCACATCGTCCAAACTCCATTTCTAACACAGACTTTCTGTTAAAAAATCTGTTCAAAAGTAAAAAACAAAAACCATTTGTGAAACTGCTGCAACCCCATTGGAAACATGGCATGATTAGTTCCACGTGACAACACACTCTTGAACTGTATGAATTTCAGACATTCTGACTTCAATATTCTCTCGCAGGTATTATTACGATGGGGACATGATCAGCAAGGTGCAGGGCAAGCGCTTTGTCTACAAGTTTGTGTGCGACCTGAGAACTCTGATTGGCTACAGTGCTGCTGAGCTCAACAACCTGGTGACCGAGTGTGAACAGAAGAAACTGGCTCGCATGCAGATGCACGGCATTGGTCAGCCCATCACTACAGTGACCCTGGCCACCACGACACTAGACAAAGACAGTTGAAGGACGCCGTTTTACAGTGCTCTTCAGCTGCCACAGGCAAACTCCACTCTCCACCGCTGACCGGACATCAAATCAACTTTCTTCTTTTTTTTTTGACCAACTGTGTTCATCAAGCACAGAAATGCAACGCTGATCCCCGATCAGTGTGGATTAACAACTTTTTTATTGTCTTTACTGATTGATTCAAGTTAGACAGAGGCAGGTTAAAACATTTTTTTTAGCTTTTCTTTAACGCTAACTGAGAGGAGAAGTGTGAGGATGAGAGGTGTCTGTGATTACAGAGAAAAGCTGTTGTGTGTGCGTGTGACTGAATGTTTGAATTTGTGAGCTTTGTTGTAATGCGTTCCATGTCTGTAGATTAGGATCATTTCCACTGTATATACCGGTACTTCATGTTTTTGATAGACACAAGGACAAGTGTATTTTCATATTTTCCATTTTTAGAGGACCTGTTTTGTATTTTATTTAGTGTTTGTTCCCTAAATTGTTGGACCTTTTTTGTCCACTAGGGGGAATAAAGTGGCAAGCATTTTTCCTAACTTCTGTGATTCAGTCATTTCATCATGGAGCTTTGAAATGTAAATATTTACATTTTCAATGCTGTGCAAATCAAAGTGAGATTCAAAATGACACACTGCCAGAGAGTTATATGTACATTCAAAGTTTTATTCATGGTATAGTGAGTGTAGAAAGCTTTTTCTTACTTTATGCAAATGGTTCATTTAACTACACGCAGAGGAAGGTCACTGAATCAATGAGAAAAAAAAGGATCTTTTTTTTAAAACACGAGCCTTCAAAGACACCCACAGTGAGCATCAATACAAATTTTAAACATTCACCTGATTAAGAGCTTCAGTTGGTGTGTACATGTACATGTAGATATAATGTGTAGAGAGGTGATATGTGTTGTATTTCTATGGTATAAATGCACAATATGCATGTCACATTCATGTTAACTGGAGGTGGCGCTAATAATTAAGGGTCAGGGGAATGTGTCTATGCTGATGTGAGTCGTGGTCACCCTCCCCATGTAGACGGGAATTCTGTCCCTCCTCATGAGGAGTATTACAGTCTTGACAAGAGATACGCAGGCGAGGAAATATGCACCACAGGACAAACAGAAGCACTGTACATGTATACACAGGAGATGTAGAAAAATAGATTGCGTATGTGGTATTTGGTGAAGGAATGTGTGTGAAGAGGAAATGGGACCATCTAGAAAACTGTCCTGATCTCTGTAGGCCCCAGTCTTTTTGATCAAATACTCCCAAAGTGCTGCCCTTTACAATATTGGACAAATGGGGATTAGAAAGAAAGACTGAAGAACACATGAGCAAGACGGAAAGACCAAGACGTGGAGCTTGATAAATGAAACTGAGCCATGAGAGCCAGATCTCTGTCTTTCCAAATATTTACAATCGAGAGAGACTGGAATGATAAATCTGGAATGAAACACTTAGAGAATACCTCCTTTCTATAGTTTGACCAATGTCCTCATTCTAATAAAAACCCAATGTGCAGTGATGGTGAGAATCAGCATCAGGGACTTCATAGCAATAATATTTGGTGATAATAATCAGACTTTTCAAAATGACAGAGTGCATAGAACGCAAACAGTAACAAAATCATCTTCCTTTCGGATACTAGAACACTTCATATATTACATATAGAGCATTTGCCCATGCAGCTAACACAACAGTGAAGCGTGGAGATGAGCGTAATGAGCCAAGATTCAGTTAAAGCAAGTCTGTGTGACAGCAAAGCAGACCGGATTCTGAATACTCTTTTTCTTCTTCATATCACAAGATCACAAAGAAGACACTAGAAATGTACAATCCTGCTAAAATATCTAGTTAGAGGACCGCTCCTGAGGACCTCGACATACAGTATACTGTATCTGTCATCAATATTGCCATGCACTACATATACTTACAGCTAATCTCTGTCTTAATATATTACACATAAAAAAATCAGAAAACAGAACATTCAAGATTTTTCAACTTTTACACATTTTGATTATAATTTTTCTGCATTTTTTTCCTCCTTTTTTGAAAAACAAACCTGAAACTCTTGGGCTTTAATCGTGCGGAGAGGCGCTCTGAGAGCCCCTCCTCCCATCGCCAGCTCAAAGAGCTGTTATGTCATCAAACACAGCACAGCTGTCATCGGAGAGCAGGGATGTGTGGGGCAGTTTGAGGGAAATGGAACAATGAGGGACTGACTGGGAACTAAACTGCTTGGGTTTACATGTTTCTGGTCTCAGCTGTGAGCACAGGACTGAGGTGACTTCATTTAAATCATCAGCAGGGTGTTGGTTTGTCAGTGCAAACACTGAAGTTTTTGTTGTGACTGGCTGAAATGTGCAGGCGAAACAGGGTACCCTTGTCTGACCAATTGAAAGAGTAAAGTGTGTTCACATATTTCGTTCCCCTTCAACAGGGTGAGAAAGTGAAGGTGTAGGGGCTGAGGGCAGGGGACCGGAATGGAACAGACCCTACGAGTGAGAGTGTGGGGTTGGGATACGCCTCAAGGAAATGTCGATGGGCAGTTCTTTAGTTCTGCATCTGCTCAAAGAACTTGTAGGTGGGATTCTCATAGCCATTCTGCTGCATCTTGGCCAGATGACGCTCCTCTGGTGTCACTGCTGCGTCCACCTACCAACACAGAAACAGACGTTAGTAAAATAAAGAAAGTTTTTAACGTGGACCAACGAATGAACACTGAGTTCCGTGCTGCATTTCACACGAAACCATCTCATCATAAAGGCCTTTCTTCACCTCAATTACACCGTGATGAATAGAAGTATATTGTTTCTTCCTCAGCATCACCAAGGTAATGACGATGACAGTTGCTATGACAACTCCTCCAACCATAAGTCCAATAATGGCACCTTTATTGGACCCGACATCCTCAGCGAAAAACACCTGTCATTAAAAAAACAAAACTATTTAAGGGCACAGTCGAAGGGACTGAAATGAATTCCATGACGATGCGCGTCGTGGTGGACTTGAATGGTTTTCATACCAGTTTTTGATGGTAAACTTCATAACCAGCGTTTTGCCTCTCTTCAGTCTCCATCCGCACTTCTGGCATCTCCTCTGGCTTCAGGGCAGACACTAAAATGATTTGAAAAGATGTTCCATTGAGTCAAACACGCAAAGATGTGCAACAACTGCACCTGCAAAGTCAGTGAAGAAGACTGCTAGCAAGCAGATGTGATGTCAACACTGCAGGATTTCAAATGATTTATAATTAAGCAATTTCTTTAAATTATGTAGATTCATTTTTATGAGGAAGGAAATGCATTCAGCACATTTGTTAGAGCTCCAGGATACAGACAGTGCATTTCAGTTAGTAACACTGAATGTAAATATTGGTTTACAAGAAAACTCCACAGGGCACTTTAAAAACCACATGTTAGGACAGATTTTGGTAATTATTTTCCTTGTTGTCTTTGTATGTGGATTATGTCATTAGGCAATTATATACAGACATGATTGAAGGTAACAGTGATTAATCTCCAAGTGCAGCGTGAAGTGCTCCCTTGCAGCCACACTGGACTCAGATAGTGCCTAAAATTCCCACGAACACACTCACCAGGCCGTGTGGGGAGTCCTCTATCCGGAATTGGACGAGCATCAACGGGCTCAACTGCAAACAATTTGATAAAGAAAATGAAAAAAAGGCCTAAAATGTCAAATTGACAGGTATTACCTTATCAGTGATCAGTTTCTTACATTATATCTTACAACAACTTTACAGTTTCAGGATAACTACAACCCAGCATTGAAACTATAATTATAGCTCTGTGGTTGTACACCTCAGCCAACCACTCAAACTGTCCAGACTCATATAACATATGCAGTGAAGACTTAGAAGGAATCTAATAAAAGGCAGTGGGTGGATCATGTATCATGGCATTCCTCAGGTTTCGCAATCATGAGAATGGAACAGTGACAACCTGACAACATAATGCCTCCCGCCGTGCTGTCGCCAACATGGAAGCATGAAAATGCATCAGAGGAAAGAGGGAGCACGATATGGAGGGTCAGAGGGCACAGAGACTGACTGACCTCCACTCAGGGGTACATTTGCACATTCATAGCCCTTTGACAGAGTTGCAGTGTGGGTATCCGTGTTGGTAGTTGGGGGGCTAGCTGTGTGTCGGGGAGCGTCAGCCGTCACCACGCTTTTTAGCACAGTTAACCTGACTATTGGCCAACCCTAAATATCTTGTGAATCTCTGAATACAGCTATCAGTGTACCTTTGTGTTGTATTTACTACCGCTGAAGACAAATAAATCTCATTACAAAGTGATTTTTCCAGTTGCACTTATCTGACTTGTTAATGCAGCACAACCATCTGCTCTGAGAGGCACAACCTGGGGCTCCACTTCAACTCATCTATGTGATTATGTGTAGTGAGAAATAGTCATCTGGTGGACAGTTTCTCTTTAAGACATAATAGTCTGTTGATGAGTGTTAATACTTTCATTTCATGAATCTCCTGTCACCTCATTTTATGATATCTAAAGCGCCTTTGTCTGTACAAAGTTATGATGTGCGTGCGTGTGCGTGTGTGTGTTACCATGGTTCTCTGTGTTGGGTTGGTTGAAGCTCTCAGGGTGGATGAAGCCCAGTCCGTCCAGGCCAGGGTCCATGGGAGCAGAGCTGTAAGCCTGATCAGGCATCAGAGCGTCGTTGCCGTAACTCACCCTGCCATCCACCTGCAGACACACGGTGTTAATCTGAACGTGTCGATGTTGGACAGTCAGAGAGGCTTTCTTTGAAAATACAATCCCATCCCAATGATTATCAGCTCAAAAGTCTGACGTCACCCACAGGACTTCAACTTGCTGATGTAATTATGTGCCTAAAACACAACTGTGATCTCACAAATCTTCTTTGCCCTTCACATGCAGCATCCTATTTGGAGGTCAATCTGTTTGATTCCTTTTTTGGTATTTCTCACTGCATCTACATTTCTCTCTGTGCATGGCCTTGCTGAGTGTGACTTTGCCTTGTATCACCGCACAGAGGTGATTCTATTTTTATACAGCATGTGAGAAAATGTAGTTTATACAGGACCAACTCCATGCATACGTGAGTGGGTGCAACTCGACTCACCCGCCCATCGCTCTGCAGAGAAGAGACTTGCTGAGACAGCTCCGACTGAACTCTCTGCACTATAACAGCTAGGAAGAAAAAGAAGAGAGAGAGTGTGAGAGAGGGAGAGCCACAGCATGGTGATAGATGGGAGGGAGAAATGGTTGGAGGGAGATAGATTAAAAAAAGAACATGCCAGGTGAAGTCAATACAGTGTCCTGATTACAGAAGACAAACGAACAGGAGAGATGCTGTGTTATCAGCACAACATGCCTCAACAGACCACAGACATGCTGTTAAACTGGTTTTCATCCTCACTCAGCACTACAAGAGGCTGAGGGGTCACTTCATTAAGTCTGTTTAGTCCCACTTAGTTTCAATTAGACCTGGATTACAACATGGCAAATATAAAAGACATGTTTAATGTCTCTGCGGGTTAATTTTCTCAGTTTGCTGACAAGAGCCACTATGAACTGTTATTTTTTTATCATCACTTTATCTCCCGTTTTCCCAACTATAGAATCAATTGTTTGGTCAATAAAATGTCAGAAAACATTGAAAAATGTTACAGAACCAAAAGATATTCAGTTTAATATTATAACAGACAAAGAAAAGCAGAAATTATTATTTTTACTTACTATTTCACAGTAATATAACCTTTAGTCCAGTTTGTTCAGAGCAGACTGTTTCCTTATGAGAAGTATTTTTATGATGCTGTAAAGTTTAATAGCATTTTGATACAGAATAGTCCTCATAGCCTGACTCACTGTGCAGATGCTCATTTATACCTTTAGCAAGAAGTATGAAGCTGACACTTACAGACTTGGTTTTGGATCTCACTGGCCACGCTGGGCACTTTGTAGAGTAGACCCAATGACTGATTCATCCTCTCATCAATCACACGTAGGTGGGTCAAAACCTAATGGAAGAAGAAGTTTCAATCCAGCTCTGAAATCATCATTTAAAACTTTAAAACAAGAATATACCGTTTCATTTTTAAGCCGTTCTAAGATTTTACCCACACAAGCATTTTAACTCATTTCATCACATTAAAGGTTTGGCACGGCTAAAGGGCTTTGGACTGTATGTGTGTGAGGTAGATTACCTGAGGTCGGATCTGTGCAGCCTTCTTGGGATCAACTGTGCGGACATGCTCGTAGTGTTTCAGCGTGTGCTGCCTGTCCTTCTGCTCTGCACGGACGTACTTCTTCAGCAGGCTCAACACCTGACGAGCCTGGTGGGGGTAGTCAGTATTACACTTATGCATGCCTTCTAAAAACATATATGACGTGCTGTTTTTACTTTACATGCACTTCTTTATATTTCTTGTCAGTTACACCTGCAGAATTATTTGACACTTGGGAGAAATCTGAGGAAGCTATTGTTACTTGTCTCTTAAATTCTCCTGTTAACACACCCATGACTTCATGTAACAGCTTGGCTTTTACTGAAAAGGTGGTGCGTGTGCGTGTGCATACCCGTGGAGGACTGGCCTGTAGGGCACTGAGGTAATTTTCCAGAGCCAGGCGTCGGCGGCTGTTAAGCAGAGCTTCCACCCGGGCCATATGGGTTTCCACCAGCTGCTGCCTCTCTCCTGCTGCCTCCCGCTCCAGAGCCTCCACCTTATCCTGGAAGTGCTGCAAATACAGCATTATAGATTTAATTACGTGCGAAGAGATGGAACAATGTCAGGTTTTAACTGTATAATTGGTTCTAAATAAGAAACAGTTATGGTCTAAGTTTAGAAGGGTTTCATGCACTGTGGGCTGCACAAAGCAACGTGCTGGGAAATACATTTATCATGAAGGAGTGTGGAAGAAGCAATCACGCTGCTATGATCATTTTGATACAAATGTTAAGTAATTTTAACCTTTCACTTCTGAAGTTGCACATGCTGTTCTGACAAAGATCAATCATTCCGATTTTTTTATTATTATTTTTTTTTATCTCATCTTTATTTATTTTCTCACCCCTACATTAAACTATTTTTGATGACTCATCCCCTTAAATACTTTTATTCAATCAAAACTGCCAAAAAAGACTGATAAATAAACCCGCATTTGACAGTTACCGTTAGCTTGTGGGTCGTGGAAGGCAACAGATCACAAAATCTGAAGCTTGGCATGCCAGGTGTTATCCATAAATAAAGTCTGACACAAAGTTTCATTTTCATTTCATTCATTGTTACACCTACTTTCACCCCATCTGATGAAATCTGAGGGACTGGAATTAAATCCCTCTTGTACATTGACTTTTCAGTCATTCGGGCCAAGCTAAAGGAACTTTAATATTTATACAGAAGAAGTCGTGGTGTGTTTCTTACCTGGATGACAGCTTTCTTGTCAGCACGGGGAAGGTTCTTGGCCTGTCTCTCAGCCTCTTCCCACTCTCTCATCACCTGGAGATAAAGAGCATCACGTCAGGGACAAAAGCAGCCTTTACATACTGAAAATCCCCCCTTTGTCACATCAGATCAGACATTTGGAAACCTTGAGAGGGAAAATGACAAGCAGAAATGTTTAGGATGTAAATGTTAACCCTGACAAGCAAATGTACCTGGGACATCTTTTCACGGTGTTTGGCCTCCAGGCTTTCCTTGGCCTTCTGGAAGTCAGCATGTTCATTGTCATCCCCAGGAAATTCAAGGTACCTGTCCACAGCATCTGGAGGACTGGGGGCCATGGTGGGCACTGCAGGAGAACAAAGAAGGAGTCAAATATAGGGCAGGGGAGAAAACAGTATGATATGAGGCAAAGCGGCTCAGAGGATGATACAAAGAATACTACAAGAGTACAAGTAAAGAAGAAGCACGAAAGGGAAATGCAGGAAAAACACTTATCCCAGTGCATCTGACAGAAAATCTAAAGAAGTGTGTTAGGCACAAACAGGAAATTGTTTTATTATAAACACAAATACTGGTATAACAGACCCAGGGGTTATCAGGGGACAACAGGGGATTAGTTTCCCAGTACAAGTGCTGTGTGTATGTCTGTTTTTCATGTGGGAGGCTGGAGATAAGATGAAAGGTGCCGAGTCAGGATCAGGGCAAAATCTGCACCGCCTAAGAGTGTGGTGCTTCAAATCAACCCGTTAACCTTTAACAACAACACCCCCCCCCCCATCCACACACACACACACACAAACACACACACACACACACACAAACACACACTCAGCTGGTTAAGACATATTGAAAGACATCGTTAGAGACCCACATCTGCCAGGTCAGACTACTATGAAGCTGCAGCAGCAGACACAAAACCTTGCAACTGCAAGGCATGCAAACATGTTTGTGTGTAGAAACGCATGCAAACACACACTGACATTCAAGGTTCAGTATTTACACTGCCTCGTCCACATGCTGTAGGGAGTATCAGTCAGTGTTACTGGTTAGAAAACAATGAAATGAAGAATTAAATGATTTTCAAGCAAATGACTACTAGAGCCTCATGGCTGCTTTCCAACAGGGACACTCACTTGATCCGCTTGCCGTTGCATTTCATCTTTCCACTATCCTTTCAGTACAACGTTCAAAGAATCATCAGTTAAACTGCGGCCTCTATTGATGTAAAATGCTGGCCTCAAAGCTTCTTAAAGGATACAGCTGGTGATTAATCTGATTGTCAACAAATCCCATGAAAAGACCAAAACCATCAATGAATTGATTGCAGTCAGTATTGTCTGTGTGTCACATCTTGGTCTAGTTTATTTCACTGTGCCATCAGCATCCATTGTTGAGTGCTGGAGTATTTAAACTGACACATTGTTGATATTAGTCTGCTCACTGAATTTCTTGACAACAACACAAAGACAGAAACTCATCAGCTTTTTGAGCCATGTACTACCACTTCACTTCATCTTTACCACTAATTTAAAGACATTTTCTTTGCTTTCTGTGAAAGATCGATGGCCAATGGTGATGTCATGGCCTTCATCTTTGTCTCCTCTCTGCTTTTCTTTCCCAATCAAAGACATTTTTATCTCGCTGAGAAAATAATCCTACAATACTAGACAAAAGCTTAGAAGACAAGCAACCAAATCCACTTGTCAGTGCTCCGAGTGGTTAAGAGCCATCAGACACTCAGACATGGAGAGACAGAAAAAGAGACAGAGAGAGAAAGTCTGCAACAGCCTGAGGACAGGGATCAGGCTCGTGATGTGGACGCTTCAGGGTTTATGCGGCTCCGGTCCTGGGACTTACACGAGCTGCTGCAGACGGCTAGGCAGTACTCCTCCGACTCAAAGTTATTCCTGTTGCCCCCACAGCCCCCAAACAAGAAGGGGGCACAGCGGCCCTTCTTAGGCATGAAGTACCAGCGCTCCAGCATGGCATGACACGGGCCTGACTCAGCCCGAGCCCAACACACCGCTGAGACATGTGCACACAGGCAAACGCAAATTAAAAGTCAAATGAAAAAGAATGCAACGCATGAGCTTCTGAACTTCATGGAAAACATAAAAGCCACATTTACGTAATCAACAACACATGATGAAAAACAACCTATAAATCAAAACATGGCCAACAAAGGGTGTCTGTCCCTGTCTTACCTCGAACGACTTCCTCAACTGACTCTGTGGTAGTGGTGGTGGTGGTTGTCATGGCAACATTAGCACTGCGCTCATCGCTATCCCGTTCGTCTGTCACGTCCTCCTCCTCGTCCTCGTCATTGTCTTCATCGCCATCTCCGTTCTCATCCCTCTCAAAAGTGTCTGCCTCTTCGTCCTCATCTTCGTCATCCTCCGTGGTCGCAGGCTCTGTGTCTGCCGGACGCGACATGCTGCATGGAGAGCAGTGACGTCAGTCGATGTGTCAACAAGTGTGTGTGTGTGTGTGTGTGTGTGTGTGTGTGTGTGTGTGTGTGCCTGTCCGTCAGACCCGATGAGCTGTGCTGAGCGTGCATGCATGATGATACCTGTTATCAGAGTATTCAGCCTCAGCTCCGCCCCACCACACGTCTGACTCCTCCCCTTCTAGCTCAGTGCTGTCCGACTCTCGTTCCGCTTCTGCCGGACAGCAGACAAACTCCACCCCTCGGAAACGGTCAATACCACACGGCAACAGCATCCCGTAGTCATGGAGATTCATGGAGCGGTCTCCGCAGGACTAATTTAAATAACAGACGTCAAACATAACTTCAGCATTCAGTTGTTTCATGAGGATGTGAGAGCTTACTGTGGTAAACCTTTGTTGACTGGAGATAAGGAACATAACCACACACTCATAATTCGGCTCTGATGCATAAATCGTTTATTATAAAAGATTTTTTAAAAAATCAAAGTTTGGCAGACAATTGTCTCCATGGGTGACTGCACATTCACGAACAATCAGGAAGGCACAAGCATAAAAAGAACACAAATCAGAACAACGTGGCAGAGAAGACAGACAGCAGAGTGTTGAGAGGATGAAATTAAGGCCTGCTGAGTCATTTAATGGGAGAACTACAGAAGACCTTAATATCTGTGCTCACCTCTTTGGCTACAGTGTGCCAGTGCAGGTGGCTCTCACACTGGTCCATACGCTCCTGGTGCAGGAACTTACACTTGTCAGGAACAAGCAGGGCATCACTCACAAACTCCCCAACTGCAAAATGAAAATTGACTTTGCTCGTTACATGTGGTGAGTATATCCATTCACACATGCAACTACACAACAATCACATCCACCTGTATCATTCAAAGTGCTTACCCAGGCAGCGGTACGGCACCACAATGTGTGTGTGACTGCGACATTGCTTGCGACCTTTCTTGCACCAGTTCTGGATGCTGACGGGCTGGTTGGCCTCTACAACATTCGTGATCTGCAACTCTGGGTACACCTGGAGAAAAGTGAGAGATTTTTATGTCTACTTGCTGCCTTTTTCAGTCCCTAACTGATTCTCTGCCTCTGAACTGCTGTCTCACTCTGTTTAAATACCTCTTGGCAGTACTGCAGGATGCCCTCCTTGGTGCCAATGCAGCTCTTGGTACCAGAGGGGTCAGACTCCCATTTGCCACTCTGCACATTAATGTGCATGTTGAGCTTCCCACAGAACATGGCCACCTGGGGCTCAGTTAGCAAACCCACAGAGTCATCAGCAGGCACCTGGAAAGACAAGGGGAACACTTTGTGAAACCGTTACTGCAAATGATTACATTCCATTGTTCTTTACCTGTCACACAGTGTCCCAACTTTTTGGGAACTGGAGTTAATATATTCAGTCCCTTTCAGTTTATTCTACTTCCTTTCACATAAACCTGCACAAACATCTGCATGTCTATGCAGTACTGGTATAAACAAATCATAAGGATAAAGGCCTCTTTAAATTACTCTTTAATAACACTCTGCATTTAAGTTGTTGTATAAACAAATAAATGAAATTACTACTGGTTTAAGCCAAAACCAGTCAAGGTACTCAAGTTTATCCCTACTGAGCCCATAAGCCAGAGAGCTCAGCATTACGGGCACGGGGCAGCACATGTGCCCTTTGTTAGCCTTGCTTATGAGGTTTTATTCATTTTCTATATTAAAGGAAATGCAATAAGAGGGTAGGGAAAAACATATTGCCTATTAGAGCAAAGAGTTGAGAAACTGACTGAACCACAGGCTTCCAAAATCAAGCTGTGAGCTAATATGATGTGCAAACAGCCTCTTCTTTCAACTGAACCAGCCTTGGCCCCACAGGACGTAACTTTCTGCACTTTTTGTTTTTCCTTCCTCTACGTCTGGGGAAACAATTGGAGGAAGTTGCAGCTCGTTTCTCCTTCTTGGCCCTCTATTTTCTTGGCATGCATCAGAGAAGACGGATGCTGCAAGCTGACAATACACTGGCCACCATGCCATCCGCTGCCAATCTTTAAATGATTAATTCCGACTTTAAGCTGTGTTCTCCTGCGAGGCTCTGGGTAATATCAGCCTCCTGTGAGTCAGGATGGGTTAGCCCATTGTTCATTTCTGCAAAGACTACTCCCTTCTCACCTCATCATCACCATTTCAGAATGTTATCAATCATGATGGGAAATTCCAGGGCTCGTTTTTACTTCAATGCCAAGCATCATATGGTGCATCCATCTTGCTCATTCTGTTTACACCAAAACCATGACACAGAAAAATACAAACTGCAGCAGTAAGCAGTAGGTGCATGAACCAACACCCAGCTGAACATAGACAGTGTTATGGGAATATATATGACATGATACAGAATATAGTGTTAATATATAGAGTATGTTATGGGTAGAATGAGATGTCAGCTCAGAATGGTTGTCTTAACACCTGCCAACTTGTGCTTCGAATCACACAATTCTGAGTTTATCAGTCCATATGCAGTTGTTCACCCCACATCCTCCAAGTCACATTCCTTGCAAAAACATTTCAGTTACAAGCAACAGTAACATATATCAAGTCATGTGCTACCAGAAAGTTGCTCTTGTGCTTATTAGCCTCAAATTATAACCAGTCTGACCTGGTCGTACATCAAAGAAAAAGTTCTGAAACACTCCTCTGTGACTGTGGGGGAGTGTTGCAGCGAGCCATGATAGAGCAGAAAGGTTATCACATCTCGGCAGCGCTTGCTCCAGGGTCTGAGTGACTCTTTCGATCATGACTCTGCGTGCAACCTAAAAGTGTTGGAGGAATTTATTGCAGTGGGTAGATTTAACTAGATTAAACAGGTAGACTAAAAAACACATCTCACCATATTTAGTGGATGAACTCAGTGGAAAAAGTAATTTGAAATACTGCAGAAATGTTACAGAAAGATATAAATCATATGTCATAAGATAAAGTGACAGCTCTGTCACAAACTGTAATAATATAATGAGGAACAGTGTGTTGAACATGGTAAGATTTCCCTCCCAAAGAGCACATCTATAGTACCTCAGGACCATCACGGGTCTGGCATATGGTGGTTTTAGTTGAGGAAAGTTCTTGAATGCTAGATCGTATTGTGACCTGCATAATTTGTCTGTGGAGACATTTTTCACTGCAGCACGCAGGGGTTTGGTTCGGGTGGGAAAGCTACAGTAGGTGTGTTATTATACTGAACCTGCACTGTGGAAACACTTTCCCTAAATGACTTGCACTCCTAAATGCAGCACAGTAATGACTAAACAGTAGTATGCAATCTATGATTTGCATATTTCACTGCGGGCTCTGTTCATCCTTTTTGCCGCTGGTCCTCAGCTGTATATACTTCTCTTTGGTCCGGCACAGCAGCAGCAACAGCAGCAAAGCTGCAGGCGCCATCTTGCTTGTGTCAAACTAAAAAAAAAAAAGCTGCATCCTTTTTTCCATTCTCCTCAGCAATATCACCACTCTGCAGCTGCAACGCTGCTGGACTGGACAAAGTGGGCCAGGTCGACGCAGCAGCACTGCTGAAAACCTCCGTCGGTATGAGAGAGTTTATTCACATCTAAACTGAAGCACTCGTGTTGTATTTGTCAGGAACGGGCTGGTTTGTTTGACACCTTTGAGACTTCACACAGGACAAACCGACCGCACGAGCACACGACGACATTCTGTTAGGCCACAGCGGTTGCCATGCCAATCCGTGTAATTTGGGAAAAGCTAGCTAACGTTAGCCTTCTACACACTGCTGGGAGGTTAGCGAGGTGCCTTAACTTAGTTCTCTAACTAGCAATATAAAGTAATAACAACGAATAACTATTAAAACACAGTATTATAATGTTACTGTGATTGAAGAAAAAAACAGCAACCCAAAACATGTCTACCACGGCAGGGCCAAACTGTCAATCACTGACATCTAACGGTAGGCCTTGGTAGCATGGCTGACTTTGTTTGGTTTGCTAATTCTGCGCAGTAAATCTGGGCACACGGTAGACCTGGAATAAGGGTGGACTCCAACACCAAGAAGCTCAATACGGACAGAGGAAACCATTGAGCTGGATCAAACGAGGAGCAGGCCTCAGCCTCAGCAAAGCCCCGTAATAATGTCATTTTGATAGGAGCACTGTTAATAACTGGTACACTGCCCTCATGTCATGGAGCGTTACAAACTACGCAGTACCGTTATTGTCTGTTACATCTACATTTTAACAGTCATTATAATGCGTTATCATTCAGTTTTGACGCCGTAGTTGGCATAGTGGTCCGCGTCTGATGCCCGCTGTGCCGAGCTACAGGCCCGCAGACGAGCCAGGCAGCCAGAGAGCGGCTCGCTGACTCTCCCACAGCCTGTGGTTTTCTCCGCTGTACTCACCTCGGATGAAAGCGTCAAGGTCGCCACCAGTAACAGCAGAAACGCCGTGAGCTCTCCCATGCCGTCCTCCCGGTATCCAGCACCCCCGTTATGTTCACGATTTTCCCGTTAGAAGAAACGTTAAAGCAGGCCGAGATTATATGTCGACACAGCGGCGACTGGAGTGTTCCGATCCCGGTGATCCCTCCCTGTTTAGCAGGCGTCGGTGACGGTGTGAGGCTGGAGGGATGTGTTTGGTGCTGGGTGGGTGGGGGCGGGGGAGCGGGTCTGATCGTGTGTGCGTGTGCGTGTGCGTGTGGCTGCGTGTGCTTCCACGCCGAGGAAAACACACCTGACCCAGACGTTCTTCACACACTCGCTTGATAAGATTGTGTACAGATAAAATGCTAATAAAGTGTCTGGATGATCTTGTGTAATAACTTCGTTGTGTTATTGTCATATTCATGTGTTTTTTGGATCCTGCAGGCAGGGCTGAGCTTAACTTTGACTAATGCAGTTTGTACTACTTTCAATGGGAGGAGGATTTCTCTCACTATTAATGATGACGGTGTTCCGGAAACTGACAGCAGCAGCTCATGCTGTCGGACTTTCATTTGGTTTCACTTCCCTCACCGGACTGTCTGAAGACGGCGTGAATGGATTCCTGACCTGCTCGCGCACAGGGACTTTTCCCACCTTCATCTGGCGGATCAATTAAATCAGTCAAAACAATAACGCGAAACGGAACAGATACGAATAATAATCCGTCTAGAAACTCATACCTGTTAAGGAGCATATTCCTCGAGACGCCTCATTAGCCATTTTTTCACCCACAGAGCGCAACATGAGGATATTATTGGCAGTGTTTATGGTGCTAATTGTGTCAGGTAAGCCTTCTAATCTTCAAACTGCTTCATAGTAATGTGGGTTAGTTTGTCTTTCTCTCTTAAAATATATTGAAAAATCTTAAATGCTATACTGCAGAAAAATCCCACTGAAGCGGTCCGTGTTCTTGTTACTTGCGCGTCATTAACATATTGTTCATTTGTTTCTACGCTCAGTCAGATTTCTCACTGTTGCCTAATTGGAGATCCTCCTCATTGAGAACACATAATACAAATGTCCTCTCTAAGTTGTTGTGACATTTCGAGACACATTAAGATTTGTTTGATTTAGCCCCTATTAAACCCTGAGGAAGTGGACAATCTGAATCATCAATCACGGTTTATGTATTTAGGTGCATTTACGGGGTATTTTTTATTGTTTAGTTTAACGTTAAATCATGCTGGTAAAACTCACTTTACAAATAGCTTACCTTTTGAATTGTTGTATAGGACCACAAATCAAATCAAATCCAAAAAGATGAAATGAAACAAAATAATCAGGTCATAAGTCAGCAGTGTCTGTGTGATCCTTATGAGACAGGATTTAACATAAAGATTTTCCAGAAGGTGAAGTCTTTGAATTCTTCATGATGACAAACAACACTTTGTTTAAAATCTAATGCATAATTGAAGACATTTTCTTATTACATTATTATTTTCCTTTGTTTAAATCTACTTATATACCCTGAGTTTTCTACAGCACTGTGCTGGGACTTCAGTGAAAAGGCTAAGAGGGACATACATCGTTTTCTCTTGTTTGGAACCAAACTATTTTATTTGACATTAACAGAACTTGAGCAATACTTCAAAAGGTCAAAAGTTTAAAATCTGCAACTCCCTTCATTTGATTTCTTTCACCATGCTCTTGGACTGATCACAAACAAAGTGAAAACATGGAGTGGCTGTGCAGCTGTGGTTGAACAACAAAGTGCAATAAAAACAGATACGAAATATTCGGTCACATCCATAAAATCTGCACAGTTATGAGACAAGATAAGAATGGAGGGAGTGCTTTAAGTGTTTGTGATGTCCTGTGATTTGAATAAATATTAACACATTAAACAGATGGGGAGGTTAAGAGCTGAGGTCGTTTGAGGTCAAAGAGTAAAAGTAACTGAACGAAAATAAGTAACATGTTATCAGACACATCAGAATGTAAAAGAAAGGAAAATTAAAGCAGATATTGTGTGTGTGTGTGTGTGTGTGTGTGTGTGTGTGTGTGTGTGTGTGTGTGTGTGTGTGTGTGTGTGTGTGTGTGCGTGGTCTGCAAAGAGAATAACAGTATCTGATAAATGATTCCAAACATAAGAATGAACATGCAAAAAACTAACCTAACTTGAATAACACTATAGACACATGAAGATGACTTTATGACATTATGTTCGCTTATGTAAAAACTGTGAGTAAAAACTTGTACATGTCCAGATGTAGCATTCCTCCTCCTCCTCCTCCCTGTCCTTGCTTTGCCTTAGTGAGTCCAGACACTGAGGGTCATGACTAACAGCACAATATTCACACACATTGTCATATATGAAATTGTTACTTTGTGAATACTGACGATTCTTCATCATCATTGTCAAAGCAGCGTTTTTCCATTGTGGCTGTGGAGTCCAAGTGGAGCATTTAACTACTTTATAGGGGCACCTGATGAACATGAGGGGTCATGAGATGATTAATTGGAGAGGAAACAAGTAAAAGCAGGTTTAGATACACAAATCTGTCTTCATTTATAGAACTTGTGTCTAATTGTTGCTTTTTTGTGAAGTGTCCGAGAGTTTGACCTCTTTCAGCCTCAAGCAGTTATTTAAATAAAACCATGTGAGAAGTTTAGAGTGGGAATGTTTCTGAGGTGGAACTGATACTCTACATAGACATCTGAAACACGTCACGGTGCCCTAACTACTCACTGATTTTTCATTAGAGGTCACAAGCCAAAAAAGTTAAAAACCACTTGTTTAATCTTTAACAATGTATTTTATTGGCTTATCAGATGTGTTTTTAGTTTAAAATCTTAATATAAATTGTAATGAATGACTTTTGCTGTATTGTATTAAATAAGTAAAAAGTACAATTTTTCCTCAAAACTTTTTCCTCTAAGTAACTAAGTACATTTACTCAAGTGCTGTACTTAGTTACTTTCCACCACTGGGATCAGCATATAAGCAGAAATCCCAGCATGCACTGTTTGAGAGTTGAACACTTTTGGTGTTTAAAGAAAACATACTGCACATTATGGAAACTGGGTGTGTGTCTTATCATTGAATTAGGAGAGCTTTGTTAGCGGCTGTTCTTCAGTAGAAACACTAGTACTGCTGGGAGAAAGAGTACAAGCACAAACAGCTGAGATGTTAAAATAAGAGCCACAGACAATAGGCTCTTACTGCAAACATCTCATAGGTAAACAACTTCTTTTACCTGCCACACTGTGTGATTGAAAAACACTGGGGTTTTTATTGTGGAAAAGTTAGGAATGTAGGACATGAAAGGTGTTTATCCACTGTTTCCCAGGTGATCCTGTAACTGTTAGTCCAAGCCATGATCAGCCCGCTGTTTTGAAATGCCATCACTCAAGTGAGTCATGAGTGTAAGACACAACTTCAAGCAAGTGGTTCTCTTGAACTGGAGATGCAAATCTTTCATGAGTGTTACTGACACGCCGAGACAAGCCAAGCCAACCTGTGTGTGGAAATGGCCCATACATATGCTAGATAATGTTACATCCAGCTATGCTTAGCTTCACCAGCTAGCTAACATTAGCTAACGTGCTCTGATGCAAACACAGTCATTTCAAGAGCTAATCAGATTTCAGCTGGGGCCAACGCTTCAGTGGCCCTGCCCCTGGATCTGCCAGTGTCAGCGTTCCTTTGCATTTGATCTTGGCTAAAAAGCAACCAGACCTGCTGTTACTAGTCACACATGCTTGCCTTGTCTGTCCTTGTTTGCTTGCCTTCTTGTCTGTTTGTCAGATTGCATCCTTTCTGGTTTTACCTGCATTCTGTAATGTTTTAACTGCCTGCACTGATTGTCTGCTTAACCCTGGTTTGTATTAATCACCTGTATTGTACATGTCCTACTTTTAATGCCACCACTTTACTCCTCTAAGCTTTTTATTCTGTTCAGTTGCTACATGTTTTGCTTTCTCCTGTTCCATTTACATGTTGTAAACTTAGCACATTTTTCATTGTGATGTTGATCAATGCGCATTGTCCCTGAAAATAAACAAAATAAATATTTAATTTAACTCTCATTTTGAAGGGAAACTTTGGTTCTTAAGTTAAATGTTTTGCAGTGTATATAGCCTGATGAAAAATATCTATTAAAACAGACATTTTGAAGAGAGTCTGAGTAATCAAACTAATTTACCTTTTGTACTGAAGGTGATGACGAGACTATCACAGGCATCTTTGAAGACAGTGTCCTCCTGCCATGCACCTGTCCAGAGAGAAATTTGGACAAGGAGTTTAAGTGGCAGATGGAAGAACCAAACATGATGCTGGTGCTTAAACACAACCTGAACAGGTCAGTCTTCTCTGGCAGATACGACGGCAGGGCCGAAACATTTCTGGCAGAGAACAGCCAGAATTGCTCTGTCCTCCTATCCAACATCACAACTGATGACCTGGGAAAATACAGATGTGTTTTTTACAGTCAAGGGAAATACAAGAAATTCTTTGTGCATCTGAACATCTCTGGTGAGCCATTCATTTATTATGCATACCTACAGTGTTTGATCAATAATTCATAAATTACAGAAGAAGTAACAATTTTAACTTGAGTCATCTCCCACCAGCGAGGTACAATGTCTGTCAGAAGAACCTTACCGACAACCTGAAAGGTGATTTAAGTGAAAAGGTTTTCCAGTGTGACGCAGAGGGACGCTACAAAGAGGCTGAGCTTCAGTGGATTTTGGGTGGACGGATTCTTACAAACTCATCAATAACTGGCATAACCCACAACAGCACCCTGGATGCTTCTACTGGCCTCTACCATTTCACAAGCAAACTCGTCACTACACTCAACGGGATTACAAATCCTACATGTTACGTCAGGGCCAAAGGCATATCAACCATCATTAGCAATGGCTGCAGCCCAGAGAACGGTAACTACTTGTTTGTATTTATTTCAGAGGATGGAACTCACATATAGCCCACTACTATTCCACAATAAATGCATTACAACATTAGCTGTGAACAGCAGCAGTCATGATGCCACATATTGTAAAACACTTTAAAACATAAAGTCTTGTTTAGGATGTCACACCGAATCATCAGGTAAAATTAATCATTCTGTTTTTTGCAGTTTCATATTTTTCCAATTTTCTTCATTTCCCACAGGATATTCATCCAAACCAGACACCCAGCAACCAGATTTCATGAGATATCGTTACATGAAAATCATTCCTATTATGATGTTGCTTGGATTTACCCTGCTCTTGCGGTGTCGTTGGGAATCATCATGGTAAGGTTTACAGCTGTTTGCCATAATGCCAGGGTTGGTTAAACCACAGTTATATGACACTGCAGTGGTTAACTTGCTTTTCTGAGCAGATTTTTGTCTTTGTTCCTGGGTCTCTTAATGAAATTCCATGTCTTTTGTCATTGATGCAGGAGTTTACCAAAGAAAAGAGAAGTGATGACTGGCAACTTATAAACACGCAAAATGATCGGCAAAGTGAATATGTGAATGCATTTTTCACCAAAAGGTGGTTTGTCATGAATGTGGTCTCATGCCCACACAGACTGTTTACAGGCAGGTTTCATCCTGTCTTAATTCCACTCATGGAGGGTTTTGTTTCAGCAAAGGATATCCAGCTGAGCTTTTATAGATGTTTTCTGGCAGATGTTTATACTATTTTCTTCAAATTCAAGGACTGTACGAAGAGATTGCCCACTACGATGTGAAGATGAAGTCCTAAATGTAGATGCAACCAGTAACAACAATGCATAAGTAACACAGAGATCACCACATTATTGGAATTTCCCCTCGCGGGACTAATAAATGAATATTGAATTGGAATATTGAAAGACATAGAGTGCTGGATTTGTATACTATTGTGTAAACTGTGGAAGTCAGAATAACTGCACTCTGGAAAAATTATCTTGTCGACATGGTAAAATGTCAACAAGACAGTTAAGTTAAACTGACTCAGATATACTTGATGGAGGATGTGAGAAAAATCAAACAACAACAAAATAAAATACAAACTACTTTTCAATCTTCAAGTTCTAAACTTGAGCTGTGCACTTCATTTCCTTCAGAAACACATTATAAAACTGAGCCACTGAATGATTGAATGTACCTTGGCAGTTCTGTATAGATTCTATGATTTGCCATGATTTAAATGTGAGAAAAGAAAGTTATTAGTACAGAGATATTTTCCACTTTAGATTCATCTGCTTTGCAACAATTATGAAAAATCTGAATTCTGCTTGTGCAACAATTTTGTATAAAAATTATATCCTGGTCCTTTTAAAACCACAGAAGTGAAATTTATCTAGCATGAAACCAGTACTATGCATTGCTCATTTACATGTAAATACAATGTAATGCAGACATTAATAGAAGGTGTATAACATGTATGAGTTTAAGGCTGACAATTTACTGTGAATGCTTGTCAAGGTCCTTCTTCCTTTCTCATATAAATGTGTGTTAAAATGTATCCTGGTCTTCTGTAACTCCCTTTGTGCTACACTGGAGTGCTGTTTCTTTGTATGTCATACATCACAGTTTAGAAGGACCCCTGTGACAGCTATGGAAAATTCAAGAGGTATGACACCAACAGGTAATGCCTGCAAATGATCCCAATCTCAACAACCAAATAGAGAAAAGAAAAGACGTTGTTGAACTACTGTAGATGAACTGGGTCAGTCCAACTCTGGTCCCATGTCCTGGGTCCTGTCAGCGGCCTTGCTGCTGTTGCTGCAAACAGGAGAGCACACCAAATCTGAGGCAAGCTGGAAGAGAATGGATAAATAAGTGACAGCATGAATAAGTGGACTTTTTCAAGGTTAAACAACAGGTTCAAGTGAAATCCACCTTTCTCTTTTCAGCCCTTGTGTCTTTTTGTACAACTGTCATTTGTTTATGTGTTGATAATCCCTCATGGCATTTTGTATCCTGTTGTCACTGTCATTTGTGTGTACTTTCTGCAAATTGTTTTGATGTGTGCTTAACAACGCAACACTGTAAATGGTTAGGTTGCACAGCATATTTTTAGATATCACTATTACTGAACAGACTTCCAACATGTTGAGGCTCATTAATGGATCGTGGCCAGAGAGCCAATTCGGACTTATTTTTGTATAGCTGGAAGAAATGTGGCAGCTTTCAGTGCTGTGCCTACAGTACGTGTGTGTGTGTGAGGGAGAGATGACAAGAGCGCCGAATTTGCTGATTGTGGTCCTCTGCATTATCTACCTGAAATCAGCTCAGGCATTTCACAGTATATATCCATGTTTGTCAATGTTTTCCAGATCACATTGTGATCCATAGTGTAGTAGAGTAATAAAGTTTGACAAAAAAAAAGGGGGCAACTAGCCATGAACTCATTTCCCTTTAAATATTCCATTTCCCGTTTTTGTCTTCAGTGGACCATACCCACAACCAATACAGACATCTGTCAGCAAACAGACACATTGTGCACTCCTGTGAAAACAAACACTATTCACGTTTCTACAAAATAAATAATAAACATGAAAGTTGGACAATAATTAATTAACAATAATAGTGGTCAAAATCCATAGCTTTAAGTCCAATGAATAATAATTTAAAATGATAAAAAATAAACCATTATTGGCTGTTTAGAGAATTCAACACATAAAATTAATAATAATACAGTATAGTAAATTCTTGTGTATGGTTTGCCTTGAGCTAGCCTCGGCTAACCTCAGACAGATATATACATATATATTTACAGGAAACTTAGAAAGCAGTGCATTGTGTATGTAAAGCTTTGTGAGACTGGATTTAGAGTAAAACACAAAGAGTTGTAGTTATGGTCAAATTTAGATTTAGCACATAGTATCTTCCCCCGTTCAAGCGTCCACACAACGGAGGGCAGCAACTGCTCCACCGTACGTCATTGCGTGTGACGTATGGAAATACCAGGAAGTGACACGGGCGGCTAACTGGTTAGCTGAGTGCTAGCGAGTAAAAATGAATCTACGTCTGAAAAACAGTTCTGTGTTTTGTCACAGGCTGGAAGAAGATTGACGTTTTGTTCACGGTAAGGCAATTCTAACGAGCAGAACTACCTGTTTTAATGTCAACCTAGTGGTTAAATACGAACGAAGTTTGTTGGCTTGATGCTAACGTGTATTGAAATTGATAAGGCATAAAACACGTTAATGCAGCTCAGAGGAGTTGTCGCCTTACAATATACCAGAGAGTTGAGAGGTTTTTGTCAATACATGGTTTGTACTGATAGGTAATCTTGCCTGCCGCACCATAGCCAAACAGGCAGCAAATGTAAGTTACAGGAACAATTCACTCTAAAACGTTTGTAATGCTAAGAGACAAGTTGATACATCCTGTCTTGAAAGGAGTCGGGGGCTGCTTTGTGACAGTATCAAAGGTGCGTTTACTGGGCTATGGGGAGATCTGAACGCAGCTCTAAACCCCAGACGTCAAAACTGGCTTATAACATTTATACTATTACAGGAGTTCATGTTGGTCAACATTAAAAAGAATGGAAAATGTTTTTGATTCACTAAAGCACGCTTGAGGTGATGTAGAAATTTATGGGCTCAACTTAGACAACAGAATAGTTGGTGAATACCTGGATATCATGTCACTTAAGAGTAGTGAGTGCTGGGGAAATTTTTTTTATGTTGGGCCAGATATTGTGGTGATGGTCAAATATGTAGTTTATGTATCATAATCAGATTTTTTTTCACTTGTTCAAGTGAAATTCCTTGGATGTTAATTGGCGCTGAAATGATTAGCAGATTGATCGATTGGTTGATGGACACAAAGTTAATCGCCAAATGTTTTGATATTCAAATAACAGTTAAGTCATTTATCAAGAAAAAGGCCAACATTTGCTGGTTTTGGATTGTTGGTTGAACAAAAGGAGGAAAGTAAATTAATTTTGTATGAATTTGTTTCTGCACTATGTGTATGCTAAATTTGCCTGAAAATTATTAACTTCTTACTTCATGATTAAAATATTTTTGTTATCAGTTATTTCTCCGATGATCCAACTAATTAATCGGTGATCTAATTGTTTCAGCACTGGTGAGTTGCACAGCCACCCAAGGAATCTACAATGGGCCAACGAAGAAAAGCGGCAGCTGTGAATAAGCCTTCATCTCAGAGAGTCTCCGGAGCTCCTGCAGAGGCAGCCAGGATCCCCAGCAGGAAGCACAACATCTGCATGGTGTCTGACTTCTTCTATCCCAATATGGGAGGAGTGGAAAGCCACATTTACCAGCTATCCCAGTGTTTGATTGAAAAGGGACACAAGGTGGTAATTGTCACCCATGCCTATGGCAGCAGGAAGGGTGTCAGGTACCTGACCAAAGGACTAAAGGTCTACTACCTCCCCCTGCAGGTGATGTACAACCAGTCCACAGCCACCACCTGCTTCCACAGCCTCCCACTGTTGCGCTGTGTGTTTGTAAGGGAAGGCATCACCGTGGTGCACGCACACAGCTCATTCTCTGCCATGGCCCATGATGCACTGTTCCATGCTAAGACCATGGGCCTTAACACGGTATATAACTTATTATAAGCCCGTTCTCAAAATCATACTGTGTTTATGTCACTATGCTACACATAATCTTCTTACATGAGCCTAAAGAGTATCATCATTTTCAGGTGTTCACTGACCACTCGCTCTTTGGCTTTGCTGACGTGAGCTCTGTGCTGACCAACAAGCTTCTGACTGTGTCGCTGTGTGATACCAACCACATTGTGTGCGTGTCATACACCAGTAAGGAGAACACAGTGCTCCGTGCAACACTCAACCCAGAGATAGTGTCTGTTATTCCCAACGCTGTTGACCCTACGGACTTTACCCCCGACCCCTCCAAGCGCAGAGATGACAGGATCACTATTGTTGTGATCAGCCGTCTTGTCTACCGCAAAGGTACGGAGATACTGCCGTGTTAGGCATTATTGCTTGTTTGCTCATATTTCTGCTGGCCAATAGGTCCAAAGTTCAAGCCCTTTTGTTGGCACGTATCACTCACACCTAAATATCTCTTCCACTTCTAGGGATGGTGCAACAGTGGGTTGATGTTATGATGAAATGTGATATATTGGCTTATATTAGCTTTTCTAGATATATCACCATTGGTGTTAATGTCAGCTGATGTGTATACACACTCACACGTACACACACACACACATATATATATATATGTATCAGCTGATGTAAATATCAGACTTTTCTTGCTTAGTATTGGTTGGGCTATAATAATCATTGATTAAGTACTGCATGATCGTTGTTTTTGAAGCAAGTGTTCACGATCTCTTCCTCTCTTCAGGAATTGATCTTCTTAGTGGGATAATCCCAGAGCTCTGCCTCAAACATCCAGATCTGCATTTCATAATTGGTGGAGAGGGACCGAAGAGAATTGTGCTGGAGGAAGTGAGAGAGAAATACCAATTGCATGACAGGTACTGCTGGATGCTCATAATTCCTGGAATCATGTGATGGGGAAGAACCACTTCAACCTCTTTCAGGACATGGTCTCTGCAGTAACATTGCATTAATATTGCAGCAGCCACATTTCATGAACTGAAAGTTGGCTGTGCTGTTTAGCATTCATTGCATATTTATAAGTGTGTGGAGATGGTTGTGGTTAAGCAGTGATGTGTATGGAAGTACAGTGAGCTGTTGCATTAACTGGGTGGTGAATGTCCAGAAACTGACAGCAGTCTGGCTTTGTGTGTGAAGGTATTACATGTGCTTTACTTCCTTGATTTGGGTCACTGCAGGGTGCGTCTGCTGGGGGCGCTGGAGCATAAAGATGTTCGTGGAGTTCTGGTGCAGGGTCACATCTTCCTGAACACATCTCTGACTGAGGCGTTCTGCATGGCCATTGTGGAAGGAGCCAGCTGTGGGCTGCAGGTTTGTTGCTATTCATGCAATAGTTCAAAGATCAGAGATGTAGGGCAAAGAGGGAGAGGAGTAAATTTATCAGTGTATTGTTAGATTGAAGTGAAAACTTGAACACTGTTGGCAGTACATGTTGCAGTGCTTCTTATATCTAAGAAATAAACTTGGAAGCTGCATTTCCTGTGTTTACATTTACATTCTAAAACTGATTTTAAAACAAGAGTTGACGAACTACAAATCTCAAACCAGCCAGTTTTACCAGAACAGCTCCCCTGAAGCCTGTTCAGCTGGCTTGACACGGCTGAAAAGGTTGTGGTTGTGTTCTTGATTTTCTGTGGGTGTTTGCTCGAAGGTGGCTGTTCAACACATAAGGGAATAATGGTAGAGGCAATTCAAAGTAAAATTGTTGACAATAATAGTTGCAAATTGCAGCAGCTGACCAGCCAGACACTCATGTGTATCAGGGAAAGTTGAGTCTGGTGTGTCACAGGAGGAAGAGAAGATACGATAAGATAAGACTTTATTGATCCCACACCGGGGAAATTCAGTCATTACAGCCAGCAAGTATTACAAAGAGTAAGCACAGTGGCATAATGAGGTCAAAATAAAAAAGTGTACAGAATAGAAAAACAACTCTGTACATGTACAGGTTATAAAAAATAGTAAATGCCATACAAATCCTACTGCCATAAAAAGTACTGTTGCTAACATTCTTATGAGAAAAACTACTAATGTCGTATGTTGTATTGCACTTGAGAAATACTAGGACTATGTATATGAAGGGTATATACAGTTTATAACAGTACTGTTGCCAATATGGATAATAAATAGTGTTATTTCACAGTTGAGAGAAATATACAACTTCGAAATTGCACCAGGTGAAATGGAAAATGTGAGCAGATATTAGCATTGATAACAGTAGTGCAAAACAAAAGTGGGTTTATGACGTAGAATTGAGGAAAAACAGCATGTGAGCTAATAGGATTTAAACAAGTCTCAACTTAACATCCTGTTATTCAATGCTTATGTATGCTGTCAGAGATTACAAAGAGGCTGTCTCATAACTTAAGAGATGAAACTGATGGTAATCAGGATGTATCAATGGATTAACTCGAAGGAGCAGGGACCAGCATCAGTCACATTCATAAGGGTCATTAAGTAAGACGTCAGCAGCAAAGTACGTTTTAAAATCCATCAGTAAAGCAGCCTGTAACTGAAACACTCTTCTTCTGAATGAAGCCATAAATAACATAAACATAAAAGTCAACTATGTCTGAATGATGGAAAGACATGACAGACTGATGAAGCCAGAAATGTGAGGCCTCTGAGCATAAGGCTCAGGCTGACAAATAAACATTTTCTTTAATGCGTTTGAAGCAACGTAGAGGCTGATGTCTCATTAAAGGTGGCGAGTCATTCTGGAGAAAGATTGTTGATATTGGAAATATTACAGCCCGTTAGCTGTCTGGTTTTTGTGGTGTGTGTTCACAGCTTTGACTCTGTCGATGGGAAACAAACAAGTGGTTCAGTCAGGACTGAACCACACAACACTATTCCAGCCAATCAGCAACAGATGGCGTTTGTGCTCATGCACAGGACGTGGGAAAGGGGAGGGGAGATGGGGGGAGTGAGAGGGACGATAAATCTGGCATGCTAATGAAGGAGAGATGACAATATCAACACTCTGTCTCCAGAAGGACTCGCTTACAACAACATGAAAGTTTTGTTCTTGTTGACCGACAGTGCAGTCTGGGTGTGGTCAGCACACCCTCACATCTCTGCTGGGTGTGGTTTCAGATGCAATAGAACAACAGTGATGCAGGGTGTGGTCAGAGAGGAAACAGACTTGAAACTTTTCGGCCATAAGAGGTCAGCGAAGGTCATAATTTACTCTATAGTCATAGCAAAGCGAAGCCATTTGCTTTTCATAAGGTAGGAAAAGCACTTTAAAATGTTTAAAGTGACGCTAAAGCAGATTTTGTTTTAGTCTTGCGAGTAATTTATACTTGTGTTTGTTTGTATAATGTTTGCATCCATTTTTTTGTCCTATTTCTAAGGTGGTTAGCACTCGTGTAGGGGGCATTCCTGAGGTGTTACCTGAGGACCTGATTACCCTGTGTGAGCCTACTGTGCGATCGCTGTGTGCTGGTCTGGAGACGGTCATTGCCAAGCAACGTTCAGGGTCTGTCCCCTCCCCCGCCTCCATCCATGCTTCTGTGCGAAACCTCTATACCTGGAGAAACGTTGCAGAGAGGACTGAAAAGGTGAGTTCGCCAACACTAAAACCTGCTGTTTCATTTAGTCGTATTCTGTAAGTACATTTACATGTACTAAAGATGTAGTTCATTCTTTCACAGACCACAGCTGGCTACAGCTGAACCTTTAGTTTGGTGACCGAGACACATCCTGATCAGGACATTAGTGTAAAATCAATGAGTGAGCACTACAGTATGGCAACTCTGTTTCTAAAATACACCAAACCTAGTTTGTCATTTCTTCTTACTTATCGGTCCATATATATACATTGATACCAGTATACTCCCAATAAGCTAATATGGGCCGATATATAAATCTGTCCCAGTTTATCAGTCCTGCTCTAATGTTTACATGGCACCAGGTTCTAATTCTAAAGATGAGCATGCATGTGACAATAAACCGGGTAGCTTTAAGTAGCCTCTCAACTCTAAGTAAGTTTCCACAGATGAGCAGTTGGATATTTGTGAAATTCAACAACCTTTTTTTTCTGTGTCTACTAATTTACTGACTGTTCACACCACTGAGGCCGCAGGGACTGAGCTTCACACTGAACAGTAGATGGTGAGTTGTTTGTCGACAGTTTGCTAATTGTGTTTGTCCTCTCAGGTGTACGACAGAGTGTCTGGAGAGGAGGTGCTTCCCCTGGACAGACGGTTGCGGAGGCTGAGGGGTCACTGTGGCCCGGTGGCTGGCTCCATCTTTGCATTTGTGGCTGTTTTAGACTTCCTCTTCCTGCTGTTTCTGCAGTGGTTGGTGCCAGACAGGGTCATAGACGTCGCTGTAGACGCCACCGGCCCTCACGGACTGTGGAGGCAGGAAGCAAGCAGTAAAGTCAGTGCCACGAAGCGAGCAGCAAAACCAAATGTTTCATCCTAGTGATCACTCCACACCTCTGCCTCACTTCTAGCTGCCTACACGGTGTCATATGCCCTCTGTATGGTGCCGAGCGACATTTGAAACATGGCTACTAAACACTCATGATGATGAAACATTGTTTACATTTACTTATCAAAGGGGACCTTGTGTGGAAGCGTTTTATCAAAGACTTTGAAGGAGTATTTTTTTATACATGTATTTAATGATTAAAATGGAAACCTATGGCACTTCGTGGAGCTTCAAAAGCCACTTTTTTGATTTGTTGTACACACTGTAGCTTGCACTGAACAGAGGGAGTAAAAGGGCTGGTTTATTGTACTCTAACTGGGAAACTAAATGGCAGTATCTTATTTTCAGATGGATGCATTACATACCTCATATAGAACAATGGTGTTGTGGGTAAAATTCAGCTTGTGCAAAGCTGTGTGCGTTTTGCTTAATTTGTCTGTTTTTCTTACCATAAATGCCACTCCTTTGTTTAATGATTGTGTTGTATTTATATGAAGCCTGGGAGTCTTTTCAGATGATCACATGTCTCCAAGGTAAGCCACTCTGAAAAATAAAGCATACTTTTTAATGTTTCATCTGTTTCTGTCTTCATTCAGATTGTCTACATTGTTGTATCAGCTTTATCTTCTAGAGACCATGATTTTAGAGAGCACTCCAAGAAAGACAATGGACGACTACTTCCCCTGAATCAGTTCTGCAAAATCAAGAGTGCCAGACAAAACACAGAGTAGCTGTGAAACAGGAGGTGATAGGGATTGGATGGCATGGCTTTTCAAGGCTAACAGTGGGGATTTGCATAGCGTCATTATTGGAGGTTGAACATTTTATCATGCCTGCAAGAAAACCCTTGTTATATGGGTCCACGTAGAGAGAGTTAAAACTGAAAACATAGAGCTTTGTTATGTATTGTGCAGATAAGTACATGTGTGTCAACATGTAGAGCTAATTTTAGAGAGCTATAAGGAGCTGCGTCTTTGTTGTGGACAATTCTTCAGAATATGTTTTGGATGAAGTAGGTGTGTTTTTTTTTTGCAAGTAGTCATTACATTTAGACCCTGTGGTGATGTAATATTTCAATCACATTTGATAGTAATATCTATGCCTTTAGCTGAAAATATGTTGATTTAACAGAAGATAGTGCACTTTCACACTTCACAGATTTGGCCACATGGAATACAGTAATCTGCTCTTGTTTCACCCAAATGTCTCAAGTGTGAAACTTGTCCAAAGCCTGTGTGTGTGTGTCCCTCTGATTGTAGCTGTTTGCATGCAGGAGTGCTTTATTCAAGTTGTAACATCAGCACAGGCTACCTGAACAACCATTGTTATGCACATACTGTAGACTCCATCCATGGACTGGGACAAGGGTGGGCGGAAGGTGGCAATGTGGGGGAGGTGGCCAAGGACCCAGATAAGAGGCAGAGGAAGGCCGACTTCAGGTTTGTGTATCTGACTGGATGAGCTCAAGTCCTGGACAGTTGTAAAAGATTCTGCTGTTGTTTCATTTTCATCATGGCTGCTGTTCAAACAGAGGTTTCCCTGTGCTCACAACCGTGGCAGAGCCCCTTGTACATTTATGGGGGGTTGGCATGCAACTCACTGATGGCCGGTAAGTTTTTTCTCTGTCTCTTTGGCCTGTTCAGCTAAGTTTTGTTGTGATATGAGGGAAATTAAAGGTCATACATGTGGAATATTTGTTATATCTTGAGCAAATGCACAAACTTTCTAGTAAGCGTGGTTTAGCTTTGCATTTGTTTTCATTATGCCAAAGATCCTGTCCTTACAGTTTAGACTAAAAACTTTATGTAAAGATTGTGTACTGGGCTCTGCAGGAGCCAACGAGACCCTGGGTTTGTGTTGTTGAGTAAGTTTGGTGTTCAGGGTTGGGATGACCCTGAAGAACCAGATAAACATGTATTCAAATGAGGCCATCTCAACATTACAATGGACAGAGGGTGAGATCAGATGGCCATGACTCTTGCTGTGTGTCTGCTGAAACCCTCTTGATCTTTTTCTGCCTCTCAGACTCCTGGTCAGACAGAACTCCTCTCCATGAAGCCGCCTACCAGGGCAGACTGCTACACCTGAGAAGCCTCATTGCTCAGGTAAACTTCATATGGGTCTTTCTTTATGTATCTATCAAATACAGACAATGCACAATTCATGCATGGTTGTATATGGCAGTGTTATCCTCTCTGATGTCCCCCGCAGGGCTTCCATGTAGACACACTCACCATGGACAGAGTGTCTCCTCTCCATGAAGCTTGCCTTGGTGGCCATTATGCCTGTGCCAGATTCCTGCTGGACAACGGTGCAGATGTAAGAACAATGTCTAGTTTCAGCTTTAAGACAGGCTTGTTTTTAGAGTGTTTATGCTCTAAATCAGGAGGAATGACCCAATGAACAAATCTTGAATGGGAAATGTGTTTTATTTTATCATGCCAGAGGTGTTTTTCACAAAAGGGACTGATTTGGGTATCGAATCTGATGTATTTGTCCAGGGAGAGAAAATTAAGGTTGCACGGTTCAAATATTTGTGAATCATACTTAAAAATTCACAAATTCAACAGAAAGTCAAGTTGTGAATAGAGTAAATTAATCAGAAACAATCGAACTCTGCGTGCATGGATGCAATGATTCTCCCTCCTTTGTTCAACTAGTTGGTCTCAGACATGTAAGACCACCCTCAAGCCTACTGAGATAGCGTACATGGTGTACACGTGCAGCTCTTTTGACCATGCTATCATTATCTTTCCTGTCATCATAGGTGGAGGCAGTATCAACAGATGGCGCTACACCTCTTTTCAACTCGTGCAGCAGTGGAAGCGCTGCTTGTGTCCAGCTCATCTTGCAGCACAGAGCTTCCATCCACACCCCTAACCAGCTGGCATCACCCATTCACGAGGCTGCTAAGAAAGGTGCATATGTGCAAACATGTCTGAGTGTAAAGGTGTGATCTGTCAGTGCACAGATTCTCATGCTGTGCTGCTTCTCCATCAGGTCACAGAGAGTGTCTGGAGCTGCTGCTGTCATACGGAGCTCATGTCGATATGGAGCTGCCGGTGGTGGGGACGCCACTTTATTCTGCCTGCTTGGCTGGAGCTGCTGCCTGTGTGGGGATGCTGCTGCACTCAGGTAACGTAATCTGCAAACCCTGCAGTGTAAGTCAGGAACAGTCATAAGTGACACGGACAGCTGTTTATACCCCAAACAGGAACATATATGATGTGATGAACTTCATATAAGCCCCTCAAGGCATGTTTTACACAAGTTAGATAAATTATCCTTTTCTGGCACGTCTGCATCTGTTGGTTCAATTTGCCCAACTGTTGCTGTACATCATTTAAAATGATTCATGGCTGTGCTCGTAGTTCCCGTCTTTCCACTCTCTGATTACTCACCACGTTTCACAGAGTGCTGGAACAAACAGTCTGTGAGGACACCTGGATGGTTTTGATGTTTATTGTCTGAATCACGTTATTTGGCTGTTCTGACCTTTCAACTTTAATCAGGTGTTTAACCGTTTCTGTTGCACGTGTAGGAGCAGATGTTCGAATAGGGTGTGGGCAGGACAGTCCTCTACATGCTGCAGTTCGAGGTGGAGGAGCCAACGTTGTGGATCTTCTGCTGGACTTTGGGGCTGATTGGTGTTGTAGGAATGCAGAGGGAAAGACTCCTCTGGATCTGTCATTGCCAAACAGTGAAGAGAGAGTTGCTCTGCAGAAAAGAGGTATGTTTTAGACAATTGCACATGCATGTTCCACAACCACCCAAAACCTAATTGCTTTATTTTCTAGATGGCATAAAAACTCCCCCTCTCTGCCCTTGCCTGCCCAGGTCCCTGCTCTCTGTCTCAACTCTGTCGGTTCTGTATTCGCCGAAGTCTGGGAAGGAGTCGTCTCCACAGAGCCTCCAGCCTCTTCCTTCCTCACAGTATCAAGGACTTCCTCCTCTACCAATGAGATGTCTCTGTGGCTCTCTGTGTGCCCCGTGTACTGATTTGTCCTTCACATTTGTGCCTTGTCACTCACTAATAAGGCACATGAAAAAAAGACATCCACATTTGGAAAATGGGACTACGTTTTGTCAGTCATCTGATTTTGCAATACGGTCGCTTTTAATGTTACAATAATCAATGTACATATTACTCAAATGAAATATTTTGGATACATGGGTGTGAATTTCCAAGTTGCATTCATATTGGAGTGCCTGTAATGAATCAGGTTTTGTATTTATATACTTTTAATGAAATGCTTTCCATTTAATGTATTTTACATTATTCTATGCCTTTTATGGCTCCAGACAGAGCTGTGTGAAAGCTGATAAATCGCCACAAGTGATGTCCCCTGAGTTAGCATCAGTTGGGGCTGAAAACTGCATCGTTGTTGGAAAGAAGTGAGCTCAACAAATCCCTGTATCCTGCTCTTCAACCTTGCTTGGGGCTAGTGGCTGAAGGCTACATTTGCTGCTACTAGCACAACAGACCTGTGGGTAATGTAGGCACCAGGTTTTGATAGAGCAGGAAGAATAAAACAGTTGATATCTCTGGTTCTGCTGCAGTGATTTTGATCATTTTCTTAAAAACTGTCAACGCCATTGAAGGAGTGCAATGATAAATCAGTGGAGTACTCCTTTAAGATTACACTTTGATATTGTTATGCAAGAATCTCACAAAGTAGGTATGAAGTGTCAATTTCTGTATGTACATTTTGTAAACAGTAAAAAGATGTTAGTCATGTTTTTTATTTGTGGTGTCTGTGGTGATTTAGCCTCATGACTGTGTCTGCACTCACTGCATACAGAGCAGAGGAGAATAATCTGGAATCTTTCTTCAGCTTATTTTTTAATTGTTTCTGAATTCCTCTACTTGAGAGCACCACTTGGTCGCTATTTTATGTTTGTGATTTGATCTATATGCTATAGTTGTTAGCCTGAGGAACTGTAATTTATGAACAGTAATGCGGGTTAATATGCAGTCATGTGGCCTAATATGCAGTACATGTGCAGCAACTTCAGTACTTGCAAAAGAGGTTTGTTCTGCACCCCTATTGATATCTTTGAAATGATTGCTTTCTTCATTCCCATGTCTTGTAATGCTTCATATATTGTTATTTCCTTTTGTAGACAACAAACATGCTCAACCCTTCTAATCATCCTGCTATCTGCACATGTATGTCTGCACTTCCTACAATAAATCCATTGACTCAAGGATCTTCTCTCCTGCCCTGACTGAAATCATAACCACATCTGCAGTAAACCCAAACCAGTTACATTTCCCACAAGCCTTAGCATTAATCTTACTATAAGTAACATGAATAATCAATGGACTGTGAATAAGAAAACTGGATAGCTGAAAACATTTGGTGAATGAAGCGTGATGTACTGGAAATTGAGTATTTTAAGTATCTTACGTAAAGATCAAACAACATGGGTTTGGTGTATGCCCAGCTTCTGTAACTCTGTAAAGGCTGACACAGGCTACAATTAAGGATAAAAGAACATGGTAAAAAAAAAAAAACAGCAGTAAGAGAAAAAGGATCTGAAGAACTGAGGGATGGTTTGGTTTGGAGTTTGGTTGCTCAAGGGGAATTATTTTCCAGTATTGAAATGCCACCCTGAAAGGTCACCTCTGCAGAGACCCGAAAAATTTTGTTTGATCTGAGTTAAGTTGACGTTTAAATGGCAAGGAGAGGCCTCAGCCTTCAGCACAGTCCCTGAAAGAGGGATGTATGTTGTGATTTTTGTCTGTGTGCGTGTGTCTGTGCTGACTCCTGTTGCTCATGTCCAGAATCAGTAGTTATGAACTGTACATGTGAGAATATATTACCACTTTGAACAAACTGTCTGTGTCTTACACCGACGCCTCCGTCTGTTGAAGGTGCTGTACACAGAGGACACATTGGATTAAACAACTTTGATGTTGACATTTTCTGTGAAGCCAGAATTCTCACTGAGTTTACAGTGAGGGTCCAGTTTATATACAAAGAAAAGATCCAATACAATAAAATGAACATTTCCAAGGATATAATTTAATTGATACCTCTGCTTTCAGCTCCATTCACTTGACTTACTGTACAGGAAAAGGTCAGATATGCTGCAGAGTCTTTTCTCAGAGTGAAGGACTGCTGCATATCAGCTCTCCAAATTAATTCAGCTAAAAGTGCTGTCGACTGTTTTTATTCATTGGTTTTAACAGCTCATAAAAATGAAGACCAGAAGGGCTCACACATCTCAACTCACGTTTAATTATATATAAACATCCATATACATAGTGAGGATGAGGACACAAAACAACAAGAAATTTACACCGCTGTCCTGTAAATTGTGACTACACAGTTAAAATGCTATCAACAATGTGCGACTAGAGCTTAAACAATTAGTCAATTGAAAATGAATGATCAGTGATTTCAATAATCTTTCAAGCATTTTCTATAAACACAGCTTTGAGTTTTCAGCCTTACTAGCTTCTATGTGAGGCTGTGTGCATGCACAGTGCTTTGAGCTAAATGCTAATTGGCGAGCATGCTAGCATGACACAAGATGTCACCTCAGGCTCTGGGAAATTGTTCTGTGTTTTCTGACATTTTTCAGACTAAACAACTCATCAGTTATTCATAAATATAACCAGTAGATTAATCCATAATATAAATAAATATTACATCACAGTGTTAAAAAATGACGCTGCTTAAACTTATACATATGTACAGTATATATGTTGAAGTAAAGCCAACCAACACAGCATTAACTTTAACACAGAAATATCTGTATGTACACAATATGTGACCTTTGACACTTGTAGTAACTTAACATTTGACAAACATTCTAAAGTCGCATAGAAAATCTTTCTAGTATGCAGAATAAGAAAGGTTCTATGTTCACACTGAATATTTTACCACATTAAACCCTCAAATGTCAGAGGAACTGATGCTCTATCTGCATCATACGTCACCTTTTGAACAATTTCTTAGTGCAGATAAAAATGTGCACGATAAAGCAAATGTCAAGCTTTTCATGCATGGTTTCCACTGACAATCACAGCTGATCAAATCTTCCTTTTTTGTCATGAAAACCAAAGATAATATACAATCACACATTCAGCTTACATCTACGTGGCTTTGGGTTTAACACCAAAACAGACTTAGAATACAGAGAAAACAACATTTATTTTGTTTTGAATAGGGTTTGAAAGCTAAAATGTGACAGTATTTTGTTTTGTGAAAAGGTAAAAGAGAATTTTATATTAGCAAGAAGTAATTCAGGAGCGGGATTGCTTGACAACAAGGATGAATGAGTGTAACAGCTCACCATACTGAAGCTGACACTTCTGAATCAGAATTAAAGGTGCGGCCTGCTGAAATCGATGTGGGCAAAGAAGGTTAACACGGCTCCAGCTGTGGTTAAGCACAGGTGTTGTGAAGTATGTGACAACACCTGCTTTCAGACAGTGGTTATATTTGTACTCCCACTGTTCTGACTGTGCAGCCGCCTGGGAGAAGAGCAGCACAGGAGCTGCTTTTTGAAGTGTTTGCTGAAGCTTTTGCTCATCAGGTAGAGGGCAAATGGGTTCACACAGGAGTTGGTGAAGGCCAAGACGCGAGCACACACACTGGCAATGAAGTGGCCCAGTGAGGTGTCCGCCTGGCCGTAGTGGTAGGAGCGGTATAGGTAGATCACATGACTGGGCAGCCAGCAGACAGCAAACAAGCCAACAAACACCAGCACAGTTTTGGCCAGACGCTTTCTGGACTTGATCTGAGAGGAGAGCAGAGAGAGCAGGAATCAGTTTCTACAAACAAAGCTGGGCGATAATGTGAAGAGTCTACGTGATGTGTATGATACACTGCTGTGTGTGTGAAATCAGAATTCATAACTGTGCCCTCGATATCTTTTATTCATCATCTTTTCTTTGTTTTTAGCCACACTAGCAGCATGGCTCCAGTTGTGTGACCACTTTGGTTTAGACTGAAATATCTCAACAAATATTTGATGGTTTGCCATGAAATTTTGTATCATTTCATGGTTCCTGAGAGAAATCAAGCCCTATCGGTCATTATTTGTTGACTGCTTGTTAGGCAACTAGCACAGACTCAAGAAAGTCACTGCTCCCAGTTAAGAAATCATCCAGCCCATAACCTGTAACAAACTGGCAAATTGTAGTTTTTATGCTTTGAGCTTTGTCCAGATAAAAGTATTATTTAGTGGGTTTAAGAGTGGCTAGTACATTGACTTTGTTACCTTTGGACCTGCCTGCCTAGCTTCATTCTCTCAACTAACTGGAATATAAAGTGAATAAGTATACTGTATTTCCCAAAATGTCAAACTATGTTGTTATTAACTATGTTATTAAAGTATTTGGAGAACTTAACTGTTAATGGAAACATTCAATGGAAAAAAAAGAAGATATTTATAAAGACGACATTGGAAATATGTTAATAGGCAGCGGAGCCCACACTCAGACCTGTCTCTGGAGGTGCATGTGTCCCTCAGTGGGGATATCCACGGAGCTCCTGACCAGCCTGTGAGCGATGAAGCAGTAGTAGACAGATATGATTAATAGTGGGATTATGTAGAAGATGAGGAAGAAGGCGGTGGAGTGGATTTTCGGGTGCAGCTCCCCGGCGTGGGGATAGGGCGCACAGGTGACAAATGTCTCGTTGGCGTGGCTGGTGGTGAAGCTGTGCAGGTCAGAGAAGACGGCTTCAGGAATGGCCAGAGTCACAGAGAGCAGCCAAATGGTCCCCACTCGTAAACAGACACTGAGTTTTGCGCTGGACCTCTGAATGTCCAGCGGTTTGACGATAGCTTTGTACCTGAACGGAGAAGAGACATTTCTTTTCTTGGAAATAATCAAATGTCCTCAATGTCACTTTGATACATATTGTAGAAACGTTGATATGATGCGAATTGATTAATTGTATCTGTGGTTTTGCAGAAAAGAAATGGAAATTTTTATTCTGGACCCTGGGCTGCAAGAGATGTTTTTCATTATACATCACCGACAACTGCAGAGGGAGTTTTTTCTTCTTCTAATTACTGATTTAAATGTAGCACCTCACCACCTCATACCACAGGAAACCCAGTTTCTTCTTTTAATCAGCAAAAGATAAGCTTTCGTACCTTATCTCGCTGTAGATTATACAGCAGCAAAAATTAAATAAGGCTTGTCTCACAGCCACAGAAGATAATATTTGCTCCTGTTTAGAATAAGTTACATATCAAAGAGACGGCTCGTTAATCACGACTGGTATTAAATGTTCTTTTGCTCCCAGCGAAGACATTCACCCAAAGGTCAAAGCGTCTGAAAATACGGCAGCTTTCGGCAGCTCTCAACACATTTTCACACATGTTTTCTCCACAAAGAGCTGAATCTGGACCCTTCTTTATGTGTCATAGACTTAAGACTTAATCTGTACCAGATCAGCACCAGAACCCAGATCATCACTGGATTTCTGCACTTGACAGAAATCATCACTTGGTATGTTATGTATCTGCAACCTTTACAGTTGCACTCAATATTAGAAAACAAGAACCCACTTTAGATTACATGCTATATTTGTACATTATCTTACTGATCACAGCAGTTTATACAATTAAACAGTCAGTTTAAACTTTTGAACTCACAACAAAACTGTTTCACAATTCTAAATCAAATAGTCACATGCGCTTACTACTCAGACTGAATTGCTTTAAATATTGAGTGAATGACATTTAGTTAACAAACAAACACATTTTTTTAATTCTTTGAAACACCATTTGGACCTTACACTGAAGAATAAAACAGATATATATATATATANTCAGTAAAGTTTTGTGTACAGCGTCTGTAGTGTTTGTGTCCTTTGCTGTTTATGACCATAAGACTGTGACAGGACAGAAAATCTATCATCTTCAGCTGCATTGACTGTAGAAACTTCATCATAACGAAGCATCTCTACTTCTATAACAATAATGAACTGCACTCACGGTGTCAATCCAAGTGAGACAACTTGACGACTAACACTTTGACACACACACACACACACACACACACACACACACACACACACACACACACACACACACACACGCTGCCAACAGTTGACCATAAAAGAAAAGCCTGAATCAGTATGAAATGTGAGAATACCTTTATTTTTCAAGTGCAAAATGCCTTTAATCTGCATCCACTGGAGACATACGCTGCTTCCTCAGATGGTGCCAATTGAGCAAATCAGTTCATAATATAAATGCAAATTAAGTTTTCTTGTATCAAGGCAGTAGATATGAGATGAATTTATGCAGCATGACTTGAACCATTTCAATTTTCCAGACTCCTCTGTTGTCCACATTTGAGAACTTTAGCCAGAACTGTCTAATATATTTTCAAAGAACAAAATAGCTGGTTGGTTAATGTGTGTAATTTGTCTCCATTCTAAAGCTGAGAGAAAAATGGCCATCAAAGTAAAATGGCTGCTTGAACTTGGACCAGGCTTTTATCTGAACTCCAAACAGGAACACACTGTAAGCTGCTGCTGATCCCTCTGCCTGCAATTTCAAGTTATAACTAGACGGACCTCATTGAAACGAATGATGTTTTTCAGAGCTCTGAGTGTGGCTGCATCCACTTCTGTTCTCCCTTGATGTCTAGCTGAACTCCCTGCCATCTCTCTCTCACACACTCTATTATCTTCAGCCTCTGTGTCTTTCCACTTCAAAATAAATACACATGAAAGTCTCCCTTCAATTTGCATTTATTTTTGCTCAATTTTAGTTTTTAAGAAAAAAAAATAATTAGTTCTACATTCACAAGATGACCTTCGCTTCTACATTCATATCTCCATGGCAATCATCCTCTTTTTATCAATTTCTTTACAACTGGGGCAAAAAGAATTTCAAATTAAAATGTGATTCAAAGATCTCTCACCCCATCTTGACTCAGACAACTTGACTCATCTTGGAAATGTCTCGCAATGTGAAAAAAGATGTAATTCCACTCAATTCACTGTAGTTTCATTGTCCCTGAAGCTCGCATATTCACATCTGAATATTTCAGGTGTTTGGTGGTTTGAAATAGAGCAGTCAATCAGGTTTTATTCTATGAGATTATTGTGTGCTCTGGTTGTAAATTCCTTAAATCTGTTTTGTAACTTCAGGAACTGTGGTGTGAATGCAGTGTAAAAATAGTATACAGTGTAATGGGGTTAAAACACAATATTTCACAGTGAAATATAATGGAATAGAAGTATAAAGTGGAAAGACAAGGGATATAGCCTACTCAAGTAAAGTACACAACTGCCTCAAATTCAGTACCAATTAATGCCACCATCCACCACGGGGGGATGCTAATATCTTACAGGGCAACGGCCACATTCATTCAATTCCCTACTGTTAAAAAAAATCGTGTGTGTGTGCGTTTGGTTAACAAATCTGAGCATTAAATAGCACCTCTGCCTTTCCCTGCTCTCCTCTGTGTCAAGGCTCAGCGCTGCCTTCAGCACCATGGACAGCAGCCATGAGCCTGCGAGCCTCTGTCGCCACCTGGTGGTGAACACGTTGAACTGAACGATGAAAAACGACGCTTGGCTTTCCTAAAGACATCAGTCGTTGTTGTTTTGTCACAGCAAAAAGCACAAAAAAACAAAACAACACAAGAAAGATAGTGAAAAAACAATAAGAGCTGTCGGACATGTGCATGTTTGTGGTCATTTGAAAGCTCAGCCACCAGCAGCTGGTTTCAGCTCAACATTCTGTTGCTAGCAGTAACCACCATGGCCACAATTATGTGGCAGTTTAACTGTTACATCCGCAATTATTGCCAGATGTGTGTCAAAGAAAATACTGGCAGGAATCTTTTTATGTAGTCCTCAAATCGTCCTTGTTGGAGCATCATCGTTATGTGCTCCTTTTATTCCAGCTGCTTTGTCATTGTTGATTTAGTAGAATTTTGTTTTTCTACAATCTGCTAACCAAGCTAGCCATGATGTTAGCTGCCTGAGGCTAATGTGTGCTAATACAACATTCCAACCAACAGCTAAACTATTGGACTGACTTGTGTATTTTATAATGTTTTATTATGGAAGAGAAGAGAACAGGAAAAGTCAAACATGGTATTTAATGTTTCTTTTTTTTTCCTCTCTTCTTTTTTTTTTTTTTTTTTTGCTAAACCTACAACATTTACATGGTGCTTTATCATGGTAGAAATGAGGCCCTGTGAAGCTCCCACTCCTCCGACCCTTCAGTCTATTTCTGCCTGGCCCCAGGCTGGCTGTGTGATCATTTTAATTATCATATATGCAACAACACACAGTAATAATGGCGTTGAAACTAGATTTTGAACCAGAGACCAGGCAAGCTGAGTGAACAGCCGACAGCAGGACCCACTTTATGATGCACATCTTCTCCACTGTCACAAACACTTTGTCAAACATGTTGACACAGTGAATCTGGGGCCATCAGGTGCACTTTTGGCTCTGTTGCCCTACAGTAGATTCCCAATTTTAATGGTTATCACTTATAACAGGCTACATGCAATAATAAAACACTGTGCACACCTTTTTTATTAAATATATCTTTGCTGGTAAAAGGTTTGCATCTTTTCATAGTACGTTTCATATTGTGGTACTTTTAATCAAGAAAAGGGTCTGGATACTTCTGCCACCTCTTCTTACTTTGCAGACACCTGAGGCTGAACTGTGCAGGTCACTGTAGGCAGGCTGCAGGTCCCATCAGCCAATATGAGGCTGAACCATCACTGTTGACATCCAATCAGCTGAGGGCTGATGGGACTAGATCAGCGAGCGCTGTTGATTCCTCTCTCATCCTTGAATACCTTGAACAGGAAAACACTGATTTGCGTTATTAGTGAGGTCGTGCACGCCGTCTTGTGTCTGTTCATCGGTGATGGAAAACACCCGCTGCTTTGCCAACCGCTTCTCCGACTACAGAGGTGCGCTGCTCCCGGATCAGGGCGCGCAGGCCATCGTGCCCGCCGTCATCGCCACCGTCGACAAAGTCCTGAAAAAGATTCCCATCGACACCAGCGACTGCGACGGAGGGCTGTACGATGGCCCGGCCGGGGTGGCTTACATGCTGTATCACGTCAGCGAGTGTCCGCTGTTCTCCGAGCACCGGGACGTCTACCTGAAGACGGCCAAGCAAATCATCGACGTGTCGGTCAGATATGTGGATGCGGAGCCTGACAAAAACATGCGAGCCGCCTTCCTGCTCGGCGGGGCGGGCATCTACGCGGTGGCCGCTATGATATACAAATCCCTGGGCTTGGCTGATTTCGTTAAGCCGCTGACTAAATTTCGTAACCTGTGGGAGGTGTGTGCGCCCATCAATTTCCTGGAGTGCGGCTCGGATGAGCTGTTCGTGGGGCGGGCTGGCTATCTGTGTGCCGCCCTGGTCCTCAGACAGAAGCTGGGCATAGAGGTGAGCTCCTGAGCTGTAAAAAGTTTAACACCAGGCCTAACACTGGTGCCAGTCAGCTCTATGCTGCAACTCATGAAAATGTTTTTATTTATTGATGCATTGATTGTTAATTAAATGCCAAACCAATAGTTTCCTGATGATCAGTAATTATGTCAGGCCTTTATTATTCAATTATGATGAGTAAAGAAACAAAAACGATGAATCAAATATGTGTATATCTACATCAGTTATTACTGAATGGGTGGGTGTTTGATTCATTAGTTTTATCAAGGGTTTTTTTCTATCTTATATCTGTATTTCCAGCGATGATTATCTCCGCAAGCTGACTCTCTTTTGTTCTGCAGATTCTCAGCAAGGATCAAATCAAATCAATTTGTCAGGCCATCATCGAGTCAGGAAGACAGTATGCCAGGAGAAAGAGAAAGCCTTTCCCCCTCATGTACTCGTACTATGGAACTGAGTATCTGGGTAAGAACTCCAGCTTTGAGCCCCCTTTAAGTCTTTAATATCTGTCCTTGTGAACCAGATAGACTGTTCAGAAATTAAGATCATAGTCTAAATCTCCCTTTCAGAGCTACAGTGCCTCTGATTATAGGAGGATCCTCTGTATTCACATAGTGACAATAAGCAGACGCAGAGAAACATGCGGGTCTAGATGTTGGGTTGGTGCACTAACATGTGTAAAGCTAACTTTCCTTTCCTTGATTGCATCGGATGAAGACAGCCGTGAGGGTCGGAGATCCTCAGTAACTTTCACACCAGCACAGAATTCATAGTAAGCACAGCCTTGCTGGCCTCTTCTGCATGGAAACAATGAGAACTCTGAGAATGATGAGGAGGTGATTTTGGTTTTGCCCGACGTCAGTAAGCCGAACACAAAAAGGGAATTCACAGACACTGGCTGTCCCGTCTCAGAGAGCTGTGTTTTCCCTGCATGTATCCAGCATTATTTAGAAAGACTCTAAAGAGTCTACCAATGAACCATGTCTGTATCTGAAGATTCTGCACGACACAATCTATGTCCAATCCCAGCGTTCAGTGCCAGTGCAGGATGGATTGTTAAGGGTGTGGAGGTCAGGGTGGTGTCTATGTTTGTGGCACAAATGACGTTCTTGCAGTAGACCAGAATTTGTGTCCTATCACAGACCTGCAATTAATGTTAGCAGTTTTATTTAGCATAGTCATGGTCTTTCCTGAAGTGCCTCAGTTGCCTAACCTTGAAGGAAATGTGTGATATTGTGGGAAATAATGCTTATTTTGCTCTCTTGCCAGCAAACAAAATTTGCCTACCAACACCCATAAATCTCACTAAGTTATACATTTTATCTTGTTTGTGTAATCTGTGCAGAAAGCAAAATGTAAGAACAACAAATTGCCATTTTATTTGGGTTATGTGCTGATGGACTAGTTCTTGTCTGGGAGCACTAATTACCTGGAACTCCTGATACATAATCCATATTTAGATTTTGTTTTTTGTATGGATTAAAGAAACAAGATACAGAATATTCATTAGTGAGCTTTGATGGTGCTGTTTTCTTTTTTGGCCTTCAGACAGGGCCAGGCTAGCTGTTTCTCTCTGTTTCCAGGCTTCATGCTAACACAAGATAGCTGGCTGCTGGATGTAGCTTCTTATTTAAAAAAAAAAAAAAGAAAAAACAGACATGACATTGGTATGAGTCTTCTCATCTAAATCTGGACAGGAGAGCAAATAAATATCGTTTCCCAAATGTCAAACATTTCCTTTAACCTGCACTAATATTGTATTTGCCATAACCATTATCTTTCCCTAAATTTTCTGTAGTAGCAATTGATAGATATTATAAAACGTTGGCATTGGACTCAAAAAATATTCACCTTGGATGTAATTCATGGTTTTGCAGAACCGTCTAATGTCGGCTTTCTCGTCTGGGGCAAAGATTGTGAGAACTACAAAGAGCTACTTTACTTTCTCAGCCTTACTCTGCATTTTCAGATGGAAGCATGTAACTTGATCACTCTCGGGGATTAGCTGAATATCTCGTCTTTGAAACCTCAAGACTACTGCACTGAAGCAATTTGAACTATTCATACTAAGTTGAGTTAGTCTACAGTCTTATTTCAGTACTTTAATGTGTAGTTTACAATCCTAGTTCAGCATGTACCTTCTGGTTAAATGCATCCTTTAGTGCTTCAGTGGGACAGTGATGGTGCAGCTGCTTATGTACTTGACAGGAGCTCAACCGTTCTGGGAATCATCAAGTTTAGACTACTAATCATTAACATGTACTTCCTCATTGCTGGAAGACAAAATATTTGCTGTCCCACAGAACTGTCAAGTATGTATAGTGGGCTACAGTTTGAAGATAAGAAGCAAAAAGAAACAAAAAGTCCTCCAGTAGTCCTTTGTGAATGTTTGTGCTCGTGTGCTTTGGGTTGTGTGCCTGGCATGGTGCTTCCCTGCATGCCTGGTTTGGTGGGTGCATGTGTGACCCCCTCGCACCCTCCCCACTCCCATCAGGTGCAGCCCATGGCCTCTCATCAGTGCTGCAGATGCTGCTGAGCTACCAGGACATGCTCAGTGGGGCAGAGAGGGACCTGGTGTGGCAGAGCATTGATTTCCTCATGAACCAGGAGCAGAACTGTAACTGGCCTGCAGAGCTGGGCGCCATCATTGAGAGAGAGAACGAGCTGGTGCACTGGTGCCACGGAGCCCCAGGTACACTCAATATTGTATACATGTCACCATGAGTGTGCACAGGTATTTATACATCTTCTTAGTTGTTGTTTCTACTGTTAAAATCACATCCTCTCATGCAGGCGTGGCCTATCTGTTTGCTAAAGCCTACCTGATCAATAAGAAGCCTCAGTATCTGGACACGTGTATCCGTAGTGGGGAGCTCGTGTGGCAGAAAGGTCTACTGAAGAAGGGACCTGGGATTTGTCATGGAGTTGCTGGCAGCGCTTACGTGTTTCTCCTGCTTTATCGGCTCACAGGCAACTCAAAATACATCTACCGTGCTCAGAGGCAAGAACTCCCACCTACTGTTTCCCACAGGGCTGCAGTCTGGATTTTAGAAATGAGTCATGAGTTCAAGCTCCACCATAGAAACTCAGTCCAAGTTGAAATGTGTGACAAACCAACACATTCATTTTTAGCCACACTTTATTTAAAATGTCCCTTTCTGCTCATTTCTCTCCATTCTTCTTTCCTACCCAAAGGTTTGCAGAGTTCCTCTTCACAGAGGAGTTTAAGACAGGCTCCTGCTCAGTGACCAGTGTCTGCAGTCTGTTTGAAGGCCTGTCGGGGACCGTTTGTTTCCTGGTCGACCTCCTGCAGCCGGACCAGTCTGAGTTCCCTCTGTTTAGTGTCTTTGTGTGAATGGACCCGGGTTATTGCTGCTCACTGACCTGAACAAACATCACTCCTTCCCTCTGAAATCCAACAAGAGCTGCACTGGTAGATGCAAGGTCATTAAGAACTTGCATTGAAACTGTGAGCAGAGCAGGAGTGGAGGGATGGATGGTATTTGTTTGAGGTTTAGAAACTCTGATTTGTGTCCAGATTTGTGTCTCTACTTAAGTGGATGTTCAGCTTCTAGGCTTTACGAGACTCATTCTACTTCGTGTAACATTGCCCAATTCAGTTTTTGAGAAGTGGTAGTGCTGGTACGTCAGTTGAAATTGCAGCGTGTTCTACAAAGAAGCTCAGGTCAGAACGACACATGCACAGCAAATCATTGACAGCTAAAACAAATGTCAGTCACACCCAAGTCACACACACACACACACACACACACACACAAAGAGGAGAGAGTAACACAAGTGTCACATAATGCCTTTAAAATTTTTCTACCACTCCACCAGCTGAGCGTCATGTATGGCAAACCTTTGACTTCATGTCTTTAGGGCACATAGTTTCTCAGATTACTGTTGTTACAACCTCTCATGGTGAATATAATGGAGGGATTTTGATACTGAACTTACAAAATCATCAAAGTTGATTAGAGAGGTACAACCAACAGATGCTGAGAGAACTATCTGTAGAGTATTGTCCTGTTGATAGTCTCACTTTGTTTGCACTGTGCAATATTGCTGGCTCACCTGTGTGAAACGAGGTTTTACTGTGTGTAGCAGAGTGACAGCTGTTTGCATATTTGATGTTTCAAACTGTGTACTGTAGGAGGATATTTGAAATGTTCAATATGTTGTGATTTGTTAAGACTTTTACCCAGTATGTTAGACTGTAGGCTTGTGATGGAGACAAAAGAGTAAAAAATCTTGTTGGTCTGAGAATTCGGTTTTCTTTCTAATACCGTCTGTTCAAGATGCTACTCGGTTATGTAAATTACAGTTAATGAGGATTTCTTTAAATAAATGCGATAATGAGGCCTTAGAAACAAATTTTTTGCATTTATATGTGATCAGATCACTGAGAGTAAAACGACTGACAACACTGGAAAATGAATTTGCTTGTTGGTAAAAAGGTAAATAATAGCAAACCAAAGCAGTTCCCAATGCTAACTGTGCCTGTTGTGAATTATTTATATTAAGTTGTATATGTGTGTGTGTGTGCTGTTGTTGAATTTGCAATCCCAACTGTCCACAACAAAATCTAAAGGATTACTGTTATTAATAAAGTGTCTAGATGAAAAAAAAGTTTTTGTTTTCTAGTTTTGTTTTTCTGGCAATACTTTGATGATGATCACTGTTTGGGGGTTGCAGAATAACCAACTACCATTCACTACACAATTCTATTTTTTGTGAATTAAATGTTTTATTGCATTTCTAGTATGGTTCATTTACCATATGACATAGCAAAGACAGATGAAAACATCTCATCAGTGTAATCAGAACTTATATACAGCCCATCATGTGACAGAGTTATCCTGGGTAAAGAAAAAACAAATATACAGTATCTCCGTCAGCGTTTGTGAGTCTAAGTTAAGAGAAACAAGGACGCAAGAAAGAAGGAGAAAATAAATTGATTAGTTGTTCTGTCTATAAAATATCAGAAAATGGGCTAAAATGTTGGTCAGTGTTTCACAAAGCCCAAATGTTTGTTCTGTCCAAACATTTGTTGCTGATTCATTTAATAGTTGACAACTAATTGATTAATCATTTCATCTCTATTATTTTATATGAAATTACCAAATAAATTAGTAAATGAACAATAACTTCAAGTTTCTGGTTCTTATTTTTTCCATCTTTTTTCTTTTTGTCTTATATTTTATTCCCCCTTGGTATGACATGTCTGATGCAGGCTGGTGTTTGTGTGAACATGACTGAACTCGGTGATTTGATCTGTTGGGCTCAGGAGCTCAGCAGGAGCTGCTCTGCAGGGCGTTTCTTCTCTCTGACAGTAAACAGTGCTGCGGCGCCTCTTTCGCCCCCTGCAGACTCTCTCCGGGACAACACCTGGCTGCGTAAACATCCCGCGCGCCTCAGGATCGCAGAGGAGCTGCGGCGGCGGCGCGAGCCTGACACAGCGCCGTCCCCTCGAGCGGGCCGTCCGACCGACCGCCCGGTGGAAACGTTATGGACGTGCGGACCTCGAGCGAAGCAGCGCGCCGCATTCCCCAGATGGCGGAGTGAGTGAGGATGCGACTCCCCAGTTCCATCTTTGTGTCGGTGTCTCTGTTCACGGCTGAGACCACGGCAGCGCTCTACCTCAGCTCCACGTACCGCTCAGCTGGAGACCAGATCTGGCAGGGGCTCACGCTCCTCTTCACGCTCGTACCGTCCGTGCTCGTGCAGCTGACCCTCACCTTCATCCACCGGGACCTCAGCAGGGACAGACCGCTCGTGCTGCTGCTGCACATCCTGCAGCTCGGACCCATCGTCAGGTCGGTGGTTTCTTGTTTTATCTCTCCTTGGCCCTCACAGGGGCGCTGGGTCCCGCCGTGTTCTGATTGTCCACTGTGTCACCGTGAAGCGTCTCTTCTTCCCCACAGGTGTCGTGTCCACGGCTGATTTTTGCCGTCAGAAACATGTCCGGCCTGCCTGCACATAAGCAGCTTACGGGTGGTCTGATGAATGCGTTGCGCACATGCTGTTGTTTTCATTCTCTCCGGCCTTTGTCTCCGGTTGGCTGCTTCTGCTGGTGCAGTGAATGTATGCCACTCAGTTCTGAAATGAAAGCCTGATCAATCCTGCTTATCGATAGGTTTCATACACCCACACGGCTGCTCAGCCTGCGCGCTTTCAATGAGATCTCCTGCCTGACACAGTTTGATCATCTTCGGCTGTGATCTCAGAGGCCAAGCTGTGTCTGATTTATTCATGATAGCTCCATCTGAGGGGACACTAAATCAGCCAACATAAAGCCCAGCAGGAGCACGTGAGGAGGCTGACTGATGGAGGAATCTTTAATAGGCCTCCTCCTTCTCTGTGGAAACCCTGACCTGACCTGGCTCCGCCATCTGCCTCACAGACAGGGACCTAATCCCGCATGTAGAAAACCTCCTGTACACACAGACATGCAGCATGATGATGTTATCAAGCACAGCAGGAGATCTGACGCTGCTCAGCATATCCAGCTAAACTACAGCTGAAATGATTAGCTGATTAATCGATTGGTTTTCAAGAAAAGAAAGACAAACATTTGCTTGTTTCAATGTCTGAAATGTGAGAATTTGCTGCTTTTGTTTGTCGTACCTTTAACTGAATCGCTTTTGGGTTTTGGGCTGCAAATTGACCAAAAAAAACCCAAGTATTGGTTCATTGATCAGTAGATTGATGGATCATGAATCTGCAAGTCTTTGGCATTTAAGGATTTATTGATCCTGGTTGGTACATAGAAGGCAGTAGAAAATAAAACATGAGTGAATGAAAATGTGGAGCAGACACAAAAGTGAGAGAATAAATCAACATTAACATAAAAACTGAAGTTCTAAGCAAAATACATCATCAGCACCAGAAAAATATCACAGAAAACAGTCAAAATTGTCAAGAAATATCCTAATTCAGCCTGTGGACACTCTCAGGAAATCCGTAATATGTACCCAAGTTTCCAGGCTATTATTAACATATGTACACAAATAACATGTCAAGAGGAAATCTCATTTTCTATCTGTTTTTTTTTAGCTTTTTTAAAGTAAATTTTCAAGCAGAAAGTCCGAATATTCCTCAGCTCAAGCTTCTCAAACGTCAATGTCTGCTGGACCACATGAGCAGTTTGAACGTATTGGTTTGGGCAAATTGTTTTCAGATTCATTGATTAGTCACTTGGGTCGGTTATCAGGCAGACTACCAGTGATTCAGCAGATCCAGCTCATCCAATGTGTAAAACGAGCTGCTCTTCTCTGTTTTATATCATCATGAATTCACTATCTTTGTGCTTTGGACTGTTGTTTGGACAAAAAGGCAACATGGAGACGTGACTTTGGGCTCTGGTTCTGCGTGTTTCAATATTGTCTGACATTTTATAGATTAATCAAGAAGGTAGCTGTTACTTGCAATCATAACTACACTTATGGCTCAGTCAGCCGTCTGCTTCCAAAGATAAACAGTCAACTTAGCAGCTGATAGAGACGCGTATATTCATGACGACCCGGTGACATTCGTATTTTAGTTTCCTCCCCGTTCGAGCAGTTGAACGGACGTCTCTGACGGCATGTTGATTTTCCAGCCGAGGGGCCTCTGAGGATCTGACCCTGCCTGCTTCCCCTCTAGTGTGCATGCAGATGATTACAGCTCAGACTCCTACATATGAAGAGCAGGTCTAAGAATAGCAAATGTTGCTGCTGGCTCCTTATCTCTGACAACACAACCAGAGAGGGGAATGTCCATCTGTACTGCTGATGGCAGGGAGGCGCTTCCTCTTCCACAGCATCCACCCGGCACAACACGAGAGGCCTCCTCCTTTTGTTTCATCGCAGCAATGTCGTCGCTGCTGCTCGTTAATCTCATCAAACACTTGTTTTATGTTCTTCATTTAGAGCTTCTTTACTCATCAGTAACTTTATTCTAAGCAGTAGTTTGAAAAAAGTCAAGGTTTAAAGTCCCCCGACCCTCAAAAATCACTTTAATTCAAGTTACTTCTCTTGGACGTTTGACACTAGAAGACTGTTTTCGTATTAGTCTGCTGATGGAGGAAGTTTCTCTGTACGAGCTGATTTTATGAATCACAACAAAGCCAGCTGTGGTCCAGCATGCAGCGTAGACCAGTGCGATGTGGAAACCTGAACCTCCAGGCCTCAAACACCGAGAGCACACGTCACAGTGACGTCAGAGACACCTTGTGTTCAACAGTTAAACTTTGGACACCAACAGTATTTACAGATTCATACATTCTGGATTAGTCAGGGAGGGAGAAGATGTGATTTTAAGATTTTAAACAGGTAATTGAACTTTTTGTGGAAAAAGCCATTATTATTCAATGCAGAGTGCGTTGATTATGTCTCAAACACACTGCATGTCATTTCTGCCGCTGGGGGTCTCTCAATGAAAAACAACTACAAAAGACGAGAGTTCGATGGTGTCATGAAGTAGTGAGGGATCATGGGAGTTGTTGTATTCATTGTTAAATAACCATCACTGCCGGTGAAAGTATGACTGTGTTCCATCCTGAGGAAGCACCATGAAAAATGGTAAACAACAGAGTGGCTTTGCCAGCTTCCTTCCTCGCTCTCTGATGTGTTCTTCGTGTTTCCCCTGAAGTTATAGCTGCTAGAGGGGTTAAAGAGAATATGATGATGATGATGACTATGGATTTCTCAGTGGATAATGTTAGTACAACTCAGCAAAAGATATAACAAACAACAACACGGACATATCATTAGCCTTTAAGTTGATTTACTGAATTTATTAGCAAACAGTGGCCTATTTATACAGCCAGCAAGCACAGAGAAACATTGACACTCATCTCATGTTTGTGTCCACTCAATGGATGTACATCTATATTTACTCTGCTTTTAGCTCTGGTTTTGGTCTCCACCAACTCCTGAGGGAAATATTTGGCTCTTTAGCTGCTAAATAGACATTAACTGTGTCTGCCTGCTGTTTGGTGCTGAGCTGATAGTGTACTCTGGGTTTGAAGACAGAAAACACAAACGCATCTTAAGCCATACTGAGGTGACAGAGGCAGACCGTGGGACTGATCTTCATCACATCATCCTTCAGTGAGATTTTGGTATTTTGTCCGAAAAGCTGCTCACAGACTCAACCTTTTGACAGTTTTATTTATTTATATTTTCTTCATCAAGTGCGTGATGCGTTCACTGCGCCACTCCAGTGTAGCTCCAGCTGGTAAACAGTCTGTCCCTCGGCACCCCTGCGGCTTTAATCCCCCTGCCTTGCTGTTTTATTGGCACTGTGTATCAGCGCTGCTTTACCAACACAGCGCTGCCTCAACCTCTGGCCTCTTGCCCACACTCAGTACTTCAGCATCTTTAGTGACTGACTGTGACTGTTAACTGACATCTCTGTAGACATTCATAATAACAGAGCTGAACGCTGGTGCTTGAGTACTAATAGATACTGATGATGAATATTAAATGTTAAAAACTGTCCTCTGCAGCTGCTCTCATTGGTGTTGTTACACTCAGTTAGCGCTGAAACAGCCAATTAGTCATCATGTGGACCTTTTTATTGAAGCTCTGTCGGTTTGCAGACGGTACAGCTGAATGGCCCTGAGACCTGAAACGATGAGTCGATCGGAAGAAAATCAGTCTGCTACAGTTTGTTTTTTAATTAATGGCTTAAACCTTTTATGAAGCATCGTCTCAGGTGATTGCTGCTTTAGTTTTATCACAGTTCACTGAATGTCTCTTCACTGTTGGTCCAACAAAACAATCTGAAGATGTCACTTTGTGGAATTATTATTTTCTGATATTTTATAGACTAAACTATTTATCAATTAATCAAAAAATCATCAATCAACAGGAACACAAACAGCAAAAACCAACAATCAAAAGAATTTGAAACTAATGAATAAAAGCAGTGAACCATCCAAGTGCAGTCCTTAAAGGTGGTCTGAGTGAGAATGACCTTTAGACTTGTTCAGGACGTCTTCCATAGACCCCATGAAGGGGAATATTTCATAACTCAGAGAAAACCTGATCCTCTCCAGGTGTAGGGTACATCTCTGAGTTGAAGCTGTACTGAAGGTATTTCAGATGTAGGCCAAAGGTTGAGTAAAAGAGTTTCTTTGCTGTTCGAGGGCCGTAAGCAGTGACCTGTCCTCGAGGACCGCTCAGCGTGGTCAGTGACATGCTGGAAAAGATCAGCAAAACATCTAATCTGCATATTAAGGGTTCGTCCAGCGAAATGACTTTCATGACAATATGCTGACACGGCGGGAAAGCTGCTGTCTTGTTTCTTTCAGTGTGTTTGTGTGTGTGTTTGTTTGTTGACACCATGAAGAAGAACCTCTGTTTTGATTAATGAAGAGTTTAACAAATCAAATGAAAGTGGGGAAAAAATAATCATCTGCAAATGAAGCGATAATGAAAAGTTATCTGTGCGCCTGCAGCTCTTAATGCTGTCTGGTCTTCTGCTGTTGCTGTGCTGCAGGTGCCTGGAGGCGTTCTGCATCTATGGCAGCGTGGGCCGCGTGGAGGAGCCTTATGTCAGCATCACCAGGAAGAAGCAGATGCCTCGCGGGGGTCAGTCTGAGGAGGTGGAGCGGCAGGTGGGGCAGGCGGAGGGGAAACTGTTTACACACCGAGCAGCCTTCGCCCGCACCTCTGTCATTCAGGCCTTCCTGGGATCTGCCCCCCAGCTCACCCTGCAGCTCTACATCTGTGTCCTGCAGCAGGGGGTGTCCATCGGAAGAGGTGAGGGGGTGCAGGTACTTTGATGTATAACCCTGATGGACTAAAGACTGGGAAAGATGTGGAACGCTCTAAAAACACCTGTTTGGAACATTCCACAGGTAAACAGGTTGATTGGTAACAGGTGATAGTATCATGATTGGGTATGAAAGGGGCATCCTGGAAACACTCAGTCATTCACAAGCAAGGATGGAGAGAGGTTATGAACACATGATTGTATACAGGATATTACTACATGGGCTACTTCATTAACCGCTGTCGGTAAACACGTTTGCAAATGATTGCATCCTGTTTTTATCCCCCCCGCCCCCCCCCCGTCACCACTCCACAGCTCCACTTATGATGTGGGCTGATCAGCTAAGTGCCATACTGGAAATAAGAGGATGGTGTTTTCATGAGTCAAAGTGGTGTTATGTAACTGCCTCTCTGATATCGAGGATGGAAAATGGTGATTCTCTCTGCCAGTTGGTGCAGATCTGGGGTCAGCCTGCCTCATTCTGTGTGTGTGTGTGTGTGTGTGTGTGTGTGGGAGCCAGTATTTCTATTCCTGAGAGAGATTTAGTAAAGGTTCACTCCAAGTCAGAGTAGGACATCTGGTCGTCGAATTAGGACAAAATAAAAGATGTTATAAATACATAAATCTTACTTTTGTGGCTCCTGGCTGCCTGACACTTCTATTTCACGCTTTCTGATTTAACAGCCTGAGTGTGATGAACATGAGCTTCAGGGCCTTAAAGGAGGGATTCACAGTTATTCAGTTAATCAGATCAAGTGGTTATCCTCCAAAGTTACACTCTTTTCAGTTCATTCCCTCTCTGTCTGAGGGAATCATGGAGTGAATTTTCTACTAAAACATCTAATTGATTAGAATAACTGCAACTAAAGCCTCATATTAACTTCAGATAATCTTTTGAATATAATTTGGCACAGAACGGTGGATTTTGTCCTCAAGCATGCACGAGGGGAGGGAATCCTTTAATGGCCAGTGTGAGCAGGAGGAACGATGCAGCAAGCCAAACCTATTGCATGTTTTATTTATAGTAACATAACTTTATTTATATGTCATGTAGAGACAAGTTGAGAAACCAGTTGAAAGTGCTGACATGTGTCTCATATCTGTCTGTGGAGTGTAAAGTTAGTTTGAAATCAATTTAAGATATTAAATTATTGACATTTTCAGTGATTTTCAGACTTATCAACTATATTTAAGCTGTATTTCTTACATTTGTCTGCTGTTATGTGCATAAATTAGGGTTTTTCCAGTACCTTTACTAGTATCAGAAATGCTCTGATCCAGCCTAAATGCTCTGGATCAGTTATCAGCAAGTATCTGAGTCTATGTCCAGATCCAATATCCTCCTGAGAACCAAGGGAAAAAAGGATCTTTCAATTGAATTTTTCTTGTGATTTCCTGCCTCTTTGGAGCTAAAACAACAACTCATAATTTAAGATAAGATGAGATAAGATAAGATATTCCTTTATTAGTCCCACAGTGGGGAAATTTGCAGTATTACAGCAGCAAAGTGGAGAGGAAAAAATATAGGGCATTAGTATAAAGGACATTAAATAGCAAACAAGCAATATAAACAATATAAACAAGGAATATTGAAAAATATGAACAATTTAAACAAGGGGAAATACAGAAAGGACGGAAAGAACCAGATCGCGGGTACAAGCGGCCGAAATGGGTTTCCTCAGGAGGGTGGCTGGTGTCTCCCTTAGAGATAGAGTGAGAAGCTAACACAACAATTTTACCATAACACAACAAAATCATAACAGGCTGACAAGAAAACAAAAATCCATTTATTTTTTTAAATGAAACTAAACATTTGGCCGTATCTTTTGTTGAACTACTGAACAAAATTGACATTATTAAACATTCGAAACATTATTATTATTTTTCCTAGCAAGAAGTTTAACTGAACTCTGACTCCAATTTTATGATTCCTGACATTTTCATAAACAAGAAAATATATGATTACCATAGTTAAAAAAAAACAATATCTTAACAATATTTGACTTATCTTTTCTCTTTTCCTGGCTTTTGCGTTTTGCTGCAGTCTCCATTTTGTCTCAGCATGAAAGCAACGTTCCCCTCATCCCACCCAATCACATGAGATATCATTGGAAAGGCCAGGATGTCCTCTACTGAGCACACCAGGACTTAGTAGGGAAGCTCAAATGAGTCAAAAGATATAGACCAAAACCAAATGTCCCCTACAGAGGACATAAATGAATAGGCTGGGTCTCAGGAGGATATCGCATCATTTATTAGCCCCAAAATGAGACCCTCCTACTTCCCAATATTTTTTCCAACATTGAACTGTTCTGTAGTAATATTTTGAGTGAGTCTAAAAAAAGATGTCCTTGGATCATTCTCCCTCTGTTTTTCAACGTCAGGCACACTGATGGTGATCTCCCTGCTGTCCATTGTGTACGGAGCGCTGCGCTGCAACATCCTGGCCATTAAGATCAAATATGATGACTATGAAGTGGACGTCCGGCCCATGGCGTACCTGTGCATTTTCCTGTGGAGAAGCTTTGAGATCGCCACGCGTGTGGTGGTCCTGGTTCTGTTCAGCTCCGTTCTGCAGCTCTGGGTCCTGCCCGTGGTTCTGCTTAACTTCCTCGTGTTCTTCCTCTACCCCTGGATCCTGTTCTGGCTGAGCCACTCGCCGTTCCCTGAGAACATAGAAAAGACTCTGACCAGGGTGGGAACCACCATCGTGCTTTGCCTGCTCACCTTCCTCTACGCCGGCATCAACATGTTCTGCTGGTCCGCTGTGCAGGTGAAACTCAGTGACCCGGACCTCATCAATAAGTCCCAGAATTGGTATCGCATGGCTGTGTATTACATGTTGCGTTTTGTGGAGAACGCCTCGCTGCTTCTGCTGTGGTACATCTATAAAACAGACTTCTACAAGTTCATCTGTGCCCCGCTGCTGGTGCTGCAGCTGCTGGTCGCCTACGGCATCGCCATCTTCTTCATGCTGGTCTTCTACCAGTTCTGCCATCCGTGTCGGAGGCTCTTCTCCTCCAGCATGACGCAGGGCCTTTGGAACTGCTCCTCTCTTCTCTGTCTCATGTGCAACTCTGCTTCTCCACAGAGCAGGCCGATAGGAAAGTCTGTGCTGGAGCCAGCGAGCCCCGGCTCAGACAAAGAGCCGGCTAAAGACAGAGCCCACGACACGACCAGTGACACCACGGACGACATGCCTAACGAAACAACGTATGACATAACGTATGACATGCTCAATGACACAATCTATGACACACCTAATGAAATGGGCAATAACATACACAGTGGAATCAATGGTGACATTAGCCACAGTGTGTCCTGCAATGCCACAATTCTTTGACGTGCCATTTGGAGGAACGACTCAAACTCCATCACACCCTCCGCAACCTTTTAAGTGCCACATGAATCCCTCTGTGAGTTGAGTTTACACTTCACATCCTGTTTTGAACCTTAGCATCATAAATCCATCTGAAACTCTGTCTCCTACACCTACATGGAGCCTTAACTGGCTGGTCAACATGCATGGTGTTCAGCTGCGTTAACCAGTGTGCAGAGGTGGTGCTCACCTCTCATCAGCCGTCATCCTGGACATCATTCTGCAGCCTTTAATACAAACTCATGGAACATCTTTAGTTTTGGAGACTATGTACAATTAATATGCTGCATTACTGATCACAAGGAGCCATGCATTTGAATTGATTGTATTTAGTATCTCTCTTTTGCATGGAGGTGTGCATGTGTGGAGCCTCACGAGGAGTAACTGTTATCCTGCAGGGGGGCGGCCATCTGTTTTGTACAGGGTTTTTTGTGAACCCTCCTAGTTTTATGGCTGCAAGCAATCGGCTTTTTTACTCCTTGCTAAGAGCTTTATCATTAATACGCGCTGCTTCTGTGATGTATTTGTGCTTGACGATGATATGTGTGTCTCCACACAGTTTAAGAGCCTGTTCGATCACCAGACACATTATTGTAAAGCACGGACATCCCCAAGCGTCACGTTTTTGCACGTTTACAAAGTGGCTTTGGTTAAACTGTTGAGCAGCAGCAGCTGTAGTGATGTGAAATGCTTTGGATGTATTTGTATTTTTCTAATTCACGCTTGTTATGTCTGTCAGCTTTGCGTCTGGATGTCTCATTAGTTAGAATATTTACACCGAGCGCACACACACGGATATCTAATTGAGAAATGTTTGGAATTGTATCAAGTATTTTTGCTTATTTTCAACCTTTTGATGTATAATTGTGTGAGAGAGGATGTCAGTGTTGTTTGTCTTTGCACTAACCATTTTTTGCAATGTATCTGCAGAGGAACGACAACCCTGGATATGCTCCCAATGTTTGTACAAATACCCTTTGAAGCCAAAAAAATATGAAAACCTTATTGTACACATCGATATTCTCAAACAGAGCAAGATAAAAGGCATTTAAAAGAAACTCCTACTGAAGAATCTAAATAAATTTATATTTATATGTGAATATTGCCAGTAGTTTCATTTCAAGCTAAGCAGTTTCAACACAGTCCTGCGCTGACCTCTAGTGGACGGATGCCTAAACTGCATTGTTTTTTCTTAGGTGGGACTTCTCAAATCGATGCTCACTCAGATGCAAAAATAACATTGTTCAATAATGACACCACTGTAGACTTTCCAAAAAATGTTTTTATCAAACAGCCTCAATGAAACCAACACACATTTTTACAGAAGAAGTCCAGGATTTCTACAGACAAGGATTAGCAAGAGTGGCTGTCGGGACACACGCTCTCATATCTGCACAGTCAAGGATGTAGATCAGTGTAGATCATTTAAAATATTAATGCCGACAAGGAAAGACATTTTACACAAGCAGTCAGGAACCTACTACAACACATCAAACAGTCGTTTATTAAATACCAAACTTTTTACAACAGCAACAGTTCAGTCTGTTTTATGTGGGAATGTAGTGAAGGAGACAAATGAAAACAAGAGTCGACAGCCATGCTAGCAGCTCTGTGTGGCTGTACTGCTGTGCTTTGAACTAAATGCTAAACATCAGTAAAATGTTCACCACGCTCGCCACCTTAGTTTAGTGTGTTAGCATGTTAAACATTTAATAATTAGCATTACACACATAATACAGCTGAGGCTGTTGGGAAATGCCATCAGTTCAGCAGATATTTGGTCATCAACAAACTGCAATTTTGATCTGAAGGTGGTGCTTGATGAAAAGTCAGTCATTACAATTTATCCTGAGGGGGGGCTTGAATGTGTGTAGCACATTTCATTGAAATCCACCCAGTAATTGTTGAGATATTTCAGTGGAATGACTGACAGACAAAGCCATACACAGAGCCTTGCTGCAAGAAACTAATTAAGATCTACATATTGCACAGATTACAACACCTGGGACATATGAAGAAAATGTTCAGCCTCAGCATGTGTTGTGCATGTGCGATGTCTGAAGTATTGTTTCTTAACAAAGCACTGCTTCAGGGTTGTATTCTGACCTTGGTCCTTACAAAGCAACATTTTCTCTCAGTCTCACCAACGCAGGCCGTCGACTCACAAACAACAACTCCTTCCCTGAAGTTATTTGAGCCTATGTGGAGAAATTAGCTACACGTACATGAACTTCTACCAGAGGGTTTCGTCAGAGGGTCTTCATGGTCACGGTGCCATTTCAAGCTCCAGATGTGACGGTGTTCGAGCAGAGGGCAGCTCTGTGCTGCCGTCACAGTGCCACAGCAACAGCAAACACACTGACCACACAGTACATGGTGCGATTCTCCCACCTCACTGTGCAGCTTCCTGAAAGACAAATACACAGGAGACGTTACACAGCGGTCTACGTCAAGTTTCTAATCTGGCTCTGGTGAAAAGTTCTAATGAGATTATATATAAAGTGCATTTCTGCACAATTTATTCAAAGATTTGAACATAACGCAGTTACTCAAACCAAGTAATTACAGCTGGAACCACTGATTTTGACTTTAACCAGAAATGCTTGTGTGGCAGAAGAGACTGATCTGTTTGGATGTAATTTATACAGTGCACATACAATTAAAAATAATAAAAAAACATGTAAAATACCAGCAGTTATAGCGTCATCAAACAGTCCAGTTATGATCGACTGGGAGTAGTTTGCACTTTTACTTTTGAAAAACTACAATTTTATTTCCATGAGATTTAGTCACAAGTTTAAATTTGTATTTTCAGGTCACATGTTGGACTGTTCCATCAAAGCTAAAATTGCTCTCTCACCATCGGTGGCCGTGTCCCAGTAGCAGGAGTTGGCTGTGTGCAGACCGGCGCCGCTCTTCTGCATGATTGTACAGTTTACTGTGAAACATCATAGAGCAAGGTTACTGAATCACATTCAAACTCTACATGTCAACATCATGTCCTGTCATCTGGTGTTACTGCATATGACGGGCAGTGAGTTCACCTATGTATTTGAATGGCCGTCCCTGTTTCACCAGGTGAGTCAGGGAGTGCTCCACGATACTGGCCGTCCACTGGTTCACTTTGCTCTGGTTATAATCTGTTCCACCAATAACACCTTCAATACACTGAGACAAGACCACACACAGAGAAAGAGTCATGTACACTGTCATCACATCAAAGAGTGGATTTATGATAAAACGGTTCATTCAGGAATAAAAAGGTACCTCTTTAACTGAGATACTGGCCTCGTCAGAACTGAAGACAACCTGCAGGACAATAAAACACAGTCAGTCTGTTCAGATGACATTTGACAGGGCAAAGTTGAATGATCATAGAGTTTACATCCATGGGTGTGACATACGGTGCATACACAAACACAATTACATTACAGCAAAAGTAAATAATGAGAATATTCAAAATNTGTGTGTGTGTGTGTGTGTGTGTGTGTGTGTCCTGGGTCAGATCCCGGGACTGATCCCGGCCGGGTTGTTGTTATTATTAATAGTAATAATAATATTAGTGTGTGTGTGTGTGTGTGTGTGTGTGTGTGTGTGTGTGTGTGTGTGTGTGTGTATCCCGTGTCAGATCCCGGCCCGGGTTGTTAGTGTGTGTCCCGGGTCGGACCCGAGTAAATCGCGGGTCGGATCCAAGCGTATTTAAGGTTATTTAAGGTTATTTATTTAACATGGAGAGTGCACAACTGCTGTAAATGCACCACAGTGGCTGAAGTCTGGGGACAGATCATCACCCTAACACACAATATCTAAGTAAATATATGCATGCAGTTTGATAAAAAAAAAAAAAGGGAAATTTAATGTTAGCAAAGACAAGACGATACAAACATAATAAAAGGAAGAAAAGAGGCACAGGAAAGGTAAACAAGGTGTATGTAAGGTCCTCTTATTGTGTCTTATTATGTTTCCACCCCGCCTTTTCCCAGGAGATGACCAACCCATTTATTTCAGAAACATACAGTGCTATTAAATAAACTGTCACTCTGCAGCAGAGCGGGCTGTTCCTCCGGCCATAAACACAGAAATACACTCCCCCAGAGCATCTCAGCAGGGAAATCCATAATACATAATGTACCACCGGTGACAATGAGGAGTTTCCTGTACCCGTTCGGAGCCAAGCACTGCACCTGATGACCCAATTTAATTGGTGTGTTTCACAAAAAACAACAGGAGTCCAAGTTTGGCAGAAACAATTGTCGCATTGTGAAAAATAAGCCTGTTTGTGAGGATTGCGTGTACGCCTCTCTCTCTCTCTCTCTCTCTCTCTCTCTCACACACACACACACACACACACACACACACACACACACACACACACACACACACCACGCCCCCTCCTGTCGGGAACACCCTGGCTGTGGATCAGTGCCTTCAGACGGTGCCGAGGCGCGCCGACACATACACTCTCGCACGGACCCTGATCCCCGGACTGACGGTGCAGCCCATCGCCGGCTCCTCACCGCTGTCCGCAGGCTGCAGGTAAGACACCGCCGCTCTGCAGGTCAGCCGGCAACACGCCGGGACACCAAACACTACCGCGTTTCCTCTGGCATATGGCACAGCCAGCCGCTGCCGCTTGTCTCCCACTTCATAGTATATTTCATTTGTGTCTTTTCCTTCCCGTCGGGGGGGCGGGGGTTGCTGTCTGTCCACCATCACGACCACGACCCCGGAGAATTAGTCACACATCAATGGGACTAGACAGCCCACTTCACGGATAAAGTTAGGCGCGTTTGGGCAGGTGCAATGCAGCAAAAGGCTCCTCTTGTCGTTTCCAGTTGCCTCCGCTGGATTCGACGGTAGATTAACCTGCAGTCAGCTCAGGTAAATTGAATCACCTGCTGTGAATATGTTGCATTAATTAACTTCATCTGCAAGAACCCAGACGACAGCGTCATGTAATGATATAGAGGGCAGTAGTTAGACAGGGAATACGGTGGTTTAGATCAACTGATCACCTGCATTTTACAGCAATGATAAGAAGTGACTGAGAGAAATCACCTTTAATATGTGTGTGCCTCACGGCTGATAATTAATGATGACCTTGTGTGTGATGGTTTCCTGTGGAGTGAACGGGACATCTCGGGGCTTTTCAGGACAGACTGGTGTTTCTGGAAAGGCTCACAGTAATAGTCTCAGGATGCTGCCGAACGTGTGCAGGGCTGCTTGGTTTCCTGGCTCAGTGTTCAGGAGCAGGACCAGAGAGGTGTAAAGTACTCTGCTGGGGTTTAGCCTCAGATTAGTCGGTGTTCTGCTTGTGTTTGATGCTGCCACTCACAGCACTTGTGGGGAAAATAGTGATGTGAGGTGTGAGATCCAGTTAAAGATGAGAGGAAAGGGGAAGCAGCTTATGGGAGATGGCTGTCAGCGGTGGGATTTGAAGCTTCTATCAGGAACCAGCAGTCCTGATAGGAAGGTTTACATGATGTATACATTACACAAGGGCTGAAGGGCTGATACGTTTGATCGTTCAAGTCATTTGCAGCTGCATTATAGTTCATTAATGATTTTTTTTGAGCAACTGATTAATAGTCTGTTCTAGAAAATGTCAGACAACAGTTGAAAAAGCAACACATTCGGTTTACTGTCAAATAAGACAGACAAAAGCAATACATCTTTGCAAGTTAGAAGATACAGATTATGAGAGGAACAAGAGAATGTTTAACAAACAACCTGAAGATTAGTCAGTTCTGTATATCAGTATGTCAATTTGTTCTGCAGTGATTTTCACAATTGATCGATCAACAAATTCTTTCAGCTCTAAATCAATGAATTATCAGAAAAGTGTGGAAACGATGTGTGTTTTCATCGACCACCAGACCATTTGAAGCGACAGAGAAAAGCAGTTAAGTTCAAAATAGTGGACTAATTCAGTATCACAGCTCACTCTTATTTACTGTAGTTATTTAGCATCAAGTGGTACACTTTCATTCGACACTTTAAGCAGCTAATGTACTCTGAATTTACAAAAGCCAATTCAGTGTAGCAGAGTGGCTATTAGCCCTGTCAGACAGGGTGGCTGCTGGCCAAAGTGGCTACTTACACTGACAAAACCGGTGTTTTCTGTCAGTCATCAGTCTTGAGCCTGGCTGGCAAACGTTAAGTCTGTGTGTTCAAGGGTGGAAACAGCTGTGAATGAAAACAGTGCAGTTGTACTAACGAGTAAAAATAACACCCATGAGCTAATATATTATCATCAGTTTCATTATGAAGCCCTGGAAGGGGATGTATTATTAAAGTAAGCAGTCTCTTGAAGGTTTGCATAGAGTATGAGCTTTCCTTCGAGTGTCAGCGAGAACCAAGACTTTAACATCCCTGACAAATTTTACATCACTGTTCTTTTTTTTCATCAACAACAAGCCTTTGCTGTGTAAGATATCCGGCTTTACTATAATTTGTCATAGCGACGCTTCCCTAAATTGGTTCATTTGGCTCCTATGAGCAATAGATGCAGTATCTGCTGAGGCTGTTTTATCACTGTCACTGGGAGAACGCCTCCCTAATGCTAACCGAGGTCTTATAGAGCTCCCACACTGAAGGCTGGAGGGGGAATAAATGGGCGCATGAGGGGGGAGAGAAGCCAGAGAATAGAGGGATTCCCTGATTTCTCTACACGCAGGCAGCAGCTCATCCAGTGGAGCAGAAAGAAGCCCTGGGGAGTGCAGTCACACAGCATTAGAGGTCTGCATCTGCAAGATCTGGCAAGGCAGAATAGAAGTGTGTGTGTGTCTGTCTGTCTGTGTGTGTGTGCAGGCACATACATTCACACATATCCTTATTATGGCAGGCACTTCTGTGACAGGCTGCAGCTCATGGTGCCAGACTGATATGCTGTGGCCTACAAAACCAAAACGCTCTGCATATTCGGTCACAACTGAGTTAAGACGGGAAGTTTTTGGCGTTTGTGTTACAGTACAAAAAAAAGATCATACCATAGAAATATAGAATTTCCATGAAAACAGCATGTAAAATTTGCAGTAGCTAGAAAAGTGAGCTGAGCTGTATTTTGTCAGACAAAAACAGCAAACTAGACAGCTAAAACATGAACGCCGTATCAAGTGGAAGCTAGCTGGTGATGTACAGCTACACATTTATCTGGTAGGTACTGCATTTTTAAAGGATTGCGTAGGTTCGATGGAAATAATGAGCAGGTTTCTGGCCAGCCTGAAAACTTAAAACCCCTTTTGGTGACTGTAACAGCACCTCCTCTGTCTCTTACATAGATCTTTTTAACATTGTCCACTCAGAGCTGCAACAAACAAATGTTATGGAGATGCACTTCTAGTTTTCTATTAAAATGTGAGCCAAATTGAATATTATTACTACTTTACAAGACCATCTGCATGATTATATCCAGACTAACTCTGATGACCTGAGCGGCTGTAATAAAGCTCATCTATGCTGCTGCATTGAATAACGTGTGATCTCAGTAGTGCCGTGTTGTGCGGGGTTTCCCTGCCTCCCACTCGCTGATGCCTCTCCATGGCTCTCTAGTGTGTGCGTTTGATATGCAGCATATAGCCCCATACAGCCTCAGAGATACATCGTCCCCATTCAGTCAGGTCGCAGCGAGGCAATCAGTGGAAGCCCGTCCACACAGCAACACTGCAGATGTGGGAGGGGGGAAAAAAACACCTTGAAAGCAGAAATGCAATTTGGAGGCAGTGCTGAGAGGAATGACTCAGTTGAGTAATAGATTGCTGGTCAGGCTTCCCTAAACCTCTAATGTGTATGGGCACATGCCGCTGTGGGCGCTCTGATGTTGATCTGAACCTCTGAGGGGGACTGTGGGCCGTGATGGGATGATGGGACACTTCACACTGCAAATCAGGCAAAGGTGTGGATGTTATCTACCAATGCCAGCATCTTGACCAGGGTGTGCTGTGTGGAAAAGTCAACAGAGCCGAGTGCAGCCTACATCAAACATAGACATTAATTAGATGCATTGTTAGCAAGTCGTGCTCATCAAGGTGTTTAGTCAATAAATAGATGTGAACAGGTTAAGACCAGCTGTAAGGACATCACGGTGTGTAAGGAACCTACTGAAACTAGAGTCACAGCCTCAGTGTTATGCAATGATAAACATTAAAACCAACAAGTTTGGACTGTCAGATGATTCAGTTCAGTGGAATATTTTTGCACTGATGACGCTGATTTGGTTATTAATTGATGATGATAATCAAAATGTATTTTAAACGTTTCATTTGAATTAAAGATTTAGATGAATTTCAATATAAAAGTTCACTGCAGACATCAGAAATAGTAGTTTGATAAAATATTCTTGACTGAAGGTCCACTTACTGTTGTAGCTTTTTTCAGAGCAGTCAACTGTGACATGCAGTCAAAGGCTTCAGAAAAAGCTTCTGTAATAAGTGGAACAAGTCAAGAATATTTTGTTTGGATTATTAAAATAAGATTTGAAAAAGACACAGACATAATTATGTAATGAAGCAGAAATATAATGATATGTATGAGTAAAAAAGCGAATGCAAAATGGTATTATTAATTATTAATTAATAATATTTATTAATGGCTTATTCATTCACACATGAGAGCTGTCAGCATGTTTTATCTTGTGTGTTTAATCTGTACAAAAACCAAAAAGAACAACTAGTGCCTTTACTGGGGGTTGTGTCAGACCTTCTGACAGATTCAGGCTAGCTGTTTCCCCCTGTTTCCAGTCTTTATGCTAAGCTAAGCTAACCATCTCCTCACTCCTGCTTCATATTTAAGTGGATTTCCTAAGAAAAAGTCAAACTTACTTAAAGTACATGACGCCTGCACCTGAACTCCATGTTAATCTTCGATTAAAGCCTTTAGGTAATGGTTTGTTCTCCATCAGATCAAAATGAGTGCTCTTATCAATACAAGGTACAGAGACACATACTTTATGATATCATTACAGGTGGAGACCCACAGGCATATAAAAAATGAATAAATCACATAATCTTGAGCGTTGATCGTTTGTTTCAGTAGAATTTCTTGTTGACCTCACCCATATTTGTAGAAACGGGCAAAGTCCACATTGAAATGTCTGTATTCACAGCGTTGCTTCATACCACTGGGACTCGTCATAGTTTTGCCTGCTAAGACACAGAAGTTGTCCTTTTGTCTTTGACGTAGATGTCTCTTGAAGAACGTTTGGGTTGCCAGATTGTAAAAATGGCTTTTTAGAAAGTGGGAAACCATGAATATTTATGAATGACTTAGCCATGCTAGCGGCATGACACTCGGGATTGCGATGTTAGGCTATATTTACTGGTTCAGTCTAAAAGATGAAACTCTTGAAGTTTTGTACAGACATTCATGGTCGTCAGATGATAAATTGTCCTGACTTTGATGATCCTATGACTTTACTTTTAGTGCCATCATGGGGTTGAGACAGGTACTTTTGAGTGAGCTTTCTCCTTTGGATAAATTATCCTTTAACTTTGGTGAATTTTAAATCTAGAGCCTTCAGCAAGCCTCAGTTGGACTATGTGTTTTATGTTAATCAGCAAATGTTCACAAGGCCATTTTTCCAGCTTATTTCTAAACGGCGCCTTATTAAAGAGAGGTACTGAGGAAGCAGCTAATTGCAGAGTCTAAGTTTCTAGAGCATCAGTGAACTTTAAACAGACAGTTTCACCTACGTGAGAGAATTCATTAATTGTTTCTGGCTGTGCTGAGACACAGATCAGGATGCCCTTTGTGTCATAATGTTGTGTCTTCCAAATGTTGGTGGTTTCATGCTGTTTTTTTTAATTGATGCAGTTGTTTTGGCTAAAAACTAGGATTTTCCTCAAACATGCAGGATGCTGAGCACTCACATGTAGGAGTGAACATTTTGTTGATTGGACTTTTATTTCCGTATGTGAATGAACGTCACAAGCAGCTGAAAAGAGAGATCAACAGCCCGGCTACTGATCAGTGTGGTAGAAGGTTGACAAGTGGATCCTTCTGCATGCTTTTCTCACTTGATTCTACAGATCCACCTCTCTAACAGCAGCTTGTCTTTGCTACGAGCTCTTAATTCATCGATCTGGCCCACCCAGACACCTCTCTGTCCTCCAAACACTGAATTTCATTGTGCAGTCCCCCCCGTGTTCCCAGCTACGCTAATGTAGTGGCACACAGCGTAATGAAAACAAAATGACACAGGGCTAATCTAAAAAATAAACCATAAGCCATTAGCATCCACTCAGCTTTAAGTTACACATGCTGTTCAGTTGCTCTGATTAATGGTAACACTGCTGTGAACGCACAAACACAAACACACAAGCGCTTTCAGAGGATTCCCTTGTCTCCATTAGCCGGTAGTGCACTGAAGAGACAAAGTGCACTAAAATGTGGCAGGCAAGCAGCTGTTAAACAGGAATGAGTACCATGAAATATTCAGCCATGTTGGTGAAAAGAGAAGGAGCTGTTTATAACCCCAGCGTCTCTCCCTCTCCCTCTCCCTCTCTCTCTGTGTGTGAGGGAGAAGCAGCGGCAACAGAGGCCACGTTTGAAACTGGGTTAATGAGATCCAGCCTCGATCTAAAAACCTCTCATCTCTTGTTCTTTAAGTGCTCATAGTAAAAAAACAGAAAGGGTTTCGCTGTGGAAAGTTTTCCTGAAAGGGGCATATCATAAATGATCAACGACATACATGATCCCTCTGTTTTAGCCTTAGTTTTATCTGTTGATAATCCCCCTAAAGATCTGTTTCCCTGCGTTTTCTTCAGGAGCAATGTCTTCTAGCAGTGAAAGTTGTTCATTTGATTCCCTACAGCCAAAGATTTCATATACTCTGCACTGAGTATGTGTGTGTTTGTCCAACAACCAGACTGCCTGCACTTGAACCATCTCACACTTTCTATCGCCAGCCTAAACAGTGCCAGATCTGTGGAGAAGATGGCAGACTGTGGTGTGGAATTTGGACCGTTTCACTGTTGTTTTCAGTTTTGGCAGAACATGTTAGCTTGTTTCACACTGCAGACATGTGAAGAGCTGATTATGCTGAGGATTGAGGGAGCAAAGGTCATCGCTTGTCTTTGGCGTCTCTGTCACCTGTCGCACAGAAGCTCTTGTCTCGTGTAATTAATCACATTAAGAAACAAGTAAGCTGGGGGGGGTTACAGTACATAAGCATTCGGAATTGAATTTGAATTATTTTGATTTTTGCTGCAGTGCAAAAATGTGTCAGAGGTCTGTTATTTTAAACAGGTAATTGTCTTAAGAGAGTGATTTTCCTTTGCTATTGTCATCAGTTGGTTTGCCTCCGATTGACTATTTAAACGTGACACAGTTTACAGTGGAGAGGCTGAATCCTTTGCATCATGCTTCATGCCAGCATGGCTCCAGGGATGGCTGTGTGGGTGATCGTCCTCTGCGTTGGTCCAGATGAAATATCTGAATAACTATTGGATTGATTGCCATGAACATTACTGCAGACTTCTATGTTCTTCGCCTGCAGAGTAACACACCAGGAAGCAAAGATTATTTTCATTTGATGGAGAGCAAATTTATTGGAGAATGCAATATTTACAGTAAGGATTATATCAACTTAAATATTTATGATGCTAGAAAAGATTTCACAGGGCCCAAAGAATAGGTAAAAATGCTGCTGCTTGGAAGGATGTGTGATTATCACAATTTACGTGATGCACAAGGCCGATGTTGGTAATCCAACGATGCCCACAGGGTGAATTGTGATAAAGTGTTCTCCTGACTTTTCATCATCCTTCAGCCAGTCAAAATGTATTCAGCATGTATTATGGCCAAATAGCTGCAAAACATTCACATCAGCATCAGCTACACTTTGTGTTTAGTGCTAATTAGCGAAATACTTGTTAACACTCTAAATGAGATGGTGACCATGGTAAACATATCTGCTAAACATCCGCATGTTAGCATTGTTTTTGTGACCAAGATAGCATGCTGACGTTAGCGTTCGCCTCAGGACACCACTATGTGCCAAATCAAAGCTGCTAGCTTGCCTGCTGGTTCTTATGGCAGACAGTCACTGTATGGACAGACTGAGCCTGAAATTAACCACAAATTAGTCACCATGGCCTAATTTTAGACGCAGGCAGAATTTAAGCCACATCACTTGTTGTTTGATGTTTGTTTGAGGGGTGCTTGTTAGTCTCGTTATTATCTGCATTGCATGAAGGCTGCAAAATGTGGAAATTTTCCTCAAAGCAGATTTTGAATGTATTCTAGAAAATACTGGCTTTATGCAACAGTGATCACTACTACTGCTCTGTGTTTTAGCCGCTGCACGAGGAGGCAAAAATCTTGAACGCTCTCTTTTTCATATTTCTCACATGTCGAGGTTTGCTTTAAGGTGTGCTGTGCAGACTTCCAGAGGGAGGAAAAACAAATCTTCTCAAGGCCAGAACGCTTAGCCCACCTTGAGGTCTGACCACCTGGCTGTCTCGCTTCTTTCCCACCCAAAGTCCACATTTGCTTCTGTCTTCCTTGTAGTCTTTTACTCCACCAGTCACACCCAACACACCGGAACACAGCCGACTGAACCAAACGTCCGTTTTCTGTCTCTGCGTTGCGGCTCTGTTTGGAGGAGTGGCAGCCTTTTCCTGAGCCCACACTGCCCTTTCCTCTTAATTAGTGGGTGAAATGATACAAACAAGCTACCAATGTGAGGACAATGAGCAGCAGTCAGATAAGAACGATGCAGGAGAGTTCGGTGAAGGTGAAATCAGGCGAGCAGGAAGTGGAAGTATTGGGAGTGTAAGAGAGGACAGCTGACAGGGGGCTTTGGATGAGGTTTTCAAAGGCACTAAATCTGTTGGTTTGTTTTTTTTCCTATTTTCTGCTCCATTGAGCCCTGCAGGGGAGTGAGGAGGCCTGCAGACTTGATAGGTCATTACTGAATAGGGCTCCTCTGAGAATTGTAATGTTATGGTGGCTGTGACATGTGTGCTCCATGGCTGTAAGGGCAGTATTTTAAATGTTAGTCATGGTTGGGCAGGGATTGCTTTAAACTGGTCAAACACAGAAAACTATATATGAAATTTTGATAATTTCATATATGGTTGTGTAGTTGAATCTACAGCAATACATCATATTTCGTTCAAAAACAATGAAAATGAAGTGCTGTGGAAGTATAAAGTGATACTTACTTATTATTTACATCCCACCACAGCTGGAAGGCAACATGACAGCAATGTGTGTTTCAAGGTTTCCACATGGGTCTGCTGTTGTGTTGCCTCAGATTTGTTACCTGCACTTTTCTCAAGGCTTCAGTTTGCTTCAGACAAAGTGCTTGTTTGATCGAAGAACAGCGTCTGAAACCTCCTTCACCCACTCTTTTCTAGTTGTTCCTAAGGACCACACCTGAAGGCAGGGTACCAAGTCGGATGTCATGAGGAGATAATCGTTCAAACGGAACATTCTTTAGGTGGAGGTCTCTCTTCAAAGGGTTTGTTGTGTCACAGGCAAGCTGATGTAAACAGTTGTGTGAAGAATGAGCATGAGAGAGGAACTTCAAACCCCACTATTTTCTCACCTCCAGAGAGATGAGTAATCACTGCATGAAGTGGGGGTGAATGTTAGATCGAGATTGTCGAATGCAGCTCCTCCGATTTTGACTTGGGAAGGCTGTGTGTGTGTGTGTGGGGGGGTCTCTGACATTATTCCACCACTGTACACCATCAGTTGAAGCATGCTGACACCTTGCATCTGATCATTTCTGAATCAAACAATTCAACAATAACCCTCTTTGGTAGAAATGTAAGGATCTGAAAGAATGTTTGATTTACTGCTCTATCAAGAGGCCTCAGAGTACTTCACCCCTGGTGTCCAGAGGTAAAAATAAGATCAGTCTTGGAGAACTGACAGACTCCCCTGATAATATCGAATGAGAAACGGCATTGACTGAGACTTAAACATCATTTTGCTTCCTTGCTGTGATTCTATAAGACGTTATTATAAAGCTGTGTGAGATGCAATGATGTTTAAGCTTTTGGTATTTGACTCCATGTGGCATGCTGTGTTGAGATCTTCTCTGATACCACATGTGTGTTGAAATGAACTTAAATTCATCAAAGCAAAGATTAACCTGAAGTTTCTCCATCACCCTCTCCAGGTGTGTGGAGCTGAGGAAATGAGCAGGATTTGAACTAAAGCTTTCTTTTTGAATTCTCAATGCAACCTCTTCTGTCACTTTTCATGTCTACAAACGAGCACAACACCATCAATGACTTCCAGCAGAGACTGTCGGGAAGTGTGTGATGTTATCCCCATCTGAGCGATTATCGTGTTTCACCCCGCTCTATGACAGCCGCCTTTTCACCTTGGCTTCAAGTGTGGCCGTACAGAAAAAAGCTATAAACACGTTTGCCTTCAGACACATGAACATGTTTGTTGCCAGCGTTCCCCAACCTTCACAAAATCATCCTCCTCTCCTCTCCTGCGCCAACTCTTGGTCTGAGCATGAGAATGTGCAGACAGCCAGTTTAGAGATTAGATCAAAGGATCGGCCACTGCCCTGGGCGAATCTTTCAGCTACAGTTTGACATCGCCACCCTCTCCGTAGACTTATAATCAGAGACAGAAGGCCAAATCTGGCAGGGACTGACTGCTAGACACCATTATGCGTAGTGTCAGGCTTGACGGAGGTGAGTTATTCATATTGGTGTCTAATGTTGCTTCATTACCTTTGAGTCAACCAAGTAATTAAGGTTTCAAATTGGATTCTGATTGACAAACCATGATGGGCTGTGTTTCAGCAGAGTTACTGCCACGCAGAGAGACCAGAGGATGAGGAGGAGTGACGGGAATATTTGCAGACAGGTCCTTGCTTGATTGGCATTGACATGGACAGTGTGTCTGACAGGTTTCCAGGCTGAGAGAGAGGGTCATTAGTGCACTGTGGTGGTGCAGATATGTAAGCTGCCCTGAGGTGTATGTGTCAGGGGGGTGGAGTATGCCTCTAGAAAATGAATGTAAGTCTATGTAATGTCCCCAAAAACGATGGAAATACAACTGTGTGTGTGACAGACGGAGAGGCCACCACTTAAATGAAAAATACACCCAGGCAGGATACTTTCCACTCAGACAAACATGTCATGTATCATTGAAGGTTTCGTCTCCTCCTCTTAACGGCCAACCCTGTGCATCTTCCCAGAAGCCTCCTCAGTCCCCTCCAGCATGCCAGATCTCATTTGGAGCTCTCTGTATAGACAATGGCTGCCTATTGATTTCACCTCGCTGTGAACACCGGCCCACATCCGATCTCAGGAAGTGGATTACATGCAGGGAGATCCACAGCTGTGATAGCATTTTGAGTTACAACAGCATCCATATGGATCTTTGTCAGAATCTGCTCTGCGCTCTGCTGTAAAACACACGAAGCATGAGACAGATACTGTGTGCTTGCTTACTGCTTTATGAAGAGCATTCTCAGCCTGTCGTAGACTCACTGCTGGTAAATTGGATTGGCCTGACTCTCCAGCAGAAATCTCAAGAGTTTTGTGCTTCATCTCTTCCTCTTACTTATAAAAGCAATTGAATTTTATGTCTGCTGACTGTTGCTGCACTTTGATCATCACCACATCTGTCATCGTCGTGATATTTCCCCGTGAATCAGTTAGGCCATTTAACACCCTGCCTGGCCGTGAAGTCCACTTTGTTCTGCTGTGATTCTCTCTGTCACTGAAGCCAGTGGACAACAATGATGGTGTTGGCTCATGGAGCATCGTTTTTTGGGGTTCACATGTAAACGCAGGGATCCTGTAGTCGTTCTCTGCAGCAGTTAATCAAGAACAGATTGTTTTATCTTTGATCCAATCAATGAGATATTAAAGCTACAGCAGTCAACATTTCTATATTAACAGAGGATCAAATGTGTCAGTTTATTATTATTATTATTATTATTACCCCAAGTGCTGTTTTAATTTTCTAAAACAGCGTGGCTCTTTAAGCAGCCATTCCTTTTGTTAAGGACTATTTCTACCTGCGGAGTAATACACATTTGGTGGTCTTTTGAGTGTTTACTGAAACAGGATGTGTATGTGGGATTCTGTGGTACAGATTATTATGAAGCAGATAACAGTCCAGAGAGTCACAGCACTGGTGTAAGCAGTGTGTCATTATTGACCTTTGTTGATGAATAATTAATGTTTTCTACACTTGAAGCATGTCTGCCAGTGTGTGTGTGTGTGTGTGTGTGTGTGTGTGTGTGTGTGTGTGTGTGTGTGTATGCATGCACCATATAAAACCCTGCTTTGGCTTGCTGTACCTGAGTTCTTTGGCTGAGTTGAATGGATATGCTGTTTTTTAATGGTCACTAGAGAGGGCCCCTGCCAGTCATCATTACTGTCTAGTGCCCTCTGTGTCACATTAATGATTCAGGAGGAAAACATACAGCATCCTGTGACTTACCACAGGGGGATTTTAGGGTTTTACAAAAAAAACAACAGAGCTTAGCCATGAGGCATTACAGACTTTCGACCTCAAGAAAGGCATCTGGACACAGTAAGGGTTTTTACAGACTTGTGCAGCTGTCTCTTACATGGAACTGGCAATTTGCATGAAATATTAATGACCTGGACACGTTGCTCTTCACACTGTAGCCACCTCTGTCATCACTGTGTGGTGGTATACATGCTAGAAAATGCAGTGCCTTGGGAAATTACCTGGAAAAACATCAGCCTCCCAGGAGATGAAGAATCTGCTGATACAAGGTGAAGGAGTTGCTGTGTGATTCACTCACTGTATCAAAAAAGGCAAAGATCTGTGCTGCTCCTCAGCCGAAGTCGAAGCGGATGAATTTTGAAGAGGATAGGATGACCCACATTTCTGCAGAAATACACCACACACCAGAAAATGTTCTCTCAACCTTGTTCATCCCACTTTAAGTCTCGCACACAAAGGTTTTGTAACCGCATTTACACAGAGTGAAAGGTGCATGATGTATTCAGAGCTTCTGCACCACTTAGATATTTTTGCCCTGCTGCTGAGATCTCATTAAAGTTCAGCTGTGAAGAGTCATCAAGAGGGAGAAATACGAGCTGTTTCCTGACCAGCTAAGTGGCGGTGGTTTAGCCGAGGTACTTCAGTTCAATGCTTTGAACGTCAGTTTGATTCATAGAAAACAATTTCAGCACCTGGTCTGTTGACTAGCTGTTCTTCTGATCACATGACATGGTCCTCATCAGCGGGTGGAGCTCGCCCAATTGTCATGAACTTGTCTATGACTCTAATGGAAATGGATCAGAGGAATGGAACGGAAGTTTGAGCGTTGAAAGCTTATTTTGGTAAATTAAGTAGTAAGTCGTTAATTATTTGTCCAGATGTTATGAAGTTGTAGATGTTCACATTACCATTTTTTGAGCACTTTTCTCTTCATTTCAAAGCAGAAGGAAAAAATCTACAAATCTGTGACAACCAACTCCACCTGCTGATGAAGATCATGTGATGTGATAGAATCTCAAGATTATCTACTGAACAGACCGTTTGTTGACATTGTTTTAGTGGGATGGGATTTTGTCTCCATTTGCTATATTGTGATATAAATCAATATGGGAAAGAATTATTGTTGTAATATTATCATATTTGTTGAGGTTTTTTCCCCATAATCTCTTAGGCATGGAGAAGATTTTTGCTCCTGTTTTGTTAGCCAACCAATGAAGAAAGACAGACAGGCAGAGGCAGAGATTGAGGGGAAGGGCACGATCCTCTCGTTTCATGAATGAACTTGGATGTGGGTGTATACTCGCACAGAAATTGTGTTATGTGCAACTTAATTCTCAAGAAATCAAATCACACTCACAAAGACTTCCAGTTACAGTTCAGGATTCCAGTCAGCAGCAAATTCCAGCTTTCAGAGCTCTGACAATCACTGCTTTTGCTTACACTGTATTGTATTATATTACAATGTCAGTTCAGTACAAGGTAGAAAAGGAGACCAGGAGAGGACAGACATTCAAACTTTTTAATACCATGTTGAGATTAAAGTATGGCACAATGTAACAATGGCCTTAAAATGATCACAGAGGTAGTTAACTCCTATGTGGCACATTGTGAACAAAGCTGCTTTTTAAAGGATGAAGCTGGAGTTATATTTGATATTGTTTATGAGCAAATCCCATGAAAACTCTGAAACATACAATGAGTTAGTCTCTCGGTAAGTCTGACTTTCCTACATTGTCTGCGGCTCTAAGCACTAAGTCCATTGGTTGCCACTGAATACATAACTCTTTAAAAACGCTCAGAAGTCTAGTTTCATTTTTTAAAATAGGCTCTGTAACTCCCTTGAGCAGCTGGACAAACAGGAGTAAACAGCATTTTTTGGGGGGGCTATTGTCAGCCAGACTGGGTGCTTTAGACAGTATTTGCAACAACAGGATGGTGTATGTGATTGACTTAAAATAACATACAACACCCATGTTGATTGTGCTAAAGGCACCTGTCATCCAGTGCAACACTGCTGCTCACCGATGTGTTTTTAATGTTCTTTTGTGGTCTGTGACACAGAAATAAATTGTGCCAGGTTGTGGCTACATAGACAATATTTGTAGGATGCGTTCTTTGTTGGTTCTGAACTTTGCAGAGGATTTGCTGAGAGTAATCACCCAAATCACTAAAATATCAACAGACTTATCTTTTAAAGCCTCACTGAGCTGCTGTTTGCAGAGCGTTTCATCCAAAGCCAAACAGTACCTGGTGTATGAAGCACAAACATGCACTTTTGCAATGTCAGAGCATAATCAAATAAAAGGAGTCATCCTGCACTGTTTACAACTATTTACATTGGATGGTTTTCCTTGTGGAAGAACAGTCCAGTATTGACATGCAGTCTGCACTGTGTTGAAGGACTGAAGCTGTTGTGAAGGCATCGTGCGACCTTGGTTTCTGACTTCAATTATTTTGCCTGGTGTCTCTGTGCCAGTGTCCTCCAGCTGAATGTTCAGTAATGACTGTATTTTATGTTTATCCCATGTTCATTTCTCATCCATGTCTACTTTGCTTTTCTGCCAACTGGAGCCCAGCTGTTCCCAGCTCACCTGCGGTCTTTAATTGGCAGATTGATTCTGCTGTCTGTAAGCCCGGCCACCTGCAGAAAACACCGGACTGACTGGTGGTAAAATGCCACAGAGTTACAAAACACCAAGAAGACCACAATGTGGCTTTGTGGCCAGATGTCCCCAACAGAGTGTAGACTTGGTGACAAATGGTCCATTATACGTTTGAGCATCATGAATTTTGAATGGTGGAAAAGATGAAAACCTTCCCCACACTGTGTTGAGGAAGCAGTGAGTCAGCGAGCTTTTCTCTGAGCTACATTATTATTGCAGAGCTGAGAAGTGAGTGCATTTCCTCCGCTCAGAAGCCAAAGTTTAACTGTCTCCTCACTCGTGTTTACTCAGGACAGAAAGAGCGGCAGCAGGAATGTGTGCTGTGTGTACTCAGGGAGGGCTGCGTCAGGACACCACACCTACTGCAGCACACAAACTCTGAGTGTTATACTTTCATACCATGACTATAATATGATAGAAGCCCAGATAAACATTTGTTTCGCTTTATTGATATTGTTGACCAAGTGTTTGTCATTCGTGCCCAGTACGTGAGGAGTATCATGTGGCACAGTTATTGGCTGCTGGAAGCTGATAAGTGATAAACTATTGACCTCTTCACACATACTAAGTTTCCAGTTTATTAGACCTAGCAAAAACTAACTCAGTCTAACACAGCCCTGTAATAAATTCTACCTTCACGAAGGTTATAGTGTTCAGTTTTCTGTTGAAATTGCAAGTCTTAAATCAACTTTATGGGCAGTTGTAATTTGTGCACTTGGTCCCCATTTATGGTACCCAGAGGATGTCTGCAACTGACTTTGGTGATCCAATGATGTTTCATCTAGCTCTACCAGCGCGTCACAGCTTACAGTAAATTACATGCATCGTCCCTAGAGGATAAATCCTAGACAATTTGGTGATCCTGTGACTTTTACTGCAGTGGCACCATGAGGTTAACATTTGTGTTAAATGGATGGACTGGCATTAAATTTGGCACAGACATTCACGGTCCCCTGAGGATGAATTGTAATTGTAATGATCAGTATCAAAATCAAATATATGACCAAATGTGGCCAAATATGACCAAATACTTGCAAAACTAATGACATCCCCTTCAGCCTCAGCTGAACTTGTGTTAAATGCTAATTAGCAAATATTAGCATGCTGACACTAAAATATGATAATAAACACGGTAAACATCAGCCTGTTAGCAGTGTTACTGTGAGCATTTTGACATTAGCCTGAAGCTCAAAGCACCACTATGTCTAAATGCAGCCTCACAGAGCCGCTAGCATGGCTGTAGAGTCTTTGTCTTGTCCTGAGAGAGATCACAGTAAGTGAATAGTTGAACAAGGCACATCTGTATTCAGCAATTACAATTTTTTTAAAAAAAAAACAAAGCTCTCTGTAAATTGTAATTATTTCCTCTATTAAATCCCCCACCTCACATCTTAAAGGTCTCTTCATTGACTACAGTGCAGCTGCAGTTCATCACTGTCAGTCACCGATGCCATGATGTGCCTTTGGTTGCAAATGAAGCTGAGATGATGTCTGCTGGTTCATTAGTGCTAATTCATGTAAAGTGAAGGGAAGAGGCAAGGGAAGAAAGGATGATGATGAAAGAGACTGTAATGAATAAGGACTGAAGGAGGCTGGTGTGGGCTTATGCAGATCGCTCCACTCCATTCAATTTTTATTTCCTAACTTCATCTACACGAGCACTGGCAGAATTTTGTCCCTCTCTTCAGTGCCTCATATAAACCTGTTTATTAGTTCCTGATCTTCATGGTTGGTTTTAGTGACAGTGTCGAAAGCTATTTTTGTGCAAATCAGGGTATTCACAGCAGTTTGCTTTTATCAGGCACTGCAGCAAGATTGAGAATCTTGTCTGTGTGTGTGTGTGTGTGTGTGTGTGTGTGTGTGTGTATGTGTGTGTGTGTGTGCGTGTGTGTGTGTGTGTGTGTGTGTGTGTGTGCACGTGTGTGCACGTGTGGGTGTGTGGTCATGTATAGTATTCAAATCACAGGATTTCTCTGAGTAACAGTGCCATCAGAGGAAATCAGAGCCACTTAGCATTTACAGCTAGGAGAGACGTTTCCAAAGCTTTACACTGACCCCTGTGGACCATTTATCATAATCTAAGTAGCCTTACCTCAACCAGAGCTGTTAATCATAGGGCTGGTGGTTTGAACCCTGACTCCTGCTGACCATATGCTGTGGTTTAGCAAGATGCTAAATACCTAACTGCTCATGATGTGTGTGTATGCGCACTGGCAAAAACAAAAGTCTAAAGCCATGCTAGCTGCTCTGTGTGCCTCTAATTAAGCGCAGCACTGCTTTGAGCTAAATGCTAATTTCAGCATACTAGCACGCTAACATGCTCACAATGACCATGCTAACTATATTTGTCCCATTATGTTAATGTGTTGTTAACATTTGCAAATTAGCACTAAACACAAAGTATAGCTTAAGGCTGATTCATTTTGCAAGCATTGAGTGGACAAATTGACCTAATGATGGCACTAGATGAAAAGTTAACGCATTATCAAGATTATTGCAGTGGCAGTGGGGGTGCATGGCTATCTGCACCAAATGTCATGGCAATCCATCAAGCAGTTCTTCAGATACTTTAGTCTGGACCAAATGGTGGATTGACTGACATTGCCAGCCCTAGAGCAATGCCATGTGCATAGCATAACCCAGTCTTTTTGTACAAAAGCATCTGTCAAATGGATGTTATGTAACTGTGTGCATTGGCATGCAGGTGTGCAGATAATTAGAACAAGTCCTGTTATGATTTTCAGGGAAAGATAGAGCCTTGCTAATAGAAGTTGAAAAATGAGGGTGTTGTTCTCTGAATGTCAGATTTGAAGCCTAATTGGGAGGTTGTTAAGTTGCTGCAGAGCTGTCAAATGTCTGCCCATGTCTTGTGCTTGTAAACCTGAAAATCATTGTCTTATTTTAATTAATGCTTTTCACACTGGCCAGTAGACAAGCACGTCCACCAGGACTGTTATTTCCAAACCCTTTATTTGATATTTGTTCTAAGTTATTAATGTCAGCCATATTGCACTGACTTTCCCGTGTGTCTGTTTGACCTCGTTTAGGTTTCCTGAGAGTGGTCACCTCTTCTCTGCCTCCCCCAGAAACAGAAGATTAGAGGAAGGAAGACTGGATGGAAGTTCATACTATGCCAGCGCTAAAAGAACAACAACCGAATCATTAGCAGAATGTTGCTGAAAGAGGAGCACTTTGCCACATAATGTAGTTCCTTCCAACTTTGTCCCTGTAACATCTTTGTTTGGCTGATTTCATTGGCCGAGTGTAGACTGAGGGACCAATGGAGCAGATCGGGGAGGATCTGAACCTCTCCTTTCTGCTGGAACATGAAAGAGAGATGATCTTGAAGGTGCTGCAGAAAGACGAGAAACTGAGGAAACGAGAGGAGAAGAGGATACGGTGAGGGCTTCAGGATCACCGTTTGAACTCATGTTCATCTCGCTCTGAGTTCATCCCTTTATGTTCTCCTCTGCCTGTCCAACAGGAAGCTGAAGAATGAGCTGTTGGAGATCAAACGAAAAGGTCCCCATCGGCCCCAGGAGTTGGGAGAGCGACAGTGTGCTCGCTGCCTGAAGGCTTTGGGCCTGATCTTTGACCGTGGAGATCTCTGTGAGGAGTGTCAGCTGCGCGTCTGCAACGACTGCCGCGTTAAACCTCTCAACACACGCCAGTGGAGGTGTAATGTTTGTGCCAAGATCTCGTAAGTGTGACGCCGTCAGGGACCAAACAGGGATGGGCTCCAGATGGTTTGGATTATTTGGTTAATGACACTACATCTGTCTCCATTTGTCTGTGAGGGCCTCAGGTGTTTCAGTGCTTTGATCTTCTACAAGGCTTTAAAGAGCAATCCACCCAAACCCCTCAAAAACCCACCTAGTGGGTGATATGTTAAGAGTCTAATCTGAAAACTTGTGCCCAAGGGAGACATGACAGTCAATAAACAGCTTTACCTGAAGTTAGTGTTGTCTTACAATCTTAAATGCCTCTCCATTCAGGATCTTTTTTTTTGGCCTTTTCAGTGCAAATATTACTGCACACAAACAGTGCAATCTGCTAGTTGCAGTCCATGTTTGTTTTGATACAAGAATATGTGGCAATTGGCATTCTCAGGGGATTTACAGGGTCATTTACAGCCAGTTATTACTGACCAGTGCTTCAGTGTGTAGTGTACAGTAATTACTCACTCATAAGGCTGATGTTCCTTCCTGATTGTTAAAGACAAAACAAATCTGCTCAAGTTGAGTCAATTTGCAGCTACAATCACTTTGCACACTCAACATTCACACAATAAGAAAATTGATAGCAGACGTACCACATTCTCCACTGCTGCTGGTCACAAGATGTTCTCAAAAGTGTGTAAGAAGTAAAACTATTGTCATCTCGTATATAGAGTATGGAAATGTTCCTGCTCTCTCCACCTACATGAGTTACCCACAGCTAAAGTTCACCTGCAGAAAATCAGGGTTTTCAAACTCAGTCATACAAAGCAGAAAAAGGGGTTGCACAAACCACTTTTCATTAAGGTATCTGCAGGTTTTGAAATGTCTTGAAACACAGTGATTTGACTTTCCCCATAGAAGTTATTAAGAAGTCTTTCATTTCATTTACAAAGATCTTGAATATTTCTGTCTTGCCGTAGGCAGTAATGGTAGTCGTAGAATGTTTTGTATGTGATTTTAGCAAAAAACAATCCCCATTGTGATTGTTTTAGACCTCTGGGTGTGAAACAGGCGGTACATTTCATTCTGTGTGATATTAAAAACGCTTTACATAGTCTTAAATTTAACTTCATGAACCCTGTTAAAACCTCGTCATCACAAAATAACGCACTGGTTGATGATATAAAAGAGTTTGTGTGGATTTTTCATTAAGAGAAACAATCCTGGAAGTCTGTTGAGTCCAGTTATAGGTGAACATTGTGTTTGCAGGGAGCTGAAGGTGGTGACAGGAGAGTGGTTCCTGGAGGAGCGGTCCAAGCGCTTTGAGCAGGGAGCGCCAAGCACCGACGTGATCAAACAAACAATCCTGAACAGCCCAGCCAGTGAGTTTCACCTCTAACGTTATGAAAACTGTAAAGCTGTTACCCCAGCCATCATGATTAGGAAGAAACTGTATGTTAGGTGGTGATAATAGTGTGGGAAATATGCTGATTAATGGACTCTTGATATTTTTCATGACAAGCTACAGTCAATAAGTCTACAGAAAACCTATCAACACCTTCTGAGTTGGAAAGACCGAACACCCCAAGATCCAACAGAAGTACAGCACTCAATGTTATGGACGGTGCCAGGAGGAAAGGGTAAGTACAAAACAGCTCCATTTATTTTCATGCAAACACGTACATGTCCTGAGTTGAGTATTTTACTCAATGAACTACACAACATGATACATGCAAGATACACAGGAAGCAGACAGAAAGGATGAAATCATCTCAAATCGCATTTAAGAAGAATCTCCAGCGTATTGAGGACTCATCTCAGTACAAAGGCATTAGAAAACATCAAGTGGATGCTCCTTTGAGTTTTCACAGGCCCTGAACGCATTTGAAAATACGTTTGGTGAAGCAACACGGCAGTAATTGGATTATTCCAGCTAACATCACTCCTCATCTTGGCTGCACTGTAATGGTTCTGAAGGCATCACAGGGATTCAGACAAGGCAGCCAAATAGAGGAAAAGCAAACCAGCTCTGATAAACAACAGACATCAGGGCTGCTCTGCTAATTGGTGCCTGCTGAAGACTTTTGAACTAATAAAGTAACCCATTATTGATTATTAATTCAAATATAATTTCTTCATACAAAAGATGTATTAAACATTTTTAATGAACATGTGTTTTGTTGTCAGGAATGTTCTTGTTCACAAATTGTGTTCTTGCATCCTCTACGTAATTTCATAACGAGGAATCTCTCAGGCAGGCAATACATTTTTTAAAAACGAGACTAGAGACTGCGGCCTCGTTAGCAGCTCTGAGGCTGTACTGAGCCACAGCAGCGCTTTGAGTTAAGTGTGTAAGTATGCTAATTTGCTCACGATGGCAGTATTGGTATAATGTTGTCCATGTTTTTTAACTTAATGGAGTTTGTTAACGTGCAAAAACGTAGAAGGTATCACAGCTCCACAGTCCAGCTGCAGCTGATGGGAATGTCATAAGTTTTGTTGTAAACCAAAGTTGGAGAAGTAAAAGCTTTGACCTGCTTCTGGTGAAACGTTAATGGATTACCAAAGTCATTCAAATCCATCCTCTGGGCAAAATGGGTATCAAAATTTATGGCAATCCATCCAGTACTGGTCAAATCACCTCACTAAAAAACATCAACCTCTTGGTGGTGCCAGAGGAAAAGTCAGAGGGCTGCCAAAGTCAGTAGGCTTAATCCTCTGAGGACCATGCACATTGCCATCCATGCAGCCACACCATCATCATGACCAAAAATTCTGTATCTGCATTATGGCTACCCAATGGCCTGACTGGACTGGAAAGCCAATATAATAATGCACCGGTGTATTTCCTGTACAGGATGCAAACTGTAGAGTTGAGTGACCGAGATGATCTTGATAAAGCAGAGGAAGCAGAGAGACACAGTGTAATGACTCTGCATTAACGGATGTGTGTGTGTGTGTGTGTGTGTGTGTGTGTGTGTGTGTGTGTGTAGAAGGATGAAGATGGATAAGAAGGGCAGCCGACCCACCTTGAAGCCGGAGAACGGAGTCGATGGCGCCAGTGTCAAATCTGTTTCAGATGGAGATGCACAAAGCGTACGAAGTGTTGGCTCTGCTCCAAGTCCATGTTCACACAGGTGTCCATCCACACCACCAGCAAACAGACTAGCTATGTACTGTACCACACGATATTAATGTCATACCATAGCTCTATAAGAGCTCATATTAAAATAGTTTTGGAACCTGTTTTGAGCTCTAAACAAGGTTTTTAGACTGTCATCGGCACTGGTGCTTTGTACTAGCATCTACAGAACAAAACCTCAAAGTGTGAATAGAGACAGTGCTTACTTTCTCAGCATTAAGGCATCTTGGTTAAAGCTGCTTGAAAAACACTTTCAGGCATCAAGGCTACATAACTGGCTTGAAAACAAAAGGAAAACCATTACTAAAAGCTCAGTCACGTTAAAGCATCTATTAAAGTTCCTCCCCAGACATTGATTAAACCCATAAAAGCTCATCTCTGTCCATCAGAATCACATATTTAGAAGTTTTTAACCTTTGGCTTTGGCTCAGATGTATCTCTGTACCTTTGCCTTCATGTAGTCTGCTCAGATCGAAGCAGTCTCCACCTCTGTCCTTTTATAATGAAGGATGAAAGGAATGTCACTCAACTTGTTGTTGAGCTGCTGTCTTTATGGCTTTCAGGGGCAGTGCAGTGGCCTTGGAGTCCTCAGGGATGCCCACGGTCCCCAACAACCTGCGTTCCCAAACTTCGGACAGATCCTCCACTCCCAGCGACAACCGGAGGGTCAGGGTCAGCAACTGATACACGCCAACACACATACAGTAACACACTGGGGGAAAATATCCTGATAAAATTGTTATTTTAACAGCTTTGGTGTGCTTATATGTGTTTGCACGCAGCCTGATGGAGCGGAGAGCATTGGCAGTTTATACTCGAGCGACAGCGCATCTGAGAAAAAAGCTGCGGGCCATCAAGGGACAAATTCAGGCGCTCCCACCATTTCTGTGTCCAGGGCCTCGGTTTCATCAGGTATCCCTGCCACAACCCAAACCTCCTGCTTCTCTTTGTCAATCTTTTGCTTCACTCTGAAGCACTTTCGCAGGTCACATGCAAACATTTCGATGTCACAGTGTTGGAGGCTGCGATGTCTTATTAAAGCTGATGTTAAACAGTCTATTCTGGGGCGCCCCTATAGCGCAGTTGGTAGGGTGTGCGCCCCATGCACCGTCAGTCCGCTGCAGTGGCCACAGGTTCGACTCGCATCATTTGCTGCGTGTCGTCCCCTCTCTCTCTGCCACCTTTCCTATTGCACCTTCAGCTGTCATAGAGGCTAAAAAGCCCAAAAAAAGAACTAAAAAAAAAAAAAAAATCAGTCTATCCTGTGCAGCCCAGACTGATAAGAAGCTCACAAAGGGCAAAATGATTCCTGCTCCTTCTGTCAGGAGCAAGATGTCACGTCTGCACAAATTATGCTATTAAGTAATGCCCTCGTCACTGTCTGCTGCTCTTTACGTGTTGAACTCTCTTCTTTTCTAAGTATAATCTCCTTCACTTCATCTCTGTCTGTGTCAGACCCTTTATCTCCACTAGTAACAGATGTGAAGATGTGTGTCAAGATTTCAAAATGGCTCAGATTAGTGTTGTTAGCTGGAAAAGAGTCGCCAAGTAACGATCTCCAATCACGCCCAGACATGTCAGATCGTACATTTAGTATTGTATATACTGAAGGTGTTGTAGCATTGTATTTCCAGTTTTAGGACAGATTTATCTTGGTGCTTTACTGTCACTTTGCTCAGAGGCTTGTGCCTGACTATATGGGTGATGTGCTCCAAGCATACAATTTGTCCCTGGAGGAGTCTTCAGATCCTCACAGTCTGATGCTCACTGTTTCAAAATTTCAGACACAGACTTATGAGAAAGCTGCCTCCTGCAGATTAAGACTCAGTTTTGCCAGCTTGTTAATTATACTTCTAATCAATTTTAAACATCAAAATATAGCTCAAGTATCTTCTTTTTGATTTTTCCTTTTGTTTTTTGAGTGTTTATGTATTTACATGTTTCAAAGAATACACTCACTTTCTCTCTTAGAATTAGTTGAAAAGATCTATATCAGTCTCATGTCTGTGTGTTAAGCATGGAGTTGTTGGGAGGCAGTTATTTGTTTAGTATAAAGACTCTAAGTGTGGAGAACAGCTGACTGTGTCCTTAAAGAAACTTCCAACTTAGCCTTAGAGCTTATTATTTCTGTAGTAACAAGATATCCCTTAAGACAAAAACACCTTAATTCAACAAGCCCTTAAAAATGTAAGTACAATTTAAGGGGTGCATCATTTTCCTCAATTTACACATTAAATGGATCAGATTTACCCAAACGTTTCAAATTCAAATTTAAAAGATAACATCACATGCACGTTATGTTTTGAAACCGTGAATGTAACTCATTAAAATGTCTCAATGAATTACAATCCCCTAATTTATCCATTAATTATCCCCTTAACATTCCGCTGAAACACCTTAATTTCATCATGATTCATGGGTAGAATAATGGAGCATATCCACTGGGTGCAAAATACCACCAAGTAAAGCTAAACAGTTGACAAGGGTGAAGACAGAATACCAATGCAATCTTACACTTTGCCTTTTCATACTAAGACTAGGAGTAACTTTAGTTCACTGATCATCAACTGGTGCACCTGCTGACTGTTTCCTGTTAGCATTAGCCCCAGTCTTTTATCGTGATATCATGAATCAAGCCATCAAGCATACATTAAGGACAAGTCCACTGACAACATTAAAAAATCAGCCAGAGACATGTTTTCAGCCATTGTCTTATGGACCTAGATTTACTAGTTCAACTGTCTTTCTTTAAATGATCAGCTCTTTCTGTCTAGTTGCAGTTTACTCTAATATTAACATACTTCGAGCTGCATTCCTTGAACATTAGTCGTGAACTAATTAAAAAGTGGTCAACTGATATTGGTTTTTCGACAGCCAATACTGATGCTGCTGCTTCTATGGCCAATATATAACACTGATGTTCTTTTGCATCTGTTGAAATATAATTTAATGATAATTACAATTAAGACACAATTGCTGAACACAAACGTGAACTTTTCTCCAGCATTGATGTTATTGTGTGCATTGTTTCTGCTTGCCTCAGCAGACCTGCCCTCTGTCTATATCTGCAGACATGTTTTGTTTAATCAGCAGCAGATATCACCCTGATTAATCAGTCGGCCAGTTCATTCGTCTTCCACTATTTTTAATTATTCCAGTCACATTGAGAGTGAATTTAAGCACATTTCGGATGCTCTCACATTGTCTCAGCAGAGAAAATGGTGGTCATTAGTTTCTTCTCTCTGTTGCACGGCCTGCTGCTGTTGCTGTCCTCCAGTTCCTCTCCCCTTCAAACAGCATCTTTGAAACCACTTTCTTTTTTTCTCCCTCCTACTCCCCCGTGTCTCCCTTTCCTCCCTTCCTGCTCCAGATCACAGCCGCTCAGAGATGGACCTGTCAGCTCCTGGTTCTGAACCCAGTGACGACGCCCTCAGCCTCAGAAGCCGCTCGGTCCCCGGCCTCAACGAAACTGTAAGCGGCGTCAATCCGTCCCTTCTCCCTCCCTCAGCTGTGTCCCTGCACACTGATCATGTTTTGATTTCTACAAATTCACCACAGACCTCAGTCAGAACAGCCGAGTGTGAAATTCATATTTTGATCGGATGCTTTGTCAGTCATGCCCTTTTTTGAATCCATACATCTACTCTACTGTACGTCCGTATCGAGTTCAGGATCCGTGGATCCGATCTGATGAGCTCGACGTGATGCGTCAGACGTGGGGCTGAATGCTAATTTCACTTCAGAGCTCACTTCAAAGAGCATGACAAGCATCTAAACGGTTGTAGGCTGAAAACAGGTGGGATCTGATGGTCAGTATAGGGCTGCTTTGTCTTTGTGTTTGCAGAGTGTTCATTTGCATTCAGAGCGCTTCACAGAAGCGCAGACACACACACACACACACTCACACACAAACACACATTTTCTTTTACCTACTCATCCATTCATGCTCACAAGTTTACTGCGAACCCAATGACATTGTGATTTTATGTGTGAAAAACGAGTAAACAAATTATCACACTCTGTCCTGACTTGTCTGATTGAATTTATGGAAGCTGGCTGCATGCACCCACCCACCCACACACACATTCACACACACACACACACACACACACACACACACACACGCTGCTGCTCTGTGGAAAACCATGCAGCGTACGGAGACACATTGGCCTACTTCCCAGATGTCATCTTCCTCATGAGTAAATATGAATGCTGTCATCCACAGGAGTTTTCTGATGAGGATGCAGAGGAAGACATCGATGCTCTGATGTCGGCCCACAGCAAGACCGCCAGCCGTCGCCTCAGCAACACGGTGTCAACGGTAACTCCCATGTTAAAACCAGCGCAAACACAGAAAATGTCAAAACCAGATTCTGGGAAGTCCTGTATTCTGACACACAGTGCAAACATGCACATGCGCACTCTGTAGACACATATACTGTACACTCACTATCACCAGGTGTGTGAGGCGTGGATGTCATGTTGTTGACTGTGTAAACACAATGTGAGCTGTAGGGCAAGGGGACGGCTTGTGTCATAAGCAGCTGCCACGTCAGCACACTCGGGAAGCCTGCTGCGTTTACATAAACAGCTCAACTTGTAGTATGATAATGTACAGGATTACGGTTGTGTGCACGAGAATGACATGTCGCAGACAGACATTTTGTTGTAGGTTAATGCGGCGTGTGCTCTGTGTATATTTGTTGGAAATTCCTTGGAGCTAAGTGGAATTTTGTGAGGCTCACAGGAATAAGAAAATACGTTTATAGCTGCACAACTCAATATGATACAATCCACAGACCGTCTCGGGTGGAGGCAGAAATGCTTGAAACATGGCCATATAAAACCAAAATTATCTGCACGGTTTCATTAAATATTATCTCAAGTATTAATAATTGGTACAGTTTTTATTTACCTGATTTCCCATGTTTACACTTGGGCCTTCAGCAGAGTTAAAAGTACTTAGTCTGGCAGAAATTACAGTTGTTCAATTGGCCTAAATAATTGATTTATGTTCCATCATGTTCATTGTTCTGTGTGTGTGCGTGCGTGCTAACTGCAAGGGTAAACAGATGAGACAGATGTCCTGTCTGTCATTTATGAGATGACATTTATCATGTCATCTCATAAATGATGAACAGCCATCACTGAGCTGCTGTTGGCTCTATGAATGGATGTGATGAGCAACAATCGTTGAGTCTGTCATAGATTGAAGCTCTAATATACTCTGCTCACTGTTAAATGATTCACTCCATGGAGGCTTGTGGGTGGATAATGAAAGTACTGCTGAAGTAGTATTAGTACCGTTTATTTAACAGTACAATTTCCATTACCAAGTAATTTTTTTTCAAGCTTTGATTTTATTCTATTGATGAGTCAGAATGAGCAACAACTCAGTTGCCAGTTTATGAAATACACCGAGCTAAAGCTAATGTCCGTCCTTCCTCCGCCCACCGCCCCTGGTCTGCCGCGGAGGAAGGACGGACCAAGGATGGGTTAAAGGCAGAGAAAATAATTTCACGGAAGCATGGCGTGTGTGCAACTAACCTGTGTGTGATAAATGAAGTACATTTCTTTCTTTCTTTCTTTCTTTCTTTCTTTCTTTCTTTCTTTCTTAATGTTCAAGAGAATGACTTGTGGTGCATTATACACAGTAAACATCATGGAGTGCGACACTTGTTCCTCATGCTGACTGTCGCCCCGTGTGCGTCCATGATGATTTCACAGATGATTCCAGATGAGTTGTAATCTCTGTGGTTTCCTCTGATAATCACCATGGTAACTGTGTGTAATGTGGGTTCTGCAGCTCCTCCTCGGGGGCCGGGGGTCTGCGCTTGGGGTCTGCCTCTATCACTAACACATCAAAGAGCTCAGATCTCTCTCCTTCTCCTCTTTTCCCTCCTTCCTTCCCCCGTTTATCTATTTAATGAATCGGCTGCTAGTCTTCCACTCCTGGCTCAGAGAGAAGGTGGTACCTCAATGTCCCTGACTCGGATGCTGAGACTGTAAGTCTCCCCTTTCACGCTCGTGCATGCATTTCTATTCACCACTACATTATAGAACAATAAAGGTGCAGCAGCAGCCCCAGAGCACAAATATTGCATACGGCATTCAATAATGTACACAGATTTTTCTTGAATATGCCGGTATATTCTGAATACACCTGCATGTTCAGTGTGTGTCTGTGCTCATGTTTGCTTTTTTTAATGCGATGGTAGCGACGTCTATTTCCATTAAACCTAAGCTCCTCACATTAAACTAGTCATGTATTACACAGGCTCCCTGCAGGAAATAAGTGAGGTAGACTTTCCAGAAGAAGAGGCTCAATTCTGACATTTTTACTTCAGCGCTCTCCAGAGCAGTATTATTATCAGTGGATTACACTAGTTATTTCCTGCCCAGAGCCACAATAGTCATGTTTGTCTGCATCCCGAGACATTTTCCAGACAAAATGACCTGCAGTGGTTGTAATGATCTTGACTCTTTTGTACATGAAATAGGTTTTGCAGGTGCACAATATGAGGAGGCACAATGAGCTCTTAATGCTGTCTGGTTTGTCGTGTTGGAATTGTTACTTTTTTATTTGGCAATCTATGAACTCAGCAGCCGCACAGGTCAATACACCCACCGCTTGACAGTCAGCGCGAAGTTAACTTTCTGGATGTTACTGCTAATAATAAGACCTCATAATTGGCAGCTCTTCTTGGTCTTCCTACAAACACTGGAGTTTGTACTGCTGCTGTACTCTTTTTTGCCTTTTGGGTGTTTGTCTTGTCTTCCTATTCTTCTGATTACACACTGATATTCCACGTTCCCTTTATCTGATTTGGCTATTATGTGACCGAGCTGTCTCTGTGTTTTATTTTTTTCATTCTCCGTTGCGAGGATTTGCTGCTTTTCTTATTTCTTATGTCTCCTGTGACAGTGAATTGAGTATCTTGTGGCTTAATAGGTTAATCAAGAAAATAATTGGCAGATTGATCAATAAGGTATTATCTTGCAGTTTTTATTTTGCAATATAACCAAAACATCAACAGTGGTAATGAGCTGAAGAAACACAGGCTACAGAAAAATCCGCAGCCTCTGCAATGCCCCCTCCACACCCCACCAACCACATGCATGAAGAAGAGGGGTTGACCAGAATATCTTAGAAAAAAAGAGAAAAGCAAAAGAGAAATGCACTAATGTGCTTCGCCCTCATCCTTTCACTTAATCTCACTTACAGGAAAGCGCTCTCTTACACATCCTGTGTGACCCACCACATGCTTTCATGTGCAGTAACCTTTCCAAACTACACCATCCATTAGTACTCTCCGAGCCAAGTAACATAGATAATACCTTATTTTTAGACATAATACAAACTGCAAACTTGTGACGCAGAGTTTACTTTTCAAGCCTTTATTTACCCAGACAGGTGTCACGAAGAGCAGCACTCTCTTTTGCATGAAGGCTCTGTTCATGTGTACTAGAGTCCCCTCACCTCCCCCCATGTGTCCGGCAGCCTCCTGAAACTTTTGAAGTCTGAAGCCCACCGTATACAACCATGTGGGGATGCAGTTGTGGCAGTGTACAGTTTGAAACGGCATGAGCCTTACCTTTAACATTACCATGTATTGCCACAGATTTTATTCCATTTAAGTTCATAAAAGGTTGTAACTCTTTTATTTCTCCCATATTTCGTCAGTATTCTTTAATACTTTAGATGCAGTTGTTGTCGCTCTTTTATGCTGTGAATGTGTTGCTCTTCCTTTTCTTTCTCTTTTTTCCTCCTCTGACCTTCTCCCCCTCTCACATCTCCCTCTCTGTCTCCTGTCTTTGCCTAACAGAGTAGCATAAACAGCATGATGAGCATGTACAGTGAGACTGGTGACTATGGCAACGCCAGGGTGAGCGGCGAGATCCTGCTGAACATCGGCTACAGCTACAGAACCGGTGCTCTCAATGTCCTGGTTAAAGAGTGTCACAATCTGGCAACAGGAGATGAGAGGAGGCAGCGCACAGACGCGTATGAGTGCACGCACGCACACACGCTGAACACACATAGATACACCCAGATAATAAGTGCTGATTAAGTCTGCAGTGTTAAATGTTAATATGTTGTTAATGAACAGATCAGCTCCTTTCTTTGTGGAAAAGAGCCAACACCATCCTTTGGTTACAGCTTATAAAACATATATGACGGGTGACCTCCTTGCTTATGTTTTCTTTTAGTTGTTTCATTTATTTTCCAGTAAGCTTTATTGTTCAGATTGACTGCTACATTTACTGTTTCATAGCTGTTCAGTGGAGCATCCACTGTAATAAATCAGGGGCGGCCGATATTTCTTCTTGGTATAAACTAGAACAAATAGTTTCCATCTCCAAGCCCGTCTGAGTCACTCTGCCTTTTTCTTCATGGCAGCTATGTGAAGACGTACCTGCTGCCGGATACGTCACGACAGAGCAAGAGGAAGACGAGTATCAAGGCCAACACCATTAACCCTGTTTTCAATGAGAATCTGAGGGTCAGTGGCTGAAAAACTGTAATAAGCAGAAACTTGTAAGAGTTATTCTGTGAATTTAAATGCAATGTTTGTCCTGTCTTAATTAGTATGTGATCAGCCATTCGCAGCTGGAGACACGGACACTGCAGGTCTCTGTCTGGCATCATGACCGGTTTGGACACAACAGCTTCCTGGGGGAGGTCGAGCTGACCTTTGACTCCTTGGAGTTTGACTCCCAAATAGAGGAGTGGCACGCTCTGCAGCCCAAGGTAGGACCCTGAATCAGCCTGCTGTCATACATGTTGTCTTCTTCTGTGTATGAGAGGACTGTGAATTATGTTTGTGTAGGTGGAGAGCAGTATAGACTCCACAATGCAGTATAAAGGAGAACTGACGGTGGTGTTGAAGTACATACCTGCAGAGAAGAACCTCATGCTGCCACTGGACCAAGTGCAAGGTACATTCAGAACTCAAAGCTCGTTCTGTATTTAACTTTTTTCAAAGAGGTGAAACAATTTATGTGTCTTGTGGATCATTTTACTGTATATTTATTTCAGTGGCACGTTTATGGAAACTTTTGGATCTTTAGTAGAATTTAGAATAAAGTTTATGTGGGTTTGACCAATGTTTGTCTGTGCAGCGTGAGTCTGTAATGATGAGCGACCCGCCAGTGGTCGGCTGTTTGTTAACAGAGTTAAGTTTAGTTTTAAAGTTTTCCCATCTCTGAGTTACAGCTATAATTAAGCTCTTCCCTTTGCCATCTGACCCCCCAAAAAGTTGTTTATACACTCACATCCTCCACAATTTCCAATAATTTCACCAACCTTGCAGCAACACATCGTCATTCCATTGTCTGAAGCATTTACTACACACTTGTTTTGTTTCTCAAGTGCTACATATTAAACCTTAGCCTTGAATTGAAGATTGTTTATTCTCTCCCTGTGTCGGCCCCTCAGTGAAGAAAGGTTTCCTGAAAGGCAAGAAGACGAGCAGCTTCACTCTACCTAAAGGGGGCATGGTTGAGCTGCTGGTCAAAGGAGCCAAAAACCTAACTGCTGTCAAGTCTGGAGGCACCTCTGATCCATTTGTGAAAGGGTGAGATGCTCTCTACAAGGGCGGGTTAGAAACTCTTGAATGGGGGCCATAGTTTCAAAGAAGGAGCCCATTTGTAAAAATGAGTAAAGATGTGTTCAGACTCAATTTTAAAGCCACAATTCGTACCAATGATAAACTGTACATTATTACGTTAATTGGTTATCTGTTACGCTATCTGTACCCCCAAATACAGTCGGACAGATTATGAAACATGGGCCCCTCAATGCAAACATGTAAAAAGCCCCCACCCCTCCCCGAGCATTTTGCATTTTGTGATCATTTTGTGTCTCTTTGTGGTCGTTTTATTCTTTCCCCTAGATACCTCCTACCTGACAGCAACAAGTCAACAAAGCACAAGACCGTGGTGGAGCGACGCACTGTGAACCCACAGTGGAACCACACCTTCACCTACTGCGGCCTGCAGCCCGGAGACCTCAACAACGTCTGCCTGGAGCTCACTGTGTGGGACAAAGAAGCGCTGGCCAGCAACGTATTCCTGGGAGGAGTCAGGCTCGGAGCTGGCACAGGTGTGTGTTTTTTTTCTTGTAAGGTCAAAGTCTTTCTCAGAATTTCAAATAAGGTGCTTAAAACCTCTGAAACATTGCACAGTTCTCAGAGGGCTAAAGAGCTTTAGTGGAACTTTGAGGTGGCTGATGCTGGATGATTCAAGTACACTTTTATTCACATTTAAAGAAAAATGACATGAAAATATCCTTTAAAAACCTGAATTAAGAACAACTATACTTACCAAACAACAGTCCTGAATCATAAGATTCATCTCACTCATCTGGAAACAAAAGGTCTTTAGTTGCACAGTTAAGAGTTGGTATTCATCCTGCAGCTATTGAGGTTGGCAGGCTGAATATATTCAAAGGGGAAAACAGATTGTGTGAGCTGTGTGATTTGGAAGAAGTGAAAAGTGAGGCCCATTGTCTTTGGTATCGCACAGTGATTTAAGAGAGTCTATTTTCCATAAAATGTCTTGACAAAACCCTGAAATGTTCTCATCAAAAATGAATTCTTATGTATGGAAGTGAACAGTTTGACATTTCCAATATCATTACCTATAGTGATAAATGAAGACAATGAAGTATGTTGTGCCATGCGCACAGCTCGCATGGGCTTACAAGACAGATCCAGAACACTGTGTATACGTTTTGAAATGATTCAATTCAATTTAGTTAAACCTTATTGTCATTATTCTAATATACAAATAAATAACGTTTCAAAACTAAATATACATAAAAAATGATCTAATTCAGTTTTTCAGACTATGTCTACATAAAAATCGCTCTGATCAAGGTCCACCAAAATCCACCTCCCAGCACCTCTTAAGCTCACTAATTAACATGCTGTATCTCATTTGTTTAATCCACATAAAAATCGCAGCACGAGCCCACATAAAACCACAATTTGGCTTACTGGCTATACTTACAGCCATGAGTGGTATCAATCTTCTAATCTCACTCTATATAACAAAGTGAATATGCATATTTCACAAAATGTCAAAAGTATTCCTTTAGATTTGCTGACTTTATCTCAGAAGCCTGGAAAATAAGGCAAGATGGATGGTTTGATTAGTATTCATTCTGAATTCTCCAGAATTCTGCAGTAAATGTTCAGTTATTTTGATGGAGACGTGAAGGTCTGAAAGTGACTCAAGTGGTTTTACTTCGTTTTTTGCTTTTCTGTCGTGTGGTTTGCAAGCGAATACAGAGCATTCTGAATCTGGCATGTCTTTGATACAATAATAAAACGTTAAAAAGTTAACTGCAGATATCACTTCATCTAATACCCAAAGCTCACCTGTTGTAATGTCCTCAGGGCTCTCCAGAAGCTCTAACAAAGTAAAACAAATGTTTATGTGTTTGTCTCTTCTCCCCTCAAGGCAAAAGCTACGGGAACGAGGTAGACTGGATGGACTCATACGGGGAGGAACAGCGGCTGTGGCAACGCATGATTGAAAACCCAGAAGTCCCTCAGGAGTGTACTCTGATGCTGCGATCCACCATGCGCAAGTGCAACACATGAGCCGGGCCAAAGCACAGACAGAGAGGATAAAAGAGAACAACAGAGGGAACGTAGACAGAAGTGAAGTGAAGGCCTGAGGAGGGAGCTGGAGAAGAGGAACGGTCAAAAGAAAAAACAAAACAGCGAATCGTCCAAGACTCAAGCGCTCATAAAGGAACAGAGACCACCCCTCTCCTGACGTCTTTCCCCCTGTGATGCCCTGTTCAGATCCCTTCTCATGTCCAGAGCAGCCAGTCATGCCTTACACACTCATCCACATGTGCCCCCGCCCTCCTCCGAAGCATCTAGTCTTGACCAAGCACTGCTGTTTACTGCTGTATATGAAAAACGTGTGTTGTATGTAACTTAGTGTCCTTACCAAATAAGCACACGGTGTGACTCCTGGCGTGTCCGTCCGTCTCTGTGATTCATGTACCAGAGTCATATCTGCATGTAGTTACAGCTGACAGAGACCATTTGTAAGGCATTAGACGAGACGTTGATCAATAATGTAGAGACTTAGACATTCCCCTTAGCAACCATGCTGCATCCTGGCCTGAAGCACATGATGATGATGATGATGATGATGAAATTCATCCCCGTAGAAACTGTTGTGTGCAGAGGTGGAAAGTGACAAGTTCTTGTACTGCTGTCTTACTCGAGAAGTACTTTTACTCTTTAGTTTTATTATTACTGAAGCAGAGCGATGATCACTTGTGAGGAGAACTACTCTCGCAAAATTACAGTAGCAGCACTTTTAAAGACTTCTCAGCGTAGATACAGACTGTACAATCAATGTGGGAGGACTGGTGAAAGTGTAAATGCTGATTTTAAAACATAGTCAGAAAACTGGTAGGGCTAAATTTAAGATTAACTAAACTTAACAGCTTAGAATTATTAGAATTATTATTAAAATTATCATCATCTAGTAGACTAGATTTTGTACAGATGTTTTTGATTCCCAGTCAATGAATGACGGCAAATGAAATTTGGTCCACACATTCACATCCTCTGAGAGTGAACTGTAGTAATTTCACTGATTTTTTGCTGATTTTTTATCAGGACAAACATATTATTTGTTTTCGATCAAAAACCTGCAAAACTAACAAACACTAACTTCTCATCAGCATCAGCTACAGTTTGTGCTTAGTGCTAATTAGCATGCTAACAGGCAAAAATAAGATAGTTAACATGTACAGCCTCACAGAGCTGCTAGCGTGGCTGTAGACTGCCATGGCTCTAGTGATGTTACTTGGTAAATGACAGCCTGTTAAGTGAAAACAAAAGTGCTGGCAGCGACAATTATCCGATTCTCAATGCCTCAAAAAAGTACAATTTCTTAAAAATGTATTTGTGTATTTGTAGAATGACAGTACTTGTTTTTAGTCACTTTCCACCTCTGGTTGTCAGAAGAAAAAACCGACAGATTACACAATTTAGACTAGCTTCAATGTAAATTTACATAGCACTGTATCAGTGTGATAATAGCAACTGCATGGTATTAGACAAAACAGAGGTAGAAGAACAAAAGAAGGTTATATAAAGCACTGATAATGACATCACTTCAGCCACAGAAGAAAGGGTGTGATGTGTGAAGTGCGCTCCCAGCAACTCTGAGATGGGAGCTTCGTGTTATAGAGTGAGTCAGCACTGAGGCGAGCTGCCTTCATCTCAGGGGGAGCCTAATAATGAGACAGTGACAGTCACCTTGTCCCTGTCGCCCAGGGCTCTGCGATCCACCATCCTGTGATGAATGACGCAGTTCACGAAACAATTCTCAAGTTAAACCCTGCACAATCATTTTTCATGTGGAATGCCAATTTTGTCCGCTTGTCCTTGGCAAACCCTCTGCTCTGAACCCCCAGAGCAGAAGTTTCACATTGCACAATTCTAGTAATAATACATGGTGTTCACTGTGTAGCGTACTTTAGATGAGAGGCTTGTGCAATACCTGATTACTGCAGAAACTCTTGATGTACAGCATGTACTATCTCTGTTGTGTCTGGTTTCCAAGCATCAAACTCACTGTATTCAAGCCTAGTTTGTCCCAAATGTGTTACAGGAATATTTTGAAATAAACACACAAGTTTCCATAGACTGACTGTTTACCAATTTGTTGGAGAGTATTTGTTTTGAATGACCCTCATTATCTTCCACCTGTTGTCCCAGTTATCCAATCAGGACACACACACCTCTGAATGAATGCACAGGTCAGGCTCATGTATGATCTCCTGATTTGTGCCCTTGCTGAAGATCTGCTAAGGTTTTGTTGTTTTTTTTAATGAACAAGCCATGTAACCAATATTTTATCAAAAACCCACATTACATTCTGCTTCTCTACCTTAGAGTACCTGAAATTTGCTCTTCAGCACATTTGAAGATTTCAGTGCTTTTTCTTTAAGAACAGTGTGAGTGCATCCAAAGATTTCCCCATGAAGCACTCCACTCTCTCTTTGGACTTGCAAGAGAAAATACTTGCCAGTGAAACGAGCTTGTTTCCAGTAGAAAGTGTCACAATCTTAAAACAAGGAAAATGGACTAAAAGCAACAGACTGACATTTTGAGAAACAAGAAGAAGAGATGAAGACTGATACCACTCCCTATGTGTTCAGCTTAGCAAAGATAACCCATTTTTACTACAAAGTGGGTGAAATAATCTAACTGGATTTTTTGTTATTTTGAGAAAAAATGTTTAGAACTCAACTTGCAGACAAAAATAACTTGACAAAGATGGAGGTTTTTGCAGCCCATCTATTTCCCCTTCTTCAGTTTCTTTCTTAACTTGTCCTCAGACAATCCTACATGTCTCTTCCACTCACATTGACACATTGAAGATCACATCCTTAATGATAGACATATTTAATCAGTGTCTTGCAAATTCAGACATAGGCGTACAGTGTACCAACAGAGCAGAGTCACTGTCCTGTCCTGTACTTCAAACACACACACAGTATTCCAGAGAGCGTCAGAATACATCATTATTAGAGACGTGAGACATAAATATTAGACAGGTGAAGAGTTTTCCAGTTCATACAGTAAAAAGACTTTTTGTACAAAATAGTAAAACATATTTCTGCTTTGAAAATAATAATAACAAAACACACAGACAGACAAGACACAGGAATCAATATGATTGTAATGTACTGTATGACCCATTCCATTTAGTAACGTCTTTTAATAAATCTCGCTTCAGATCAGGACTGACATCTCGATCTTTGATGGCATACACACACACACATATACACATACAAACACACACACAAATGCACTCACACCTGGATACAGGACTGAATGAGTTCAGGTAGGAGTGTGTGGCATGTGGATAGAAACAAAAGATCTGAGTAGGTCTTGTTTGCTGTGACTGAGGAGGGAAAGGATCAAAGATGGTTAACGTCTGGGGTTTTATGATTGACAGGTCTGGCCCGCTTCCTGCTGCTGCACCATCTCATCCTTGCGGAGGGGGAAGGTGTCGATGGTGGTGAATAATTCAGCCGCTGTGATCGGGAACGGGTAGCGTTGCTTGTCCATGCCCTGCTTGTCTACCAGCACCATTTGGAAAGACCTTTGAGGAATCTGGAGCAGCAACCTAGGAAACACACATCAGCTCAGTAGGCAGCAGGAATGAACAAAAGGCCCTGTTTACACCACTAACATGCCTCTTGGGAATGCTCGTTAGGTAGGGAGGATTGTCCATCAATCAGAAGGTTGGAGGTTCGATCCCCGGCTCCTCCAGTCCATATGGCAAAGTGTCCTAGGGCAAGATACTGAACCTCAAATTGCTCCCAATGCTGTGTCGAGTGTGTGTGTGTGAATGTGACATCCGCTGTAAAGCGTGGTCAGAGTACACTACAAAAGTGCTGCATAAATGCAGTCCATTAACAATCCGCTAAGTACGTCAGCTCACACCTGCATTAGAATGCGTCTAGAGTGTGACCACCATCAGATCTCACTTCTCTGCTCTAAAATACATCCAAATAAACACGAACGTTTGCAAAAACCAAATGCATTGTTGTTGTTAACCAGCATGTTTTTTTTGTTTTTTTTTTATGAAAATTAAGAAATAACTTAATGTATAACATGTAATTTACAAGAAAGCCCAAATAATCAAGACTCAACAACTCACAAAATTGTGCAGCTTTTTAAGGGAGTCTGGCGATATTTTCTCTACAGGTCACAAAAAAGTTGCTGTATTCATACAATTACATATGTTAAAGGGAAGTTTGGGGTCCCCTGCTGGAGCTGTTATACCCGCGAACCGACTCCGGATAAGCGGTGGAAGATGAGACATATGTTAACAGTCAATTAAATGTTGTCTTCTTTCATAAAGAAATGGTATAAATGGTGAAATCAATTGTGTCAGTGAATTCCAACAAGCTGGTACAGTAAGGCCACAACAAACTGCCAACTTTGCTTGTAAAAAAACAGACACAACTTAATGTCTGGTATCAGATCTCAATGCGTCCTCAATGACTCCCTCTTGTTCTTAAAGGATTGGGCGATTGGACCACCGAAGAAGCACATTAATGTCAGATGTGAACAGGCCCAAAGATACATGTGAAAGTGTGTGTTTGTGCGCACTGTGTGAGTACCTGAGCTGCAGGGCCAATCCTGGGGTGAGCAGCCTGTGTCGAATGCGGCCAATCTGTGCAGGATAAGTCCCAACCAGCTCAATTACGGTCACATGCCTCAGGTCCAGTCCACACTGAGCGTGCTGTTCCCATAAAAGAGAAGCACACAGAGAGACTGATCTATAGCTTTTGTTGTTTTATAGCTCTGTTATGGATTCCTGTGCAGAGCAAAGAAAATTGAGCACAGTTTATATTACAGAAGACATAAAACTGTCGAACCAAAGTTGGCATAGAGAGCACAAAAGCTACCACTGATGATTACTTTCATTTAAGTCTCCCTCTGCTCAAAAATGTACTTAACTTGTAATGACTTCACTTTGATGTTTGAGCTCCACTGTGCAGGATGACGTATGTGCAGAGTTTGACACTAGAAGACAGTTTTCACATTCGTCTGCTGAAAGTTTCTCTGTGCTCACCTAAAATCTGAGTTAAAAGCAAACACAAATGCGGTATGTCGATATACTGTTTGTTTATACCAATCCTAATATCTGTCTTTTCAAATTAGCTCAGCTACTCCACACTATTTCCAGAAGTGCCCCTTAGAGTACACACACCCGTGGCTGTGAATCACTGATGTGCAGCTACAACTACAGTTTGTGCTTTTTGACTGCAGATTTGTGACACACGGCATAGAGAGGCAGACTTTATTGTCTCCGAAGGGGAAATCTATTTCTACAGAATGTGCTCCGCATAAAAACAATCCTCTTTACAGGTTAGTTTTGTTCATAAGAAAAACAAGAGAACAGAAAATCTGCCACAGTCAGAGGAGACACTCAGCTCTAGAAATGCTTGAACAAGTTGTTCAGATTTTGAAAACAGACTAAAGTAATGTTACGACAGTGGCAGTTTTTCCTTGTTATTTTAAGGGAATAGTTTTTTTCATTGGCTAATCAATTCAGCACAAACAACTCCCAATAACAACTTGACCACGACTGATCACTCTGGTTGTTCACAAATGTAACACAATCTTGTCTTTTAATCTTGTGTGTCAGCTGAAAACCCCGACACTTTAAAAGGTCCTGTGTTTAAAGACAGCTCTGACTTAATGGTTTCTGACGAGCCGGGGAAGCATCCACCCCCAGAATAGCCTATCAAAGCTGGTGCCAGTATCGTTTATTCATCGCCTGGACGTTCTCTGCTCCCCTTTTTATGTGTCTCACTGCTTTGTCCCACTTAGGCAGCTAAGCGAGAAAGAACACCAAACACACTGCAGCCCTGTTTGTGAGCAGCAGTGGAGACACGGAGGAGCGCTGACCTCCATCACTTCTTCACTCCTGCTCTTCCCTTTGTCTCACATGTTCTCATCTTCTCCCTGTGATTTGTGCCTCACCTGTAAGTTAGTCATCTGGAAGCGGTAATTGTGATTGGCAGCCGTAGGGGCCGAGATAATGAGGAGCCGTCGTTTCTCATAGAACTGGTCCAGCAGCGCAGCAGCCGTGCGCACTCCCACGTTAATGTTCATGGCTGCGGTGACATTGAATGTACAAGTAAGTGATGTGACAGCATATGACACACAGTACAAGAGGACAAGATTTAATACAACACTGTCTGTTGAGCAGATGGAACCAAATAAGAAACTCATGCACCGACACTAAGTATAAATTGCTGATGGTCCAAGCAGATACACATTCAATGGAGGAGCGTCCAGTATTGATTTTTCTAATCGATGGAAAGCAGAGGGGACCATTTTCTCCTACACTGAGCTTCTCACATGGAACCAGTTCAGTGCAGGCGGGCAAACTTTACATAACAGTGTCGTATTTATTGCCACTATGGCACAAGACAGCACAATGCTAATTTAAAATAAATGAGAGTCTGAGCTCAGAGAACAGATTGAGAATGAAACATGGAAACTGGTGCTAGAATTGACTGACACCAGGTAAGCAGTCAGAGCCTCAAACCTGCCCAATCGGCATAAAAGTAGACCATACCCTTTATTTTCCATGTCAAGTGATCTCCGAGTCTTTTATTCAACAGTAAAGATCTTTACTTATATGAACAGATTGTCACAGTTTTATCCCCGAGCTGACCAAAAAAGGTTACAGTCTAGTTATAACAAAATTAAATGACACATCAGTCACTGTATGTTGAGCCTATTGAACTTGGCACCCTGTACAGCTCAATGATACTAATTGGAGAAGAGAAGAAGAATTCATTGGAATATAGTCTAAATGTTCACCAGGGGAAACAACTCAAATGGTACAAGAAGAAGCCCAAAGTAGCACAAGCCACCCAAAACCATTTCGACCTGCCAAATCAAATAAAAAGCAGCCCAGTTGGGTGGAAAACTGCCCAATCTGGCAACACTGCATGGAAATAAATATATAAGAAGGTCTACGTCATTACTGCAACACAACACAATGGAAAATTATCAACAGACATTTTTTAAACCCCAAACAGAAATTTAACAGAACTGGACCTTTCTTCAAACTATTCTCATGTTTTTTGGTCGTGTCCCAAGCACATGCCTCATACTGTTTATACCTCATGCCAGTTGGACTACTTGCATGTATTTATATTTTTGAATATTATGACTATTTGCACTTCTGGTTAGATGCTAAACTGCATTTCGTAGTCTCAGTGTGGCACTCTGACGATGACGAAGAAGTTGAATCTAGTCTAATCTAAATTTATTGAACTTTTGGGCAAAAGTTTTTCTTCTTGCAAATGAACCCCAAAGCTGCAGTGCTGGAAGCAATCCCTGAAAACAGTAGATATTAATCCTACACGCATTTTCCACAAGAATAAGGGCAAGCAAACTGAGGGTTTGTGTGTATGAACTATAAAAAATACTTAGAGACTGAAACCTATGGACAAAACTGAAAAAATCACACCCACTCATTAGAAATAATGTCTTAGGTCAATAAAACACAGTGAAACAGAATAATTGATGGTTATAATTATCCTTTTTTTTGTCTTTTGTTTTGCATTTTTAAGTTCCTTTTGACAAACTGTTATGAACAATGAAAATAAGCAAGTTTAAAAAATAGAAGATTGATGTGTTTGTATGTGTGTGTGTGTATTTCTACATGCAGTACACACCTGCACAGCTTGTGTCTGTGCCAGACCAGGTGAGTCCATACTGACACACTCTGGCAGCGCTGCCCTGCAGCTCGTAGCCGCCGGTGCAAGTGAAATCACAGCTCGCCCCGTAGTTGTCTCCATCGCTGTCACACTTCATATAACCGTTGTCTGGGGGAAACAGTGAGCTGCAGCGGCGCACTACACAGAGAGACAGGATTAGACACAAAAATACGCCAGGAAACACGACAGGCAGAAAAAAATCACACTACCATATGGTATATCCTTGGTGAATAGATCACTGAAGTGAACCAATGAAAAAAGCCCCTGCAAGACGATGGACCAAATAGAGGAATTAAGTGACAAAATAATGTTGTTGTTAATCCCAAACAATACAAGTTATATGGATATCTTTTTCTTTGTCAGTTATCTGTGTCAGAACTTGCATTGTTAGCTTAGATACTCTGAACTGGGACATTATTGACTTAATAAGTTGACGAAGGCCACACGGACACACTTGAGATTCAGAACGTGTGTGTGTAATAGAGTGAGAACATTTCCAGACAGATAATGGTCTTTATTTAGAGTGCAGCTCTTTATTGATACTTATCACACTGCTGACTGTGTCTCTGTGAGGCAGGATAATCTCATTTGTGGAGAATGAGCAGCTGCTGGCAACTCAAGGGATGAACCTCTGACATCCTTGCAATAAAACAATTTTCTTACGGAGTTTCCATGAGAAAAAAACTCAGTTTAAACCCAAGTAAATGTTAATTTATTACTGAAATGCTGAACTGTTCTCTTGCCTGAAGACACATTTTTGCAAATCCAGTTGACCTGCTGACTGACTAAAAGATATGTAGGCTACACTAGCAATTAATATGGCAAAGTTAAGAGAGTAACAATTGAACACAGTCTCTATATTTTCCTATTATTAGGGCGAAATTACACAGACGATCAAGAAGACTTCTTGGAAATAACCTATAAAATAAAATTTCACTGAAAACCCTGGTCCACACAGATTATCAAGAAGCTCCAGACTCTTACTCTGCTTTTGGAAGCTCACCTCGTACTCTGATAGTGAAGCGGCAGGATCCTTTGTTCCCTGCACGGTCAAACACAGTGTAGGACATCTTATGGAGCCCCTCTGGGAAGTTTGATTTTGAAGGTTTCCCTTTCAGGATGACGCTGCAAAAGACAGGCTCTGTTTTAGTCTTTCACTGTGAGCTCCCTGTTCAGGGCAGGACAACCAAAAGGGCTGAAACAGACTGAGTGCACTGAAGTTAAAATGGGAGAAAAGCTTTAAAGGGTGGTGGAGATGAGACTGACTCTGTGAGGATGCCATCTGCAGTGTCTACACCCTCAGGTGTGTCCCACGTCACCCTCGCTGTCAGTTTTCCTGGCTCTGCCCATTTATCCTTCACGTTAGGACACTTGATCTTTGGAGGATCCATATCTACAGAGAGAGAGAAAATCACATATCATCATTAACATGTCAATGTATTTATTACTCCACAGGCCAAAAATGGAATAGGATGTGGACTCTATTGGCCAAACGACGGTGTAGCAGCTGACTGTTCACTAAGCCCCTCTGTATCAGTAGTTAATGCTTCACGCTCTTGCACAGCAGTTTACAATGATGATGGTGGCAGTTACCAATTTTTGTAATTAGGTCCTTGATTTTAGACCGAGGGAGATAAAAGCAGCCTCTCATTTCTAGTCAGTGAATGTCCATTTTGCCAGCTGATGTGCCAACTATCACTGGCAGATTTGGTCACCCGTGGCTAATTAAGCTCACGTTATTAGCTCCATGTGTTGGTTGAAAACGCTGTCACCAGCTGACTTTTTACTGTTTCCAGTAGAATCATTCTAAAACTTTCTGAATTTAATTAAACAAATTTCTTACCAATGCATCTGATGACTATTGATGTGATATCAAGTATGATACGTAATCACCCATAAGTTTGGGAAACACTGAGGTAATGTTTGCTAAGGTTGCTCAGGTATAAACTTCCCCTAATACAATAAAGATTGGAATAGATATGCTAATGTTAGCCTAAACTGTGATAGCATTAGCGAGGAAATACTACACAGTGGATGTTTTAGTTCTGTAATCACACAAACTAGTTATGAAATACACTTTTGTCTTGGAAGAAATGCGAGGTCAATGCTATAGGCTGTAAGCTAGTTAGCCAGAAATGCTAACAATTGGAGCTTGGACAGCTTGCCACAGCCTCATGCACATTGCTTCAATGTGCAAAGAAATCCAAAGCTTGACACACCTGTGCTTCCTTGCTATGGTTGCTAAGCTATTATTGGACAATCACTCTTTTGGAGGAGGGATTTAGCAAAGGGCCAATTACTGATTGAGCCTTTCACAAATAATATACACAACAAAGTGAGCACCTCATCATAGCTGTTCAAAAAAATAACAGCTCCCTTCACACTTCATTTCCGCACCACCATTTTCCAACAGAAACACCTGAACTTTTCATCTTCCTGTGGTATTCAGAGTCTAATGATAAAGACAGAGACTTCGTTTCAAGAGTCAAAACCCATTTTACAGATGACAACAAAAAAATAAGGGGAATCACTTCACAAACAGCCTGGTTAGGATGTGATGGCTGTGATGCAGCGAGATCTGAATGAGCATGTATACATACAAACCCTGTGATTGTCTACTGTTACCAAGGTTGCAAGACTATTCAGCCATTTACATGATCCCCTAAGTGCAGACCTTGTAGCACGGGTTTTCATGAAGAGTCAAGTCGTTTTCAGACTCAGACTCAGGCTGCAAAGACGTGAAAAGCATTTAGAATTTTCTGGTGAAGAGAGGCAAACCACAGCGTGTGTTTGTGTATGTGTCTGTGTATACTATGTACATGTCTACAGGGCTGTGTTTTTTCCAAACAACACTAATATAATCTTGCATTGTGAGGAGTACTTTTTATCCAGTAGTCTACAGCTGACATTATGCCTTAAGCAGTTAAATTACTAGTTACATAGGTTTTTGCAGTGCAGCTAAGGAGTGTGCAGGCTCCACTTCTGTGGAAGATGAAATTGTGCATAAAACAACAACACACGCAGTCTTACCAACACAGGTGGGGACTCCGGCGCTCCACATCTTGCTGTGCTGGCAGGTTGCCGTCTTCTGGCCCTTTAGAGTGAATCCAGGGGAGCAGAAAAACTCACAGCGAGAGTTGAAGTAGGAGCCGTCTGAACACTTGTAGCCACCGTTAGCAGGCATGTTCATCTTGGGACAGCGGATCTCTGTCAGAGAAACAGCTCAGTGTTGAGTTAAGGAATGATTTGCTCTGTTTAATTTGGTTCAGGGACCTGATGCATATATTTAATAATAAAGTGTTGGTCCATCTTGGTCTTTTGTCAAAACTCATATAACAAGCAACTGCTGCATTTTTCTATAGCAATAAATTGTGCAATGTTTTTAAATTACCACACCTTAGAGGCAGTAATAGTAGTGGCACTAATTTTCCATTAGTATCCTGAAGTGATACTAATTTTCAAAGACTCTGCCAAGAAGAGACTTCAGGGAGAAGAAACTGATCCATGTAATTGTTTACTAATTTGCTGCGCAAACATGAAACAATTTTTTAAAACCTGAACATCATCTACAGGCAGGTTTAATGAACTAAAAACGTAAGATCTGAGTGGAGAATATCCATAACAAAAAAATAAACTCCCTCCCAGTGAGAGGTGGTTCAAAGCTGTGGAGGAAAGTTAGCAAGTGAACTCGGGCCAAGAATGAACTTGCTCAAAAATGTAAAAACTGGTGCATGGATGAATGCGTGTGGGGAACACAGTGCATGCGTGTTCAGGTGGATGTCACTTCTTACCTCGGCAGGCGTAGTTAGACGACCAGTGTTTGCTGGCCATGCACACCACCTCTGAGCTCTGGCTCTCGTATCCCTGCTTGCAGCGGATTTTACAACGTGTCCCCATCACATTCCTATTGTGCTCTCCTCTGGGTGTACGACAGCTCACGTCACCATGTTTCACTTTAATAGGTGCGCACCACGGTGACCCTGCAAATGGAGGAAAGACAGCTGCACTGACCTTTTCTTCATTGCACTGAGGCAATTATATGTTTTTTATGGTGAGGCTTTGGAGTGGGATGGACTGTTATTAATGTCAGTTTTCAATAATATGCACTTACCTGAAGACTATAAAAGCTTAGAAAGACTTCCTTCATAGGTGGGGAAATGTGAAAACCTACCCATCATCTGAGCTCAGACAGATTTGGTGGATTTCTCATTACCTTATCTGCGACTTCCCATAATCCAACTGTGTCTCATGAGGCAAAGGAGATTGTCTCACTTGAGGAAAAGACAGATAATGATGTGTGGAGAGAGCACTTACATTTCAGAGCCTGTGAGTGATAGAGTGAGAAAATTTCCATACAGATAAAGGTCTGAGTTGAGAGAGCAGCTCTTTATTGATACTTATCACACTACTGACTTTAAGTAGCAGCTATTTGTAGCACTTTCCCTCCAACATTTAGTCTGTCCAAAACATGACACTGATTAGCCTGACCACAGATGTATGCGTGTTACTCTGGAAAAGAGGTTCTCAAACTTAATACTCAAAAGTCCGTATCTGATCTTCATTCAAGGGCAGAGGTTTGGAATGACTGGAAGTAATACAGGAAGCAAACACAAACATCCAGTTTGAGACTGAATACAACAGTTGTGTTGTACGGGACACGTCTTACATCTAAGAGCTTGCTGAGTCTCTGTGAGTAACCATTTCTGTAAAACCAGTGAACTTTGAATTATGGACTTGTGGCTTGCTGCCAGTGGTTGGCAAGCTAAGCGATGATCACTCTCAGGACGGACTGGACCTCTTTCACTGGTGAGTAGCATTTGAATTTTCATTAGAACGTATTTTCTGAATTTCTTGATATTCTGCAGGCTGGATGGGAAACTTTAGCAGGCTGGATGTGACCCACAGGCCACCAGTTAAAGATATGGGCTGGGTCCATATTGATCTGCAGAGGTCCCTGAGGTCCAGACCTAGAGGGGCCCTGCTCTAGAACAAATAAAGTCCTAATTTTAAGGAATAGCTGGATGAGAAGACTGATACCAGTTTTGTGTCTGTGCAGTAAATATGAAGCTCCAGTAGCCAGTTATCTTAGCTTAGCATAAAGACTGGAAATTGTCCAAGGGTAACAAAATCCAGCTACTAGCACATCTAAACTCATGAATGAACACATTGTAGCTTGTTTGTTTAATCAGTACAAAAAGCAAAGTCTAAAAGTTTTATGGAGGGTTGTGGCAGGTTATTTCTTGGCTAGGTGCAGCTAGCTTCCTAGATTACTTTCTGGATCTTCAGCTTCAAGAGCTTTAGAAGTGCTGGTAGTCATGCTAGCAGTTTCCTCTGTTTTCAGTCTTTATGCTAAGCTAGGCTATGCGGCAGGTGGCTGTAGCTACATATTTGATCATAGAAATATGAGAGTGGTATTGATCGTCTCATCTAATTCTCATTAAGAAAGCCAATAAGTGCATTTCCCAAAATGTGGAACTACTCCTTTCAGGCCTATCAGACAACTGATTTCAGCTTTTCTCCTCCCACCCATCACCCACCTACCCATCTCTACAAGCTTGTGTAAAAATTCCTTCATAGATGCCAAGTTTGAGGGGCCACAAGGTTTTTATTACAGGGAAATCAAAATCTGCAGCTTATTTCCTGCTGGCTCAGGACAAACAGTTGCCCCTGTAGGCCAACATGCACACACATGCACACACTCGGAGAGGAGAATACACATCAGTTCAGGCTAATTTCCAGTTGGAATAAAAATGAGTATTCATCACACAGCAAGCCTCTCTTACTCTCCCTCTGTGTGTGTGTGTGTGTGTGTGTGTGTGTGTGTGTGTGTGTGTGTGTGTGTGTGTGTTGGCTGACAGTCTCCACAACCACTGAGTAAGAGAAAATAATACTACATTTGAGCCTTACGCGAGGGGAGAGTTTGGTTTGGCTTGAACAACAGTGTTCCGTGTCTCACTGACCCCAAATTTAAAGTTGGAAGCGACTTTGACGTAACTGAGTCAGTTTACAAAAGTGGCTGAACTAACTGCCGATGAATTATGCCTCTTTAAAGGCACAGTGAACTATAAAAATACATTTTTCTGATTCTAATCCTGTGTTAATAGGTCTGTTATCCAAATATATGTCAAAAATCATTTTTGAATACTGTATCAAAACCCCTCTTTTTACTCTGCCTGTAAAACATGAGAATATTATGATGACACATCTTGAATTTGGTGGTAATCCAGCTGAATTAGTTTTGGTGCAACTAGCCACACCATCGACCATTAGCAAGGGGATCAAAGTGGCTCGCAGATCTGAAGCAGCTAACAGTGCAGGATCATAGGGCAAAGGTGTGTGTTTAAAAGAAATGTAAAAAAAAAAAAATCTGAAAATCGCTCTCTCTTCAAGTAACACAAATATTTTCAATGACGACTCTTAAACTTTTGTCCTGTTGTGCCTCAGTGTTTCCCTTTCCCCGTGTCTCTTGTCTGTCTCTCCCCTGTCTGGCTAGTATGTGTGTGTTTTACTGCAGGGTGTGGCTGGCGGGCCTGACTTGGCCTCCTGCTCTCCTGAGCACACCTGTGACCAGTAATTCAATATGCTGAGACAGTATAAAAAGGCCAGCCTTTCACTGAGGATTCATTGAATGGTCCTGTTGCCTTTGTGGTAACACTGAGACTCTCGGTATTGTGATATTTCTGCCTTGTGTGCTTCCTAACTCCTGCTTTTTGTGCCCAGGTGCTCACCCATCCATCCTATGTCCTGACAGTTAGTTGTGATGAGTACTTCAGAACTGGACTTTCACCTGGCCTGTCCACTCTCAGTTGGCTCTCCAGCCTCTTTGTGTGGATCATCTAGACTCATCTGTTGCACATTCTTTTTAAACAGTCCATTTAATGGTTGCCTTTTACATATCCCTGTCTCGGAGTCTGCATTTCAGCGTTTGTGTGCATTTACTTCAGCACAAAACTCCTTTTGATTTTTCCAGTAATTGCCTTCTGGTTTCTGATCTAATAACACTGGTGAGGGAGGTATGGGTGTTAGCTAACTGTCTTAGCTCTATATCGTGCTGTATTCTCTGTGCCATGGTCAGTTTTGATAAGTCCAACCAAATCTGATGCATCTTATTTAAATCCCTCCAGCAACTACACCCCACCCAAAGTCTGTATCACTCAGGTCTCACATTAAATAGTGCTCTACCTGCCATTTCTCTGTGACTTTAAGATCAGAGGAACTTACTAAACTCTCAAAGAGCCGTTGGTCTACGTAATGATTCAGGAAACATACTGACTTTGGAACATATTGATCTCCACATGAGCATTCCCTAATTGCAAATGTGTCACTTTTCAGAACGTGTGTACTGTATGTACTGTATGCATGTACTGGAGGTGTCAAACTCTGCATGTAGTCACCTTTAGATCTACGAGAATACCAGTCCTCGTCATCTCCGTAGGCATACTGTCCTGACCCTGGGGATGAAGAAAAAGCAACTAATAAGACGAAAAGAGCAGCATCCAAGATGTTAGGCAATGTTTGAAAGCGTTGTCCTGGGCTGACCCGTGGGGCCTTTTTACTGCAAATCAGCACCAAGAAAAGGCTTAAAAATATTGCTTAACTCTTCATTTGAACCAGACTCTGGGGGAGATACAGATCTTTTGGAGACCACATGCACAAGGAACAAATCTCAAAAGATCCTCTTTTTCCAGCTGGTTTGGAAAAAGGAATCTGTTTAACACAAAGATTCACTTTTTTTGTTTGTTGTGACCCCAAGTACGTTTGGTAGAAATGGAAGGAGTGAAACTATTTTGAAACGTTTTGTTCAAAAACAGCTCCCATGGATCATACTTACCATTTTAAGTCAACTTTACAGTGATCACTTCAATGGAGGAAAAGATTGTTCAACCATAAAACTGCAGCATCCAAGACAAACTGAAATATTTCTCAGTGGTGGCTGCAGAGCTGGTGGAGGACACAGCTGAGTGACACTAGTGAAAGACAAATGTGAGGGGAATCGTGATGAGGAGGGAGGATTATTTTAGGAACGAGGATGAAAAAGATGGGGGCAGCGAGTCAGGACGCAGTAAAAACAGACAGGAAACGGGTGAGGAATGGGTTAAAGTACAGGGAGGGGTGTTGAACCTTGGCTCCAGGATGTTATGAACCCCGGTGTGAATGTGTCCTCTGTTCAGGATCCACAAGAGAAGGAGTGTTCCTCCCTCCTCCAGCATCATATATCAGCCGCATGTTGGTCATTGAACCTGATACTATGAGCACATCTCGCATCCCGTCCCCCATTCCTCATCATGGCTATTCTGTCAGTTTAATAAAGGCTGTCTGGACCAAAATGCCACAAGCCATCGAATACACACACACACACACACACACACACACACACACACACACACACACACACACACACACACACACACACACAAGCTCTGAGGTTTTAGCAGTCAGATCACACAGCATGGATTGTACAGAGCAAACCCACATACTGAGTGAGTCAGATTTAGCTGTCTAATGGGAAAACTTTAGTGTCTGCTTCTTAATGGGGGGAAGGAGGCAGACAGAGAAAGGTATGGAAACTAATTACAGGTGTGTGTGTGTGTGTGTGTGTGTGTGTGTGTGCGTGTGTGCGTGTGTGTGTGTGTGTGTGTGTGTGTGTGTGTTTCCTTCAAAGTGCACATTAGTCAGAGTCAAAAGTGCCAGAAAAGTTATCAGTTCTGTAACAACTTGCAAGCAAATGGGATACAACAATTTACACCACAACAAAGGGGAACTACTTCCTTCTGATTGGCCAGACGCAAATCAAGTTTTGAAGTTTTAATCTGTAAGATTTTCATGAATTTGATGTTCATCTGCAATAGCCATTCAATGTATTCAATGCATTCTGTAATGAGCTTTCTATACAGAAGTTTAGTGGTGAGGTCCACCATTTGAATTCAAGCTACCTTCATATGCAGTCACGGGAAGTGACGCAGCCATGTAACTCTCATATTTTTATCTCATTGGTAACAGCCTCACTGTTTGCTGTTCTCTCTATTTATTAAGTTATTGCTGATGCATAGCAAATATTTTCATCTGCTGCTGCTTCACATTGAATGCATTCAACTGGCAAACCACAGGATAGCATTATTGTCATATCTCCAATGAATGCAAACTTATTTATCATAGCGGTTAGCCCAAACTGTGACGGTGTCAAAAGGCAAGTAGAGCACAATGGTTTTTGAGTTCTTTATTGAAACAGGATGGGTTTGTTTGGCTGCACTGTAAACTGATACAACAGTTGCTCTTCTTCTGTATAACTGAGAGACTCATATATATACGCTAAACAGCAGGTAAACCAAACAAAATTGATAATGACAGCAGATACAGAGGCAGCGTCCCATATTACGGGATGGATGAAGAACTGTATGTAGAATAGATATAAAATAGATCATATCAGATATAAAATCCACAATGAATGGCAATCCTGCCACAAGCATAGGAGAAAAACTGTGTATATATCTGTGCAACAGGGAAACAAAAACTCTATTATAAATATCTTAAAATAAAGAAAGATTGGACATCATTGTGCAACATTAGCCTCCAGTGTAAATCCAATACTCAAACAGAATTACAGCACAAAAGTCTAGTACAGCTTGGGTTTCCCACCATGTTAACTGTCTGTAGAAATCCTCAGTTGTTTTAACTAGTGAACAAAAGATATGTCAACTATAACACAATAACATGCAAGACGGAGCATTTATCATTAACTGAACTTTTTTTATATTTTTTGGTGAGGACATTTTCCCACTTCTAAATTACCAGGAGGACAGAGGACATATGAGGACAATCAGAGCAGTGCAGGAACTCTGCAGCCTCCCTGTGCTGAGCAGAAAATGTGCTCAATTAAATAAAACTCTGAGATTCTGCAGTCTGGACAAGCCTTTTACAGCCTGTGAAGTCATCTCTTTGATAAAATAGCCTGCAGGGTGAGAGAAAGAGACACTAATATGCATGTGTAGTACACATGTTGTTGTACACAACGGCCAAGCAGAAATAAAAATCTTTTTTTTTTTTTGTATGTTCTGGTTGGTACATTACACTGAAATGCAACACATAGCTATATCCACTTTTCCTTGATAGATCCTGAAGGGTTTGCATCTGTGCCTCACTTTGGTGAACTCTGATACGCCTTCTGCCTCAGCAGGTGATGGTCCTTTGCCTGCAGCTGTCAGCTTTCTTGCCAACAGATAACGCAGGTTGGACTGATGCTGCAGGCGTTGCAGCTGTGCATTTGGGTTAAATTGGCTGTGCTTGATTTCATCCTATAATGTGTGATCTGAGACTCTTCTACGTTCATATCCAACAAATACGTCAACATAACGAGGTGTGATCTGCAGCTAGCATCATATTCCTGTTCATCTCTCCTACTTCAAAGGCGTTCATAGTGAGAAGAGAGCAGATGTCAAAATGTTAAGCTTGTCATCCTCACAAACCTCTGGGAGTGAATAAGCTTTAAATTTCATTGTCTAATATTCCAATTAGCTTTTCTCTGCGGGCCTGTAATACAAACTGTCATTATATGGAAGCTCACTCCCAGTAAAAGTTCTGCTACAGGCTGACAGAGCACAAGAGAGCAGCAAGTAAAATGGGGTGTCATTTCTTTATCGCTCAATTCAACACACCATGATTACAGAGTTATATAATTCCTTTTGGAGGGCTAATGATTTTCATCCCATTTAAACTGTATACAAGCATGTCTGCTGCTGGTTTCTGCATCAGCAGCTTCTGACCCTGAGGAACAAGCTGCTGCTGCTGCTGCTGTTTTTTTCTTTAGAGTGAGGTACAGATGCTAAGCGGTTACACTGATGGACTCACAGCCTACCACAATCAGGGGCGGGGCTTGCGGACAGGCAAGCCAGGCAGTTGCTTGGAGCCCCCGGTCACTAGGGGGGCCCCGGCCACTTATTTACAACAACGATTATTGATAGGCTTGGGCTTTCAGGGACCTCTGTTGGTCCCTGGACCTCACTTTGAGAACCACTAATCTATTTTTTCAGTATGCATCTAAAATGTCCCGGAAATTATGCATTTATGTGTGCAAAACAAATTTTTGCTGCGTGCACGGATGGGGTGGGGTGGGGGGGGATTTCTTCCTTGGAGCCCAAAGATACCCTAGCAACGCCACTGACCACAATATATAATATTATGTATATGTTATAATGTGTTTATGAATGATTTGGATAGCATTTAGTGTGTTTTACAGAACCTATTTATGAATAAATATTTAATGACCGGACAAAAATTACGACGCCTATTTGTAAATGTGCTTAAAATCTTTCTGCTGTCTCTGGTTTGTGTCATTCATTCACTAATGGTGTACTTACTTATGAATTAGTAGTTAATTGGGAACGATTCATTTAGAAAGTGTGACAAATCCACTCTGCCGTTCCCCTGGTTTTCCAGCCCACACACTGATCTCACTGTATGCTACCTGCACCAAACAACAGACACACTGTCATTCATTCAAACATCTTGAAAAGGTTGGTGCAGCAACATTTTTGCATATCCAAAAAGAAAAAAAAAAAAAACCTGTTGATATCCAGTACAAGTAGGTGTGTTTCTCCTTCCAACTAGAAATGTGGCCTTTTCTTTTGTGCATGCATCTCAACTCCAGCCTTGCAAACTGTTGACTTATTGGTTTGTTTACAGAACAAAGCAAGCAAGGGCAAGGCAAGGCAAGATGTCTTGTGTCCAAACTGTAGTGAAAAATAGTGTGCATGCAAATACACAGTTTGTTCCACTGCACCTAATAATTGCAGCTTTATGTACCATATCTGCCACACGGTCTACAACATCCTATAATGCTTAACTATGCTGTTCATTAAGGCTATTCATGCATGCTGGACATTTCATTGTTCAAGGTGTTGCGTGAAACCAAACAGGACTGAGTTTGTTAATTTAGAGTAAATGTGTCTGTTGGTTTTGTTTGAGTGGATAGGTGAACACTAATTATCAGCTCATATATATAGTATCCACTGCATGTTTAGATGTAATTCACAATTAAACAGCTCTAAATGTTGCACGCAGTTCTGTTTTCTGACCAAACTTGGTTTGGCTTTTGTCAGCCAGCAACTGACATCAGTAACTTCATAGTTACTCATTAATTAACAGTTAGTTCCTGATTTGTTTCTTAGGCTTTCCTTTGTAACACTGATGATTCACCTTGCCATTGTGTGAGTTATTCCTTTCTCTGGCAGAGACACGGCTGAACACTCATTAGAGCGGCTGTTCTCCAGTGATGTTGCCTGCTGGCACAAGTTGCTCCCCGTGTGTGTGGAGGATGTATCTGCCCCACAATCATCATGGAAAATATGATCAGGCTTTTACGATTACTTCTGTAGACTGGTTTAACTGTAAGAAGTGGTGTGGAACACAGGCCAGGCTTAAAGATTTCCACTGTTCAGAAAGAGGCCAAAAGGTGCAAAAGCAGTTTCTTTAAAAATCTCTGTATCTCAAACGTGTCATTCCGGTGCACTGACACCTGATTCTGAGGCATGCACACTCAGCTGATAAATGGGCTAACTGACCACCAGAACAAACACAAACACACCCCTGTAAAATAAACTCCTCATAAATGCACACACACACGCAGACACACACACACACACAAGCACAGAGCAGAGTCCTCAGTGTCAGCTCGACAGGCAGTTTTTAGTCTGTCAGTGTAAATCTGCTCTGCAGGTTGCATTCATGTTTCAGCCTGTATGATCATACAGCCATGGTGAGCCACTCTCAAACCATCTGCAGGCATACAGCCACTGTGACTGCATACACACACACACACACACACACACACACACACACTCACACACACACACACACACACACACACACACACACACACACTACTCCATCCAGACTCGAGCTTTGAAGTCCTTTCAGCTCCTCACTGCAGGCTACAGGCCCTGCTCTGTCTGGCTCCATCTATCTGGAGAGTCTGAAGGTTTTCTTGTGTTCGACGCTTCACCTCAGTGAACGCAACCAACATTATTTTCACCATCAATTAATCCCACAGTTACTTTTTCAATGAATCGTTTTGACCATAAACTGTGAGAAAATGTTGAAAAACCTCCATCACATTTGCTTTGAGTCTTAGGTGACATCATTAAATGTCTTCTTTTATCCAACCACCAGTCCAAAACCTAAAGATAATCAATTCAGGGGATATAAAACAAAGCAAAAACAGCAGAGTCTCACATTAGAGGAGCTGAAATCGCAGAAAGTTTGGGATTTTTCCGAGAAATAACAACTTTGACAATTAATCGATTCATTTTCTGGCATTGGACTCATCAGTTAATCGATCAGGCGCTTCGTTGCGGCCCCTCTTCTCTCTGTGTGTGTGTGTGTGTGTGTGTGTGTGTGTGTGTGTGTGACAGAGAGTTGTGTGTTTACTCATCAACAGGACAGAAACTCATCAGTAAAAGTGCTGAAAATACTTCCAGGCCGACCAACACTCATGAGAAGTGAGAGTCCTCCCACGCAGTAGTTTAATTCATAGAGCTGCTGAACAGGTAAAGCATTCAGCGCCACAGAATATCACACTTCGGCTGCAGTTTCGGGGCTTTTCCGTGCAGAGAAACGTCCCCCAGATGCACACTGCACTCCCCCCGTTTCCCACCCCCTCCACGTAAACACAAACGCGGTTCACCAGAAACCAGCGGTGAGGACAAGAAGCCTCAAACGCACCAAAAGTGACTCCAAAAACTTCTCCCAACACAAAGCCTGTCATCCAAACCCAGCCTGAGAGCAGCGAGCCCATACTTTTCCCCCACTCCACACATGAACTTTGGATTAGTCCATCCTGCTGGTCCCTGCAGGGTTAACGCCGTCATGGAGGTGACTGAGACTCTTTGTCGCTCCTTACCTTCATAACCGGAGCAGAGGCAGAGCTGCACGAACAGGAGCACCAGCGGCCACATGTCCATAGTGAGACGGACGCTCTTCAACATGTGAAGGGGAGCTCGCAGGAAAACTTCCAGCGCATTCCTGCCTCCCAAAGGCCCGCCTCTTGCTCCAGAAACAGAGGAGGATTCTCTGAACACAGTCAGGCCCGAGCGAGCCAGAGACAGCAGGCTGTGCCAGCTCCTGTGGGTCAACATGTCAACATGTCCTCGATTATCGCCGCAAGAGACTCAACCCACAGAAATCAACGCAAACCTGCTCTCAGCAGCCCCTGACCTCATTTACTCTGCAGCATGGAAAACGTACGTATTCTTAGTTATATAAGGACACATCTGCGGTGCCTCACTTGATGATCCATACCAACATACAAAACATGAGAAAGACCATGCAAAGTTATGAATTAAAGCAGTGGTTCCCAACCTGGGGGCCGGGACCCCATAAAGCAGTCACACGATACATGTAAGGGGTCAAGGAATGATTGATTGCATAGGACAGAATCTGGAACTTAAGAAGTTAACATAAAATTACCTTTTTTATATATGTATATAGTTTTCTCTTTTGCCTCGTTTGTGTGAAATACTGCATATTTTCATCTTCTCAGGCTTTCAAACATCCTGTGAATTAACCTGAAAAGGAAAATCAGTTTTGTATAAATCAAAGAAATGCTGAAAAACTGATGCATGCCTTCGTTCACACTGTTTAATTATGGATCTTGTGTCTGCACTTGTGTCCTTAATAAAGATTGAATGAATGAATGTTTACTGCTCTCCTGAAGAAAACCACTGGATTCTGCTTGATGAGCATCGCTGCTTTTCTTGTTCTCCAATCTTTCAGAGCAGACACATACATACACCAACATGTACTGCACTGCATTCAACTACTACGATGAATGAATACAAATTATGGGACCTTATTAGTTACAAAAACTGCCTATTTTCTAAGGGAACATGGACAATCACTGGACTGCAAAGGACATATGAAAAGACGGATACTCCGTCCTGCATCTACCACATCATCATAGAAAAACGATGCAGTGGGACTGACCAGTAAAGAGATCTCACCTCCCAGAGTCTGTTCAATACCTCTGTCTCTGTTTCATACACACATGCACAAAGATTTTTCAGTTTGGGGTAGAAGTTTGCTTCCAGTTTCACATTTTCCTGATGATGTGAACATTTTATAGGAGGTCAAGTTGGATCCAAGTTGTTTCCTAGCAACCCTATTCTGATGAAATGCTCCATAACAACCATATTGTGGTACACGTGGTAGTTCTTGGTCTCTGAGTTTCTGTGGCATCGTTTGTAGCACAGTAAATGAATTCTGGCTGTACATTTACATAGCAATCTCCTACAGCTGATAATGATTCTGCTTCAGGAGAGCTACACAGACACATACACAAACACACACACAGCAGGAGAGCCGGGTGAAAGCACAGAGCTGTTGAAAGCCTAATCAGTGCTTCATTTTCCCCTCCGCAAGCTTGACGCTGGGCTGTAGACCCTGTGCAGTGCGTGAGGGGGCGAGTCCACACATGAAGGTGTCGAAGTGTTCTTTATCTTGACAGGAAACAGAGAAGGGAGGCGAGAGGTGAAGAGACTGTAATTAAAAGTGGGTCCAGCGGCGCGTTAGGACTGCTTCAACTGAAGTGTTCCTCTCAGGTCGGGTGAAGAAAGAGTTAACTGGCTCTGTCTTTGCTCACCTGCCTCTGAAGGATTGGTCTGAGGCTTTGATGTGGTGTTACAGCCAATGATTTTGGATTCAAATTGTTTCTGAGTTTAACAGTAGTGTACACAGACTTGCACTTAGCTGGTGTTCTGCCTGAGTGTATTTTTGAGAATCACTTAAGGTTTCAGCGTGTAAAAATGTTTTGGATCCAGCTGAAACACTCACTCCTACCCAAACACACATTGCACTTACACAGTATGTAATTACTGCAGAGATTTTGCCGCCATGAGGTAGCGAATAGCCCAGAGAACATTTGAGTGCCAGTTAATTTTGAAGCCTCATGAGGTGTATAATCATCTTAACCATAGATAAAAAATGTAAGCAGAGACAATGCACTCTCAGCAATACAAATATTTATACATTTATGAGGCCATTAACAATAAAGTCAAGAACAAGTGGAGTTCCACATTTAAAAGATAAGTTAAGTTTCCTTACTGTCAACAAATCTCATGAAAAGACCGAAACCTACAATGAATTAGCCCCACTAACAAGTGCTGCCTGTCAAGCCAGAACACGATCTGGCTTACTCCTCTGTGCCATAGAGCTGCACTGATGCCTATTAAAAGAGATGTGTGCTGATTTTACACATCAAAGTGTGTTTACAGGACTTGTGGAGTACTACTGCATATGAGGAAACAGTTCCATAAAGCTGTCTGTGGCTCCAGAGGGAACTGTGAGGTAAAAACCACAAGTTGGGAAAAGAAAAACTCTGTGGTGTGGAGTTAGAAAGAAGTGCATTTACCAGGCCACTGTGGCCCACTCCTCGTCTCCGAACTGTCAGCGGTCAAGCAGCATTGTGGGTCATGTAGGCATCAAGGAAGAAGAATCTCTGGTTTACTGCATTAGCTTTGTTATTTTCATCCATCCACCAGTCTGACAGTGTTGTAAAGCTGCAACACACTCTTAAAAACACATGAATGAGCTGCTCTGCTGCTCTGGGTGACAGCCTCTTTCAAATGATGAAAATAGGTATTGTAGTTTATTTTGAGTTAATCCCACATGCACCACTCTGCCGCTGGAAAACTCACTAGCGCCCCAAATGTGTATTAATCCATCGCTGAAAATAGTACCCAACAAATACAAATACACAGGCTTATGAAGAACTGTGCCAACTCTTCTAGGAGATAAGTTAGTCTTTTAAAAGTTCAACTTTATATCTGTGAGTCAATTTTAAAATCAGTGTGGTTAATAGGAATAAACGGGCTTGGCTGAGTGCCACAGACAGGGTCAGGAAGCTTTAAATATCGACAGAGAGACTAATGCGTTTTGGTTTTGGTCTTTTAATGGGATTTAAGAAAAACATTCTTTAAGCCGACACTGAAGACTCAGGTCCCTGTGGCGGCGGAGTCTGTGCGTCCTCTCAGGGACAAACTCGGCCGTGGCTTCACTGCAGGTCGAGGTATTGAGGCAGAACATCGTCCCAGAACTGCTGAGGGTCGTCTGCTTTCTTCTCCGCCTGCTTCGTCCTCGGTGCTGGTTTGGGTGTTTCCTTCTGCTGTTTGTCTTTTCTGCCTGAGGGAGAAACTTCAGGGGGCAACTTCTGTCCATCCTCTTTTTTTGTTTTTGTTGGTTGGACATTTTCCTCCTCCTCCTCTTCTTCCTCCTCCTCTTCCTCCTCATCTCCTTCTTCTTCTTCCCCCAATTCTGTGTTTCCTGCTTTTTGTTCCTCACTTTTCTCTTTGAGCTTCTCATTATGTTTGAGGTTGGCAGCCTTTCCTGTTTCCTCATCTTCCTCCTCTTCTTCCTCCTCTTCCTCTTCTTCACTCACTTCTCCTTCTTCGTCAGCCTCTTCCTCACTCTCCTCATCCTCATCTTCATTTTCCTCAGAATAATTACCTTTCTTTCCTTCAATGCGTTTCTGTTTGGTTTCTTCTCTCTGATTGTTGGGCCTTGTCTCTGTTTTTGGTTTACCTTTTGCTTCATTCTCCTCTTCCTCGTCTCCCTCCTCCTCCTCTTCTTCTTCTTCATGCCCCTCTTCCTCCTCATCGTCACTGTCTGCCATCACCTTTTTATTTGCCTCAATATTTTTCTTTTTTCTCTTCATTTTTTCCTCCTCTTCGCCTTCACTTTCTTCCTCTTCATCTTCTCCTTCTTCCTCCACTGCCTCCTCCTCACCCTCTTCTTCCTCCTCTGCAGTCTCTTCCTCAGCTCCTCCCTCTTCCTCTTCCTCCTCCTCACCAGGTTTTTCCGCCTCCTCTGCAGTCTCCTCCTCAGCTTCCCCCTCATCTAGAGAAGCTTCTTCGTCACCCTCTTCCTCCTCCTCCTCCTCCTCTGTAGCATCCTCTTTACTCTCTTCTTCTTCCTCCTCCTCCTCTGTAACCTCGTCCTTACTTTCTTCTTCCTCCTCATCTGTAGCATTCTCTTTACCATCTTCTTCCTCCTCCTCCTCTTCCTCCTCTGTAACCTCGTCCTTAGTCTCTTCTTCCTCCTCCTCTGTAGCGTCCTCTTTACCCTCTTCTTCCTCCTCGTCCTTACTCTCTTCTTCCTCCTTCTCTGTAGACTCCTCCTTACTTTCTTCTTCCTCCTCCTCTGCAGTCTCGTCCTCAGCTTCCCCTTCATCTAAAGATGATTCTTCCTCACCCTCTTCTTCCTCCTCATTTTCTTTATCGCTCTTTTCATCTTGCTCTTCCTCCTCTTCATTGGCCTCACTGTCATCCTCTTCTTCCTCATTCTCAACACTCACTTCGTCCTGTTTCTCATCTTCCTCTCCTTCACTCTCATCTGTGTCTTCTTCTTCCTCTGAGTCTTTCTCCTCATCCTCACTTTCAGTGGAGTGTTGATCATCTTGTTGCTCCTCAGTTTCACCCTCTTCCTCTGCATCAACCTCATTTTCTTCTTCGTCGTCTTCTTCAGAATCAGACTCTGCAGTGTCACTTCCCTCTCTGTCATCCTCCTCCTCCTCCTCCCCTGACTCTTTGCTCTTGCTGCCAGCACTCCCCATTTCTTCACCACTTTTATCGTCTTCATCCTGACTCACCTCATTCTCTTCCTCTTCTTCTTTACTCTCTTCATCACTAGACTCTTCACTTTCCTCCTCCTCTTCTGCAGCTTCACTTACCTGAGAGTCACTTGCTCCTTCACCTGTTTCCTCACTCCTTTCTTCATCCTCCTTCTCGGCCTCTGTAACATCACTCTTCTCGCTTCCTTCATCTTCTTCCTCACTGCTGGAGCCTGTTTCCTCCTCACCATCTTCCTCTGCACTTTCAGTGTCTTGCTCTTCCTCACCCTCTCCAGAAACACTCTCCTTTTCCTCTTCTATGTCATCACTACTTTCATCTCCCTCCTGCTCTCCTTCTTTGGCTTCCACATCACTTCCACTCTCTCCCTCCTCACCTTGTGCATCTGTTTCTCCGCCTTCGTTGTCTTTATCGTCTTCAGAGGGTTTGTTGGTTTTCTCATCTTCCTCACTGCTCTTCACCTCTGTTTGTGAAATGTCCTCACGGCTGATCTGCTCAGACATGTCACTTTTCTCTTGCGACTGATCATGAGTGCTATCTTTACTGTCTTCCTCTGCATTCCCCGCCTCTGACTGGACATTCACCTGAACATCTTTTCTTTCTTCCGGTGGATTTGATGCTTCTGTTGAAGAAAAATGTGACAAAGTCGAGGAGAAGGAAGGTTGCGTGACTGCACTCTGCTTTGTGAATTTCTTCAATTGACCGGTTCCTTTAGTTGACGTGGACGTAACAGTGTCACTGTCAGACTGGAAACTCCCTAAACTTGTCACTGCCTCACTTAGGACCCCCATAGATGCACCTGCTATCCCAACAGCAGGAAGAAGAGAGGCGGCGGTACTGAGAAGTTCCCCCCACTTTGGCTTTTCATCAGTCAGGCCCTGATCCTCTCTTTTCCTTTCAGAAACAAGCAGATCCCTATCAACAGGTTCAGTACCTTGCAGGGATTTGGCACTGCTGACATAAACCACCTCTGCTGTCTTAGGGCTTTGTGAGGAAATGGGGTTGCACGCCACTTCAATAGGTGTATCCTGCTGTGATAACAGTGTGCTGGAAGCTTCAGTCTGCTTACTCCTCCTGTTATTGTTAGAGTCTCCATCAGCACCTTTAACTTTAACTTCCTCTCTCTCTTCTCCCCCTGGCTTGGTCTTTGCCTTCAGTTTAGATTCTTTCGACCTCTTTTTGTCCTTTACCTCAGAGCTGTCCACATCAGGTGTCTTCTGTTTATCTGCAGTTCTACCATTTGTTTTTTGAGCTGCGTTCTCGGCAAAGTTGAGCTCATTTTCAACAACTTTTCTTTTGTTTTTACCTTTAACTGGAGTATTTTCTGCACATGTACTTTGATTTTGAACGGGTGTGGATTTGACCTTTTGCGGTTTCCTTTTAACTTTCACAGGTGTAGAGTTCACGCTGACGGGTTTCTTTGTATCAGCCTGAGCAGGTGTGGTTTCTTTATTCACTGGTGGTGACGTTACATGCAGCGCTTTACTTTGACCTCTTCCAGGTGTGGAATTGTTGTGCAAATCTTTGGTCAGAGGTGATTTGACTCGCTGTGTCTTCCGTTTCATCTCCACAGGCCTGACGTCAGTGGTCTCTGCATCTTCCTTTGCAAGATTTTCTAAGGAAGTCAAACTTCCAGCAGATATGCTGGGTATTTCATTTTCTTTAGTAACCATGATAAAAGGAGATGTCTTGTCCAAAGCTGATTTATTTTTCTCCTTCTTTGGTGTCCTTATCAAGTCTTTCTTAAAAGTGCTAGCTTTCTGGTTTATATTACTGTCTTTCAAATTTCTCTTCCTCCTGGCATTTTGCTTCACTTCGGTCAGTCTCTGCTGTGCTTCAGTCAGTGTCTTCCGCACAGTCTGTGAAGTTTTCAGGCTCGAGTCAGATAGTTCGCTCTTATCACGTGGTGATGTAACATAGGAGGGTTCCTTTCGAGCTTGTCTGTCTTCATGGGTTTTATTGGACTTCTTGGTAATGTTCTCTTTTCCTTTAGATGTGACTTTGGAGTTTTTCAGACTCCTCACTGGAGACACTTCTTTCCTTGAGGAGCTGGAGCCTTTCAGGAGCTCTGTGGATAAGGCCTTGTGACAATTTTGTTCTGCCGTCCAATTGGACTGTAGCTGTTCATTAAATGCCTCTGCCTTTCTCATAGTTCTTCTTAGAGCTCGGCCCTTTTTCTTTTCCTTCTTTTCCTATAATAAATCACAGAGACAGCAGGGATTTAGTCACATGTAAAAATAAAGACAAAACAGGCAGAAAAAGGTCACATGCCTGAGAATACTGTGGAGTACTGTGGAGGCACTTTACTGTCAAATGCATGTTATCTCTAGTTTCAGGAAGTGGTTTCATGGAGCCACGACAGAATCAGATTATCAGAATTCCCTTAGAGTCTCAGTAGCTTTTGTTGGAGTAGATGTCGTTCTTTTAAAATCTTTTACATATAATTCTGAACATACATTTTTGTACAGTATACATGCACTGTATATGGAAATATATCTTAAAGCATATTCAATGCATAAGCAATTCCTTGTAAAAACCTGCTTGGTAATGAACCTGATTCTGATGGGAAATGATTTTTGCAGCATGGGTTGATTTACATGGAATATAATAATAGAATAAAAGAACATTATAGGACATCTGTGGTGGTGGGAGAACATAACAAATCAGTCATTAACAAATCTGTCATCAGGTTCAAATACCAGATGTGGGTGGACGTTATACAGACTCATGGTCATGATTGAAAGAAAATGAGAAATCCTTATTTTTCCATCTGCACTGGAGGTAAACAGATGGTGGTTAATTGGGGGTGAGTGAGATGTGATGTGAAAACAGCCTCATTTAATCACTGTTCAAATGCAACTTCAATAGCTCTTTCTTTCCTACAGAATTATCATTAAGAATTTTGCAACAAATTTTATAGTGTAGTAGTACTACTCGCACTTCAGTACATGCTCTGAATTCTTCTTCCACCACTGCACATAAAGGCACATACCGACACGAGCCCATTAACATCACAGCGAGGACAGGAACGGGTTACTGAGCACCACATGTTGCACTATGACACATAACGGCGTTGGAGACTCCCTCACAGCGTGCTTCATCACTGGCTGTGGAAACACTGATGAGCTGTGGCAAGACTCCTGCCAACTTTTCCAAAGCATTGCATGTGTATCTGTGTGTGTGTGTGTTTGTCTATCTGAGGCTGGGAGCCCAAAGACATTTGTGTGCTGGCAGAAACAGTTCAAATCTGTGAATCGGTTCTGAGGAGATTCATCACACTTACAGAAAGAAAGGAATGTGAAAAATCAAGAGATCAAAAAACTAAATTCAATTTCACATTTCACCTCAGTGTTACGCCAAGTGGAAAATGTCTCCACAGACACATACACACATGTGCTTGCAAGAACACACACACACACACACACACACACAGACACACATACAGTATGTATGCTGAGCTATGCACATTTCCTGGAAAAGTCAGTGAGTGTTCAACTCTGCTGCTTCCTGCCCTGGAGTGCACATAATCGAGACCACAACCAAGAAGCCCAAAGAGGAAAAATAACATTCAACTGACTCTCTTCTCTATCAAAGTCAAACCATTGCACAAAGAGCCATTAAATATCACCTCTCTCACCATATTTGGCAAAAAGTCAGAGTCGACTCCTTTCTCAGAGATGTACTCCTCCACATCTTCTATGACAATTTGTCTCGGAACAGTTCTTCCCTCTGAAAACACAGACAATGATTTGGTTAAAGAGCTGCACAATATTATCTAGCATCTACTGCTATATATTTCCTGGATGTGCAAGATAAACCAGAGCTCAGCAGCGGTTAAAAGAGACATTCCAGCCAGTTGCTTAAATTAGAGGTTGAAAATACCTATTTGTGGTGAAGTAGGATGCTCCTCCTCACTGGAGGGTCTGGTGGGGCTACAGGGTTCTTTAGGTGGTAGAGGAGATGACAGCTTTTCAATTAAAGCCTTGTTAGCAGTTGCCACTCCATAAAATCTTTTTCTTGCTATCTTTTTCGGAGATACTGGGATGGTAGGGTTACGTTTCGTTCTGGTCTTTGGTGACAGTAAGGGAGAAGACAACTCTTTGGAGTTAGCCTTAGAAGAAGCAGTGGGAGAGGATTTATTCTGAAAAATGTTCGATGATTGAGAATGTGGGCTCGATGGCTCTGAGGATGACGCTGGACTCTGAGGGGATCTGGACAGAGATCTAAAGGAGAGTGGTGGGCTTGGTGTTACTTCTGACTGTAATTTGGGGGATGATAGAGGGGTACTCATGTCCTTTGAAAGTGTTTTAGAGTTTGAGATATTTCTGGATGTTTGCCAGGAGGTGTTGAGGAAACCAGACTTCAGACGTGGGAGGTTCTGAAACATTTTCCCAAACAGCTCCACAGAGCTGGCCTGAAAGACAAGAGAGGGGAAACAAGAAAAACAATACTGAGTAAAGGGTCTGAACCGTATCTATGGAGCTCCCCCAACCAGTTAGTTAGTGGTACTACAGTGGAGCTAAAATTTGGTGTAACACTGCTCCCTCCTGGCCTTCAACAGTGCTTACAATTATCTAAAACAGAGATTTAAAACAACTTCTCCAAGGTTTCTGCAGGGTTCACAAAGTTAAACTTACAACCTTTTAATATCACATGAAATGTAACTTAATACCAGTTTCACAGTCATACTGGTCAAAGTATGAAAGCAGGGTGCAAAACCAGTCAGATATGCCCTATAATTACTTATTGTTATTACTTATTATTATTATTATTATTTTCAAATGGTAAACGACTGCCATTGAACATTCCACAAATATCAACTGCTCGTGGGGTTGAGCTTGAAATGGTCACGACATATAAGTACTTGGGAATTGTTATTGATGAGAACTTGTCTTTTGAATCACACGTAGAAAAACTTGTGTCTAAACTTAAAATCAAATTGGGCTTTTTCTTTAGAAACAAGTCCAGTTTTTCCCTACAAGTTAGAAAACGCTTGATCCTGACCACTTTCATTCCTTTTCTAGATTATGGAGACTTACTTTTTATGAATGCACCTGACACTTACTTGAAAAAACTGGATACTGTAGATCACTGTGCTTTATGTTTTATGACTGGTTGTAGCACTCTTGTCCACCACTGCACTTTGTATGCAACGGCAAACTGTCCATCTTTGTCTGTCCGCAGATTCTCTCGATGGATGGTTTTTATATACAAATCTCTTCTCGGGCTGGTTCCCACCTATTTGTGTTACTGTATGTGTAGAGATTCTAGTCGGTACAGCCTTCGCTCACAGGACGTCCTCCGCATGTTGGTTCCTAGAGCCAACACAGATCTTGGTAAAAAAGCCTTCAGATATGCTGCCCCCTGGTCATGGAATGACTTACAGAAGGATCTGAGGCTACCTGAATTGATCACTTTGGGGGAATTTCAGTCCATTTTAAAGGACAGAGAAGCCAGTTCTATTGGGCAATGTACTTGTTTCTAAATTGTTTTACTGCCGAAACGTTTTAAATTATTTTGATCTGTCGCGTGCTCTTGTGTCAATGTTGTAAGTACTTTCTGTTTCTAACTATAGTGTGTGATTGCTGTTTGCTGTATGTATTGTTGTAACTTTGTCTTCGCTGCCCCCCTCTCTCTCTTGAAAAAGAGATTTTAATCTCAAGGAGTCTTTTACCTGGTTAAATAAAGGATATTGATTATTGATTGATTTTATTGCTGAATAGGTAGAAGGCGTCAACCTGTGCTTTAATTCATCGATTAATTGAGGAAATAATTGCCAGATTAAAGGATATTAAGGATTAGGATATGGATCAAACAGCCTCCTGCAGCCTAATAGAGCTGCTAATTGTTAAAATTCAGGACTATTTAGTTTTTGAAGTCTTGGAAGAATCTGGTTTACTCTGGACAATAAGCACCATGGCATCGCTTCTCACTTTTTCTCTGTGGCGGGCTCGAGCAGAGAGGGCCGACAGTGGGACTTGTGGATAAGGATCAATCGAAGTTCCCAACAGGAGAATTTCTCTGTAACTTGAGTCCAGAAGGTTCTCTGTGATTGTGATCTCCTTCTCTGCCACCACTTCTTGGCTCTCTGGTGGTCTGGGTGCAGCCAGTACCAGCATGTGGTTACCACCACAGGACACCTGAAGGTAAGAAAACACAAGCACTCAGACATACAGGATGTACCACTTGGGAGGGGGCCTGCACTTTCAGAGGTATAATACAAAGAGTTTGGGGTTTTGTGTTTTGCTAAAGGACATTTAAGATGCAGACAGGTGGAGCTCGGGGGGACAAAACCACCTTGTAACTGATGGACAACACCACCCTGAGCCCTTTCATCACATTCACTTACTAGCTGAACATTGTACTTGAGAAAACGTGTGCAGAGTGTCGGGCTGAAATGGTTGATGAAGTTCTCCTCCCCTAAACCCAGTTTTCCATGACGACCATCACCAAACGTGTAGAGAAGCCCGCTGTCTGTGGAGAAGAAAGACAAATGTGGAAGTACATCGGCATCCCACCCCCTGACATTACTGCATTTCATTTAGATGATGACACATACACACGGGCAATCACATAGTTTAACAGGCAGAACTAATTTTAAATACTCTCATAATGACTAGACTGAACTTAAAAGATTGCTTACTTGTGATCACAGCAGTGTGGTTCTCTCCACAGGTGATATGCTTGATGCTGCTATTACAAAAGTGCTCCAGTGGTTTTGGCAAATCAACCTCAAACAGAAATGTTCCGTGGCCCAGCTGACCGTACTGACCTCTGCCGAACGTGTACACGCTGTCCTCTGGCACAGCAAAACAGACACAATCAAACACACTAATTTCATTTCAGCAGCAGTAGTGGAAAACAAATAAGCACATACAATCAAGCACTGCACTTAAGTACAATTGTGAGGTACTTGTTTTTCATTTAAATTTCAGAGAGCAATATTGTATAATTTACTACACTACATTTGATTGTTTGAGTTACTTTGTATTTTAACAGTTAGAATAATGCAAACTGCAAAAATCCTCATTTTAGTAATCCTAAATTCTTATTTTGTTAAAACAAGTTAAGAAATCGGATACTTCTGTGAGAAGATTCTAACCTGTTTTAATAGAAGTCAAGTAGTTTTATGACTTTTCTACAATAAGGTGCCATTTTCTTGATTGAGGCTTTTACACTGCTGACTTACCTGTGAGTGCCACAGTGTGCTCCCCTCCACAGGACACCTGGGTGAAACGACCCAGAATGCCTTTCACTCGCTGAGGGACTCTGTGGTTGGCCAGCTGCTCCACCAGGAGACCAAGCCTTCCATTCGCACTCTCACCAAACGTGTAGAGATCTCCATCCACTAAAGCAAGGCCAACGTGACATTCTCAGCACGATACACGACATTAAACTCAAACTGAGAGCTCGTCTCTTGTGTTGTGGTTACTTAGACTGTGTTGTACCTGTGACAAGTGCTGAGTGGTGGTACCCACAGGAGACCCACATCACAGCTTCCCCAACATTCACCTCTCTGGGTTCTGCTGCAAATCCCTCGTCCCCAAGACCAATCTGACCCACAGAATTGTCGCCCCACATGAACAGCCTCCCGTCTTCTACCAGCACATAAACACAGAGCAGACAATCAAACATCACACTCAATGGTGTGTACATACACACAAATATGTTACAGTTTGGCCATTGCCCAAAGCATCTTAGCTAGCGGAGACACTTTCTATTACTTTATTACTTGTCACTAACCTGTTAAGGCAGCTGAGGTGTTGCATCCTGCAGAAAGCATTTTGATTGGTGATTGGTCAGAGAAGGGATGCAGCAGGTGAAAAGATGTAGTGTTGTCACAATGGCCCAAACCAAGCTGCCCTTCCTGGTTTCCGCCAGCACCATACACACTACCCTGCCCTAAACATACCAGAAACCTGAATTTACTACAGGAACAACCAACTTTGGGCACTGCTGTTCTCTCAGAAAAAAATTATTTGTTCTTCATCTTACATGTGTAGACAATTGTGTGATCTCTCCCACAAGCTACAAGCTTCACCTTCTCAGACTTTAAGGCTGAAATGGAAACACACAGCCATTATAGCTACCAAAATAACATGAAAATACCAAAAAGAATACCATCTCAGTCTATATTTAAATTAATGCTGACACAATTAGACGACTGATTGGACAGAATATTCATCAGCACTATTTTGAGAATCTGTTAATTGTGGGATTAAAAGGATTAATGGAGAGAATAACTGGAATATTAACCAGTCATGAAAATGATCATGAGTTGCAGCCTGGTGTAAAGCAACTTACCTTTCACAGAGGCAGGTTTGCTGGCAGCAGGTTTAAACCCAAGCCCCAGCTGGCCCCAAGTATTACCACCAAACATGAGCAGCCTGCCATTTTCTGCAGACAGAAAAATCATGACAGAGATGGAACTGCAGGTAATTACACACATACCTAAAGATGAACACATGTGCATTAAGATGTGCATAGATGTGAGTACCTGTAATGACAGCAGTGTGCTCTCCACCACAGGAAACGTGCGCTGGCTGGTCGTTCTTCAACCAAAATTTACCTGGCACATTGTCAGCAAAACTGCTCTTTCCAAATGTGAAGACGGCTCCTGTGTCTGGCGACAAGTGTGTGATTCATCTTTAGACAGCCTCGACAGGAAAAATGCAGTATTTACAGGCAACACTAACTTACTCTTCTCTAACTTAACACCGGCTAAATCCCAACCCAACCTGCTGTCACATCTCAAGCCATTTAAGTAGCAGCCTGACAGAAATAGCAACAGATTGTTCCCACACACACATTCAGTGTATGGGCACCTTTAGTACAATACGTAAGTATAACTACCGTTCATAAAGTTTTGCCTGTATGCTGCCTACTGCCATGTGTAGACTACACTCACCGGGTATGTCCACGTCTTTCTGTCCCGTCATCTTCTCCCGTGTGCCGCTGTCACCTCCTCACCCTAAGCCTGCAGCTCGGTGCTGGCTGACAGGTAGAGAGAGGAAACGTCACAGAGGGGAAGGAGCAAGCTAGCTAGCTGGCTGTCCTTATGCTAATCATCGTAATAACGTTAAGTTAGTTACAAATCTTCATGCATTTGCTCTTAAATGTATTTGGTGAGCGGAACACCATCCTCCATACTGAAAGATAATCGTTAAAAATATTTCAGTCTTATATGTGTGACCTTACAACAAGTATGTTAATCTGCCAAAAAGTTTACTTCGTGATTGGCTCATGCACCGGCCTATATGCCCCACCATAGCCGAGTAGCAATGAGCATTTGGAGAGTTGAACTATTAGCTTGACCAACATTTCAGCATTTCAGACGCACAGTAGACTTCTGTGAGATAAAACACATTTTATATCTGTAACCCGCTGCTGGATAACATGTAATAAAATAACATTTAATTTGTCGGGCGTAATCTGTTTTTATTCGTTTCTATGACGGTCCGGCAAATTATTTTCTTACGTGAAACCGATCCGTGGCGCAAAAAAAAAAAGGTTGGGGACCGCTGCACTATGTGACTGAATAAAGGTGAAATGTCAGGTATTGGCGGAGTGCTTGCGTACGTATTGCCTGGCAACTTCATGCGTAACTGCTGAAAAATTAGCTTTAATTATTTTGTAGTGTAGATTATGTAAATTACGCATACTTTAATAGCCCACGAACAACAAATTTAATAACCAAATTGCGGTCGTAATCCCATTCTTGCAGCGAAGACTCAGCAGCAGTACCACACATTGGAGGAGGCCACGCCTCGCCTCCTCGTGCTGTGGTGACGTCAGCACCAGCCACGCTGCAGTTTGGCTTGTTGCTGCGGCCGCGTGCCATCAGGGACAGGCGGTGAATCAAAGCTGCGTCCTGTCTGACCAAATATTCACACAGCACTACGCTTTAATTGCATTAATCCACTTTGAGCTGCAATGTCTGCTAAACTATTATCTGTAAACAACAGAGTTTTCACATGTTTGAAAACTCTCCAGAGCAGCCGGCCGAGAGGGTTTAGGTAAGGCACTCCACATAACTATTTGGATGTTTTCTCAGCGAAGCTACTATTGTCATTGACAGGTAAAATGAACACGTGTGTTATGCCTCCATTTGGTGGTTTTTGCAGCGGTGGAGCTGCTTCCCTCGGTGCAGTGAGTTTAAAGGGTCGCAGCTGTCTCACTCTGAAAGATTTCAGCTCAGAGGAGATCAAGAGGCTGTTGTGGGTGTCAGGAGATCTAAAACGTCGGATCAAGCGTGAAAAACAGGTAGATAACATTAGATAACCAATATTACTGCAGTGATTTGTTAAGTGTCTTCAGTTTTATGGTGGGACATTTAAAGAAGCTAACTGTCGTTTCTATTTCAGTATCTTCCTCTTCTGCAAGGAAAGTCGATTGCTATGATATTTGAGAAGAGGAGCACCAGAACAAGAATGTCCACAGAGACAGGTGCCTGTTTTATAAAAGAGCATCTACACTGGCGGACGCCATGTGCTTTATTTCAACATTCACATGCACAGCAGAATACTGGCAGCTTTCAAGTGTCAGATTTACACTTGAAGTTACATTGATGAGAATGTAACAGAAATTAAACATCTCACAGTTAGCTGCGCTGAAATGACTCATCAGTGTGTTCAGTGGTGTAAAAGCCATTGTTATTATGGACACAAAAGAATTGCTGAAACGTGACTTTCAGTGCATCCCTGAAACAAAGCAGTCTACATCTGAACTGTTTCCACTCCTCTTTCCCCCTGTGCTGCCCCCATTCAACTCTTGCACGAGGCTGTATGCTTGTTTGCTTAAAAGATTCACAATTTATTTAAGCACCATTGAAATTGAAGGTGCCTTAATATCATAATTCCAGGTTTCGCTTTGCTGGGTGGGCAGCCTTGTTTCCTCACCTCTCAGGACATCCACCTGGGAGTGAATGAGAGCTGCACAGACACAGCCAGGTGAGTCTTATAATTCTGCTTACACGTGTAGAAATACGGTCAATTTAATGTCAGTTGTTTGATGTAGGTTGTACATGTGCACTAATTAGTTTATCCAGAGTAATCTTCATTAATATGGTATTTTTCAGTGTAACTATGCTTGACAAACTGTAATATTGGTGAGGTTTTTAAGGTAATAACAGTCATCTCGTGTTGTCCACTGATGCTGCTATTTACTGAAAGGAAAGACGACTGTTTGTGGGCCAGAGTATGAACCACAGCCCCCCGGGTACCCCTCTGTAATTTCTCCCACCACAGGGTTCTCTCAGGGCTCTGTGATATTGTCTTGGCACGAGTGTACAGCCACTCCACACTGGAGGAGCTGGATAAGGAGGCCTCCATCCCCATCATTAACGGTCTGTCTGACCTCTATCACCCAATCCAGATTCTGGCTGACTTCCTCACCCTACAGGTACTGCAACCCCTCAATACACTACAATTTCCTGTCAGTAAATGATAATGTTTTCTAAATCACTACCATTCTCTTCCAGGAGCATTATGGGTCCCTCAGTGGACTAACAGTGAGCTGGATCGGAGATGGGAACAATGTGCTCCACTCCTTCATGATGACTGCAGCCAAACTAGGAGTTCATCTTAAGATCGCTACACCAAAGGTTTGCCTCATTTTATGTGGCCACGTACGTTTGACGTCTCTTTAAGTGCACTGCTCTTCTTTCTGATAGATTCTTGTTTTGTAGTTTGCAGGTACAGATGCATGCAGTCAGTATTAAGCACCTAATCTCTCCAGTTGCCTCCTGTGAGAGGAGACGGTTGGGAAACAAAAACCTGTGGTTAACTGTGTCTTAACATACAGGGGTATGAGCCAGAGAGGACTGTTATTGAAGAGGCACAAAGACTCTCCAGAGAGGTGAGGTCTTCTTCAGGTGTCCCTTATAAACAGACCTCTTGTCAAGGGGCTTCTTATTTATTCTCAACATTGCATTCTGTCTCAGCATGGGACCCAGCTTGTTCTGACCTCTGACCCCATGGAGGCCGCCCACGGCAGCAATGTTTTGGTCACTGACACCTGGATCAGCATGGGACAGGAGGAGGAGAAGAAAAAGAGGCTCAAAGACTTTCAAGGTTACCAAATTACAATGCAGGTAAAGAAGGACATTGTTTTAGGGGCAAAATCACAAATCTTTACTTTTTTAAATGCTCTCTTGGGCATCAAGGGTCACCCACAACATAACATTAGCATTTGGAGAAGTTAGCAGTTGTTTTCAGTCAGTGCCTGTTAAAAATGGGTCCCTTCTGACAGCTGTACACACTCCCTGACAGCAAGCAAATCAGTTCACAACAAAACAATTTCTCTACCTCAAATGTGCTCCTGCTGACTGCCTGTGCTCAAAGCAGTATAATTTAACATTCTGCAAATCGTGTGTATGGCAAACTAGTTCGAACACTAATTACAGACTTCATCTGGCATATAAATCAGCAAGCAAGCTTTAAATAAAACTCATGCACACTACATGATTATATAGGTGATATAATTTTCAGAGAAAAATTACAGTCATTATTTTGGTCAATAAAAATATCTCTTTATGTCAAGCCAGTAATACTTGCAGTGTCCCGGAGCAAAAGAGCAGAAATCTGAATCTGCATATACAGTGATTGTTCTCCATGTATTAGGAGTTGAACTGGGTCTAAACTCTTTGTTTTGGCACTGGTCCACTGCAGACAGGAAGTGTGGCCAAACCAGACTGGACCTTCCTGCATTGTCTCCCCCGTAAAATGGAGGAGGTGGATGACCAGGTGTTCTACTCATCCCGTTCACTCGTCTTCCCTGAGGCAGAGAATAGAAAATGGACAATTATGGTGAGTAACCTGATTAAAGGCTATTATTTAATGTTGAGTTTGTTAACAGCGTGGGTTTAATTTGATCCTTACAACTGTCTTCTCTTCCAGGGTCTGATGGTTTCTCTTCTGACTGACTACTCTCCACAGAAGTTTTAATTTCAGGTCTCAAGGTGAACTTTTACTTGTGTGTCATGATGTATGACAAGGATTGATATGATAGACACAAAGTTCAGTGTCTGATTTCATTTATTTAGATAACACTATCACAACACTAGGTGATTACCCCAAAACATTTGTGTTTACATTGTTTAATTCAGAGCATGGATGGCATCGTTTGCCTTCGACTATTGCTGCTCAAGCATTAATAGCAGAAGCTATCTGTTTACATTCTAAATTGAGAGCGCTGGGATTACAGTGAGCATGAGGTTTACAGTGGACATGTTTTTGCTAGACATGCATTAATGACAAGATTACTGAGCCATTTCTCAACTCGTTTAATGTAGTTTTGACTTCACAACAGCCTCAAATAGCAGAGAATTCACAATCAGCCTGAGCTGACCAATCGCATTCCTTGCAGTCTGCACATGGTATTCATGCAGCTGCTGAAACCCCAACACATAGTCACTAGTCATTTTTGAGGAAATGCATATCATTCTGTACGCCTAAGCCCCTTAATGCAAATGCATAAATCCGGCTTTACTGTCAAATTCTTTGTTAATGCCATACTTTGGCCTATTTAAAACAAATCAGATATACTGAACTTTAAGTTACAGAGACCATTTTTCCAGCGTAAACCAAACAGTTTGTTTTCATTATTGGTACAGTAAGAAGATCAAGTTGTAGACATGGTGTTTAGCAAATGGCCTGAAAAATGGACAGAAACGCAGGTACTGTAGATATCTTAATGCAAGTGAACACTGTTGTAATCTCCCTCCCATATGGTTAAACCCGATTTTTATATCATTTTTTTGAAAGTCTGAATGTGTACAAATATGCCTTTTACATTATGCTCTTCACATGTGCAATGCCCCATTACTTCTACTTAAGCAAAATACTAATAAAATACGATAAGCTAACAGGCTCCCAAAAACTGTTAAACACTTACAAAACTTTTTTCTTGTTGAGATTGTTCTCTGTGATCATTTTTTAATTTCATTTGTATTGAGATAAAATAATAAAAAGATGGTGGAACGAGTTCAGCAACCAAAGTAAACTCCATACACAAAGAAAAGCCAAGACGTCCGAGCACTGATATTACACTCCTCCTGCCTCCCTCCATCCCTCGCGTGAACTAAAACATTTACCCCAAAACCATTGCCACACATCCCCTTCAGCCCCCTGCTCCACTTCCCAACAGACCTTACGGAGGGGCAGATCATCCACAGTAAGGAATAGCAATAATGTACAATAAAATAATGATGATAATAATGATACGTTTCTCTTTTTTTCAATCTAATTAGGTTTTCACATCTTTTTGTCCTTTAGACTAGAATTCTTTGTTATCTGACATTACTATGAAAGTGGCAGGGACCGCCTCTGAAGCGGTGTTTTTGGTTGTTACTTAAGCCTATAAGGTCCTTGGAGCTCAGCTCAGGATGATTCATGGTTGTCACATCCGGGCAGAGTGCGCCATCCAATGGACGGAGTCGGTAACGTCCCGGTTCTCTGATTGGATAACGGAAGATAACGTGTTTGTGCGGGAAGCTTTGATCTACGTGGGTGGTCCAGCCGGATAAAACGGAGGTAGTTCATTCATAAACACCACCAGCCTGTTATTAGAGAAGTACACATGCGTGTGTTGACAGAGTTTTTGTCAACATAAATACATACACCTACACTAACTGCACGTTGCATCCGAAACACAATAAAATGTACTTTTGTGGTTTCCAACACAAACAGTGACACGGTGATTAAACCGTTTTTAAATTAAATGCAGCTCCGCAACGAGCTGCATATGTTAACCACAGTGGAATAAGGTTAGCTGCGACACCAGCGATATGAAAACAAAGCATTTCTCATCGGCGACCACCCACACACCGAGGGAGTCTACGAGGAGAGGGAGTTGGAGCTGAGGTGGGAGGAGGACGCCATTGCAGCCGCAGCTGGCCGTTTGTGATTCGGCTGAGGAGAGACAAATGTTCACGACCAAACTTCACAATGTCGAGGGGCTTTCGGACACTTTTCGGGCTCAGGTCTCAGTTGCTGTGTTAGAGTGAATACGGACCAGTACAATGGACGGTTTGCCTCTGAGGGGGAGAAAATGCGGAGCCACAGCGCCGAACCGAAGCAGGTAAAGAGGGATATTTGTGTTTCGGGGGACAATGGGAGAAAGTTTTAGCTAACCGAGGCTAACTAACGGTAGTTGTTTTAGCTAGCGTTACAGCTAGCGAGCCGAGCCAAGCCGAGTGATAGTCACAGAGCCGCATCCTCCTCACCCTGGTACAGCGTTTATATCTGTCAGGACTGAGCTCCAGAGAGCCCAAATTGGTTATTTTTTATTGCGTTAAACTTGGGTTTTATTGCCATTTTAACTCTAATAAGTTATTTTCAACTGAGTACCGCCATGGTGAGAGATGGCAACAAAAATGCTGCTCGGTTGCAAAATTAATGGCCGTTTAACTTTTCGACACCTTTCCACGACTTTGTTTGGCTAAACTCTGAACTCAGGCCATTTCTTAGTGAGGGTTTATCTCCGAGGCTTTTGAGTTTGATGTAACGTTAAAACTTACAAGTTATGGCTCGGTTACATGACTGCGTAGTAAACATTTTAAGCCAGTGGAGGACATAGTATTCTTATCTTTTACTTAAGTAAAACTTGCAATACAACAGTTTGTAAACACGTAATCAAAAGAAAAGTCCTGAATTCAGAGTCTTAATAAGTAACGTTGCGGAAGTGTTACTAGATACACGCTGCTGTCATTGTATTACTAGTAACGTTAGTTATTTGATTGTTACTACTGATGCAAAACTTGTGCAACAAGCATTATGATTTTGAAGATGGTTGAATTGGCGCTATTTTGTATGTGAAATATTTTTTGTATGTGAAATACTTTTTGTATGTGAAATACTAATCTGCAAATTAACTTGTAACTACAGCTGTTTGATAAATGTTGTGGAGTAACATGTGTTTCTCTCTGAAATGTAGCGCAGTATAGGTATGGAGAGGCACAAATGTGTGATAAGTAAAATATTTGATGATATGTACGTCATTACTTTCCACCACTGATTAAAAGCCATGAGAGGACAGCAGCTTAATGCATTCAGACAGTGTGATGACAACAGACTGTTAGGAATCGTCTGCTAAAAAGTGCTGGTATGGTCCTTTAACAGTCAGACCAGGTTGTTAGAGGAGTTTAGCAATGCTTTCTTTGCAGTATGCTTGCTTGGTTGCTTTCTAACCATGTCGTTCCCCCTTCAGTCTCCCACCGTTCTTTCACCTGTCTGATGGCCCAGTCTCTCACCATGAACAGCAGTAGGAACTGCACCACAGTGGGGAATGGTGACGGTCTGGCTGCCCTAGAGTCAGTCTCCATCGTGACCATCACGCTCCTCGCCTGCCTGGGGAACCTGTTGATTGTGGCAACCCTTTATCGCAGGCCTTATCTGCTCACACCCAGCAACAAATTTGTGTTCAGCCTGACCCTGTCCAACCTGCTGCTGTCCATGCTGGTGCTGCCATTTGTGGCCGTGAGCTCGGCAAAGAGAGAGTGGGTGTTCGGGGTGGTGTGGTGTAACTTCACTGCCCTGCTCTATCTGCTCATCAGCTCTGCCAGCATGCTCACCCTTGGAGCTATTGCCGTTGACAGGTTAGTGCTGGATGATGGTTTCAGTCATGCACATGTGGAAAATCACTGTATAATCACATAATGAGAAATGATAAGAATTATTTGTTTGGTATTATTTTTGAAAACCTAGAATCGTTTCCATACACCTATATAGAGTAAAAACAGCTCCATAAAACTAACAGAAATGTCAGATTTTCATTGCTGCTTTCATGTCGAGGATCTTCTAATATTTGCATGATAGTGAGTGGGAACTCGTGTTACTTTGTGTCTTAACCTCATTCTTGTGACTAAGTGAAGATGAGATTTGACATTGTGCCGTTTCTGGCTTTGGAAGAAACATACTCATGTTCTGAAACTTGTGAAATGTAGTTTTTGGTGTGTTGCCCTTTAAGGTCAGTATGTAGCCTTGTAAATAAGATTGGTTAACCACACACTTAGGTCGTGGTATTTTTCTGGAGATTTTCCCAGCTCAAGTGACAAGCATTAGACAGGCTTCCACAAAGCAATTTTAAATGTGGACTGACATGAATGCACCATTCATCTGCAGAGCTGAGATTATTTCCACTGATCCTACTTTTAGAAACAAGAAACAGTGACAAATAAAAGCCTGCACAGAAACAGCTAATCCAGTGTAGTGAAGTCCACTTTGACCACTTTTTTCCTTTGACTTGATATTCACAGATTTTGAATAACTATTTTATTTATTTAGTCAAAGTTCTTTCATTGGGACATGTGTATGAGCAGTTCACAATACTTCTAACAAACAAAATAACTCAGAATGTCAAGAAAGAAAATATTTCTACACCTGTTTTTCTTATTAAACACAAAAATAAAACTGTACACCTTCTGAATTGAAGTTTCTCTCTTTCACTGAACTAAGACAAGCTGAATTGCCTTGTTAGTGTAAAACACACTATGTTCAAACTAACTAAAAAAAAATATTCGTCCAGTTGCTCACCCATAATTGCCAGTTGTACAAAACGAGATTTGATGACATCCCATGTGACTTTTTGCGGTTTTAGTGGATTTTCCTTAAATGTTATGGACTAAAAGATAAATCAATGAAATGTAAAACATTGAATACCACTCTGTTTTAATTATGTTGTTATTCTTGTCAGGGATCACAACTCAAAGGACTGTAAAATGTAGTGACTAAGATCTACTGTAAAATAGCTCAGTAGCATACAGTCCTCACTGTTCTCAGTGCTGTCCTAATTACCCTCAGCACCTTTGGGAATTTTTGATTACAGTGCATGTTTTTGTTCTCCGTGCCAAGCCTCTCCTTTTCTGTTGTGTTTGCAGCTTTTCAGAGGTCTCTTTACTGCATTGTTGTGAGGGAAAAGTACAGCCTTTAGCTTCACTCAGAATTAAATAGCCTGTGTGTTACTTGGACCAGAGCGCTCCCATGAGACTAGTGTAGGGTTTCCTCACTATGTTCCTCTCTTGTCCCAACAGGTACTACGCAGTGCTTTACCCAATGATCTACCCCATGAAGATCACAGGAAACCGGGCGGTCGTCGTCATTTCCTATGTGTGGCTACACTCCCTGGTGGGCTGTCTGCCTCCTCTGTTTGGTTGGTCCTCCTTCGAGTTCGACTGCTTCAAGTGGACCTGTGTGGCCTCTTGGCACAGAGAGCTGAGCTACACTGCCTTCTGGGTCACCTGGTGCACCCTTCCCCCCTTCTTCATCATGCTGGCCTGTTACGGTGTAATTTTCCGTGTTGCCCGCATGAAAGCCCGCAAAGTACATTGTGGGACAGTTGTTGTGGCCCAGGACGACTCCACTGCAGCTCAGAGAAACGGACGAAAAAACTCAAGCACCTCCACTTCCTCTAATGGAAGCCGGCGGAGCCTTGTGTATGCAGGGAGCCAGTGCAAGGCCTTTGTCACCATCTTAGTGGTGATCGGCACCTTCCTCATGACCTGGGGCCCGTATGTCGGTGTGGTGTGCACAGAGGCTTTGTGGGGACAAGGGAGTGTGTCTCAGGGACTGGAGACTTTGGTGGCGTGGCTGTCTTTCTGCAGCGCCGTGTGCCACCCGCTCATCTATGGTCTGTGGAATAAAACAGTGAGGAAGGAGCTGCTGGGGATGTGTTTTGGAGATCGCTACTACAGAGAGTCCTTCGCCACGCGGCAAAGGACGTCCCGCCTCTTCAGCATCTCCAACAGAATTACAGGTGGGAGAGGAGTGGTGCCTCTGTTTATCATGCACATCAATTCAAAGGAATGTTGACATCATTGTGTTCAGAAAGACAGACATAGACAAATAAACTAAGCAAGGACAGCAAAGTCAACAAAGATAAGCAAACATAAACATAAAGCTATTGTATACAGACTAGTATGTACAATGTCTGCATACATCTTAGTCTGTTTCTTTAAACTGTAAACAGGGATACAATAGTGCAAGAGTGGATGTTAGAATAGGTATTGAATGGGTACAGTGGGTGTAGAGTATAGACAGCGTGTTTAGATTTACTGTCCTGTGTTGATTGTGATTTTAAGTTTTGTATGATGTTGTACAATAAGACCTTGTTTGTGTTCTTTTAGACTTGGGTATGTCCCCACACCTGACCGCCATGCTGGCTGGTGGAGGGCATCTGCTGGCCCCAGGGAGCAGCACAGGAGACACTGGCTTCAGTTTCACTCAGGACTCATGTAAGTGTTGCACACAGGAAGCAGAGTGTGTGTGGGAGCATAGTGTCTGTCAACACACTCAAAACTAAAGCATTTGCAGTTGGTAACTGACTGCTGTGAGTTTACTCTGACACCTTTACAGCGTGAAGGCACTGCATACTCATCTGATGTCAGGGATGGACAGTAAACTGAATTTATCAGATTATTGGCAGTCTGAAGGTCTGAATCTCCTAACAACCAAAAATGTACTCACATTGGAAATTGTGATTGGTAAAATGTTTCAGAAGCTGGAACCAGATAATTGTTCGACATCTTTCTTGATAAATTGCTTAAACAATGAATTTGATTGTGATCATAATTAAGGGCAGTTATTTGTCTGTCAGTTGACTTATTAAATTATGATCAATGGATTGTTTCAGAAGTACAATACACTGTTATTGAGAGTTCATGCTAATCATCATTTTACTGGGTTGCTCTTATATCTAGTATCAATCAGCTCAGCCCCAGTGGTTGTAATGTCAGCAGAAGTTGCATCTTTACTGACAAATGATGCTATTAAACTCTGACTATCCTGCTTTTTAAAACTGGGCTGTTGATCTAAACTCGAACGGGAAATGCAGATGAAGTGATTAATGGCACTTGTAAACATGAGGTTTTGAATGGCTGGCAGGTTGCGTCATAGTCCCACAGCTTTGTTACAGTCAGCCTCACATTCCTGTTGCACAGCTCATGTTTTCGGCTCAGTGTGGCCGAGGTAGGGCAAGTAATGTCATGTGTAATACAAAGACCTCACATTACGAGTGTCCTGTATATTACTGCTCTCAGTTAACCAACCTTTTTATGTCTGTAATGTTTCCCGTGCAGGCACAGACGTGATGCTGCTGGATAACTTCTCCACAGACGGCTCCTCCCACCCACAGCACCACGGGAATCCGTCTGGAAAGAGGAGGAGCTCGGTCACCTTTGAAGACCAGGTGGAGCATTCCAAAGGTATCTGTCGCCTCCCCGCTCCTCACCAGATTAGAGGGGAGAGTTCACTTCGTGCTCACTGAAAGCTTAGAAAATAACTTTGTGGTCAGCAAGCTGCAAAACAAAACATCAGACTAAATATTTATTTACTCTAACGTTTATCTAATGAACCTTACATTTCGTTCTTCTCCGCAGCTGAAAACACGTCCGCAGTTCAAGTCCACGCAGACGTACACAAATCTCTGGACACCTTTGCATCCTGTCTGGCGAAGGCTATAGAGAGTGATGCTAAGCTCACCCTGTTTGGGGAGGATATGGCCCTGCCTGGGGGACTGTTTACAACCAGGGCAGCGCCGAGACCCAGATATCTGGATGGTCAGAGACTGAGGCTGGAGAGTATCGATGAAGGGATTGTAAAAGATGACAGAGAAGAAGAAGAAGAAGAAGAGCAGGACGTGGAGGAAAAGCCAGCCTGAACACGGGTGGTGCGAACATGCTTATAGACCGTACTCAGTTTATTAGTGAATTGCAAGGATGCTACACCCTTCACACCACCATATGTGACCATTCAGAGTGGTGCTTGTCCTGCTCTGTGGTGCAGTTCATGAAGTCTGATCGCGCTACACGTGGGTACTCCATACTTGAAATTATTAGGAAACAGGAAGAGGCACATTATTCATTCCACAGTGTTGGACCATGTGCACAGCATTAGTGTCTTTGTATGGATCAGTGTAATCAAATAGGAAGCCTTTACTACTGTAGCCTAAATGATCTGATCGTTGTAGTAATTTGTTTATTACTATATATTATTCTATGTTCTCCTAATTTGCAATAGCATGTGCCTCATTGGGGCTGGCCAGTATTCAAGAAGAAGAATTGTTTCTATCTTCCAAAAGACTCATAACACTGTTATCAGATCAGCTTAAAATGTCCCCTTTATTACGCTCAGAAAAGTCTGTTTCAAGTCCAAATTCTCTCTTTTTCAGACACACGGGTGTCTCCACTTACTGTGTGGCTGTGTGGGCCTGCACAAACTGGACTTGACTGGCACTCTGTTAGCTTTGTTGTAACGGTTAGTGTGGGACAACTCGCAGCGTTACCAGTCTTATTGGTACATGATGACCTCATGTATTTCCCAACAGAGCTCCCCCCACCTTCAACCTGATGTCATCATATGGGCAGGATGGGAAGATTCCCATGTTTGTGAATTTTATGACTTAAAATCCTGCCTATCACATTGGGTTCTAGTTACCTTGAATGTCACACTTTTGGCATATTTGTCCCTTTGTAAGACAATACTGTAATATTAAGTGTAAAGTCAGATATATTTCAGAAGCAGTTCAGTTTCTCAGTCATGATTATGACCCAGCTATTACAAAAACTTTGATATGACATGAGGGCGGCATAAGTAGAGGTCTAATCACCAGAATCAGTGAAAACATGCAGGGCCTTTAATGTAATACAGCAGAAATGAAAAGGGAGCAGAAGACAGATCACAGTGACAGTTTTTTGTTTGGGCTTTGGACTTTTGTTTTTTTTTTTCCACAGGAGACATGTTGACTTGTTACAGTAGAAAAAAAAATCACAGGCGTCAATAATGAAGTTAATGATGGCTGAATTCCATTTAGCTGCTTCAGCTTCAGGGTCTGTGTTGTTCATGCTGGATCACTGTCATGCTGTGATGGCTTAATCAGAGTCATCGTTAATGTTATTAATAACACCTGTGCTTTACCTACAGTGACAAGTCCAAATGTCTGCTGTGAAAGAGGCCGTTGATTCAGGCAGACAGGCTTCTCAGCTGGATTGAAAACACTCGATTGCCTGCAGGTGTCAATTGGATTATGTTTGCTAGCCCTGACTTCTACCCCAGTGCATGCTGGGATAACTCTCCAACCAAAGCCCTGAATAGGAATTAATGAGCACAAAAGGAAATGATATAATTTGTCATAAGAAAATGTCAAAATGATTAGTGATACAGTATGTATGCCCAGCCCCGAGCGTCATCATTGAACAGAATGTGTTGGCTGAGGTCCTTGCAGACTGATGTGGTCCTCATTGTGTAGGTACCTGATGTAACCACAGAGGTATTAGAAACAGGGACAGTCCTGACAGGTCATGATAATCGTATTGCACTTGAACTTGGTACTTGCTCTGACAAAAACCACTCATGGTACTTTATTTCTGAGAAGGTCATTGTTACCATTTGATTACTGTTTTTGCATTCTGTCCAAGATAAAGCAGTATGTTCATGGTGATGTAGTGAAGAAGACATGAACAGTCAGATGGGTTAATGAGTAAATGAAGTTCAGAACCACTGATTAATCAGTATTTCAAGATTGTCATATTAATGAAAATGCAATCACATTTCATACTGACTGAGCAGTGCAAAGCGACAAGCGGTCACAAATAAGTTACTTTATTTTGCTATATTGGTAACTGAAAGTCAACTCAGCAAAAAAATAAAAAATTGGGTTCAGAGTCAGATTAGAGGACAAGTTCTGTCTGAGGGAAAAACTGGTCTTTATCAACAACACTGTCTTAGTAAATATTCATTAGTACATGTGTGTTTACCTCAGTTTATACACTCCATCGCTCACTTTACTATTATAAAGAGGAACTCAGAGGACATTTGTATTAAGTAGAGCACAGTACTGGTGCTTCAGTCTTACCTCGTATCTTCATATTATGTTTGAATGGTACTACTTTTGTAAAAAAAAAAAAAAAAAAAGCTATACACCTGAGAAGTGATGTAACCTTTTGATTTTCTCTATACAGTAAGTATTAATACAAATATTTGCATTAAAGTTTTGTATCAAGAAGATTCTTCTATTAAAACTTTTTACATAAACATTTCTGAACCAGTTTTTTATTTATTACATTTTCCCTGTTTGTGTTGCTGTGATTCTGTATGTGGAGGGGCGAACCTGAACCATGTCAGTGTCTTCACAGCAGCTGCCAAAACAACAGCCACCTGTCCTGCAGTCTGGAACCACTGGAAGCTTAGTATCACTCAGTATTTGATAAAGCTCTCATGTATTAGCATTATATACAAGTCAAATGCCCGACCATGTTTAACAGCAGCTACTCCACTTATTTTAGTCCAACACCCAAATCTTAGACCTTTCATCAATGTGGTGCATTGTGGGTAATTTAAGCACTAGGTTTTGACAAATGCATGGAATATTCTTAAGCTGTCTGTCTTACAGCAAGCAAAACCTGCTTCAATGCTCATACAGGCACCTGACTGTTGTTTTAAATGTAAATTTTAGAAATTAACACAATTATCTGAGCTTTAGAAATCTGCCATTGTACTAAGCTTGATTACCTTCAGCCTCAGTTAGTCCATGTATGCAGGAGGTTGAAGTTCAGAGGGAACTGGTTTAGACTAAACCAAGCTGATGAGGACACAGCTACAGGGTTTTAGAGACATCTCATCTTCGGCCTGAAACTTTAGCTAAGCTAACAGCAGGTTAACAGTATTGTTGACCTGCCGCGTCACAGGACAGGTGCTGTGTGTTTCTGCAGAATCATGGATGGTGCCTCTGTCGGTAATCACTGTGCAAAGCACAGACTGTCGTTTATTGCTGGACTGATTTTCAGTTCACTTGTTTGCTTGTTACACAGTCGCCTTAAGCTTTTGTCTTCCACACCTAAGTGTTAACATCTTTGAGATGCCATAGCTTTATTTTCTCCGAATTCTGTAAAAGATTATAATTTACTGACACGCCCCATTGGGGAGAAGAACCACAGCTCTGTTTCTTTTTTTTCTTTTTTTTTTTCTTCAACGACAAAATTAAAGCATTCGCCAAGTATGTTTTACTTAAAGTCCTTGCTTACATGCGTAACTGCCGGAGCAGCACATCAACATCTCTTAGCTTTGTGCTACAAATTCAAAATGTCACACGTTAACACTGATCAAAGCTCACTTTCTCCTAACAAAATAATATTGCACTTAACATCCTTGCACACCAGCCGCCATTATTCTCACCTTTACATATATACTGACGTCCTCGCCTTTTGCATTAACACAGATGTAGTTTATCCTCAAACAGAAACATCAGTAAGAAAGTCATCTTAAAAAAACACAGGGGGGCTAGAAATTACACTAATTTTCAAAAGGAAGTATTCTACACTATACTTGTACAAATCTCTGGGTTTTTTTTCAAGTGCTATACAGCAAAAAGAAATCGTGTTTTCTTTAAAATAAAAAGCCAGCAGGCTACTGCTCATCCTCGTTTTCCTGGCCCGAACCTTCAGAGCGATCGCCTTCTAGTCGATCTGCAAGAAGGAAAAGGCAGATATAGAAGGCATGAGGAGAAAAGCACAAGTAAACAGTGTCTGCACACAACACACAGTTGAACAAAGTTAAAAAAAACAGGAGTTACCTGATCGGATGTGATTTAGGGAAGCCAACATTCGGAGCATGAAAGAAGCTGGGACTGTGATTGTGTTCCTCGTCTCCTCCAGCATCAGCTCATTCCGAGTTATAACCTGGAAAAACAAGAAGAAGAAAGGTGTGAGGAAGAGTGAAGGATATGCGAAGGAAGTGGAATCTGACCAACAGCAGGAAGACAGAGAAGAAAGGGAAAACTGTCCTGCTGTGAAAGAGGGGGGAAACAAGCCATCTTCAAAGGAATCCTGGGTTTCTGAAGGTTACCTGAACAATCAATTTCTTCCCAGTGCTTTTAAAAGGCAACTGCACTTGGTTGAAAAAAGTCAGAAAACTGAATTTTCATGGTGTCTGTGCAGCCTTGTTTAATCACTGTGTCCATAGAAATGATGATGCATGTTTCCTTCCAAAGAAAATAACTTTGGGCTGTCTAGTATCTTGTAAGTGCCACACACTTACATACGCCAATCAATCAATCCACAGATCTCACTGATCTCTTGGAAGTCATACCTCATTAGCGAGAACTCTGTTGAAAGATGGCGACTCTTCCAGCGGCGACCAAATCTTGATATCATAGTCTATCCCTGAAGAAGCCAGAACTGAAACAGAGCGGATGAACAACAAAATGAACATTCGTCATGACGTCCTCTCAGCACGGGGACCTTCTACGGTGCAGGGTAAAGGTGGAGCGGGACTCACTGGGGTCGTAGGGGTGCGGCTGCAGGCAGTTGACCACATGGTTGTCGGCTTCCAGCAGCATGAGGTGCTCTGCGGTGTGTCTGTCCCAGATGAAGATGTGGCCGCAGTCCGAACCGCTCATCACAAAGTTGTTGCCCCAAAAACAGGACTCCTTTATCTACACACAGAAGACATAAAAACCACCTCGAATTATCGCGCTGCTGACCATTAAAGGAACAGTTCAACATTTTAGGATGCCAGTCTATTTGTGTTCTCTCTGAGAACATCGATGCCACTCTCAGGCCTGTAAACTCTACTATGATGTAAACAGTGTGGTGTACCATTGTTCTGGAGTTTCGGTGGCCTTTGTAGACCATTTTGACTGAGGGTCTCCTGATATTCTGGGTCTCGCTCTCCTCCATCTCCCTTCTCTCTTTCCTCCTGCGAAACAGCTCCTGGATACGAGCAGCTGCCGAGCGTCTGCGAAGCACAAGGAAACCAGTACATGTGATTATGAAGTGCGCACACACGCTCGCACACATGCTCGCTCACACGCACGCTTGCACGCACGCACGCACACACACACAGAAGACAGGCAAACTCATGCTGTTGCTGATGCTCATGAACCCCATGCTTTGAATTTTTCTATGCTGGTTTTTAATCAATTCAACCAATGAAAAGCTTTGTTTAAACAAACCCCAAGCTGGAAAGCAGCCACATTCAAGGTGAAACTATATTGTTATGCAAAGTCTTGTCCATTTAATACATGACAGTAGTGTCACTAAATTAATGCAGATACACGCTGGTTCAGGTAGTGAACTAGCTCTTCAAGGAGGTCTAACTGAGGAAATCAAATGCGTTCGGCTCCTCTCCACCAGGATGTCATGCACTGATCTTTGGTCATTCGTCGTCTCTGTTCTGTCCAAAATCTTCAAAGTGCTGCTGTTATGCTGCTACCCACAACTGTGCAGTCAGTACTCACATGCACAGCACTCGAAATCCGCTGTTAGCTGTGTGTGTGTATTAGTTTATTTGTGAGTGAAATGAGCAACGTCATGATGTGCTGCTGAGGTTTAATGCTCCGCTGCATGTCACACACCTGACAGGTTAGATGCTTTTAGTTACCTGATCATCCTATCTCCTACTGCAGATCCTCTGGAATTAAATCTACATTTGTAGTGAAACAGTCAACGGCAATATGATACGTAATATTAAACAAGAGCAACGTCTGGATCTAAGAGATGTGCATTCAAGCACATGTAGCCTAGCGTACCTCTGGCCCTGTCCTCTGAACCTCGTGGATGGGATCAGAATGGGATCGTCGTCGCTGTCGTCAGAGTCCTGGTTGCCACGTGCAGGCTGACTCTGACCCTCCTCCCCCTCCTCGGCTGTGGGCTCCGCTCTCCTGCAGCCTCCTGACGTGTCCTCCGTACCCTCTGGTTGACTCCTCTCCAGCGGTGCAGAAGCCACGGAGGCCCCCTCGGAGGAGACCTCCGCTGGCGCCTCAGCTGACGAGCTGTCGAGGGCGCCGGAGCAGGAGGCGTCACACGGCGGCTCTGTGGAGGCGGCGGACACACTCTGCTGCCCTGAGGACTCTGAGGGAGCTGAGGAGAAACACATATTAATACATGTGGGACAATTTTCAAATGCACTCTTGTGAGGTTTGGTTGTAGGCATGATGACTGATTAAGGTGGAGCAGAGTGCATGTTTTTGTGATGCGTGTGGGATTTTTTTGTGTATTTTTTGCACCTCTGACCAATGAATTTCCTTCTTTGAATACTACAGTTTAAGAGTAAATCCCTGAAAATCCTGCCTTTGCTGACCTCCAGTGGTTTACCATCTTCTTGCAGTGATACAGTACAGGTGTTCCCCGGTACAGCTTGGCATCACTTGTTACAGGTGCATAAGAGCGCACTTCTGACCGCACCCATCGGTGATGCAGCGTGTCAAAGGTGAAACATGCATGAAACTGTCAAAACACCGCTTCTCAGCTCTGCAGGACTCACCTTGCTCTGACACTGAACTCTGCATCGACAGACTCTCTCTGGTCTGCGCAGCCACACCCTCAGATGCTTTGGGGCCTCCACTGCCCATAGAGCTGGATGTGTTACTGCTCCTGAGGACAAAGACAAAACCGTAGTGAGTCCCTCTTTCTACATGGCGTCCATTAAGTTTTAATTGTTTCTCAGTGAGGAGTTTATTGTACAACCCTGATTCCAAAAAAGTTCAGACACTGTAAAACATAAAGAAGACAGAAGGTGATAACTTGCTAATCCTTCTTGATATTCACTCAACTGAAAACAGTAGAAAGACGATATATTTACTGTATGACCTCATCAACCTCATTGATTTTTGTAATTTATTCTTATTCTGAATCTGATGCAGCAACACGTTTCAAACAAGTTGGGACAGAAAGTTGTGGAATGCTCCAAAAACACCTGTTTGGAACATTCCACAGGTAAACAGGTTCATTGGTAACAGGTGATAGTATCATGATTGGGTATGAAAGAGACATCCTGGAAAAGCTCAGTTGTTCACAAGCAAGGATGGAGAGAGGTTCACCACTTTGTGAACACATGATTGTATAAAGGAGATTACTACATGGACTCAGGTTTGTTTGTAAATGATTGCATTCTGTTTTTATTTACACTTCACACAGCATCACACCGTATTTGGAGTCAGGGTTGTATAAAGCTGACTGCAGGTCTGTTCACACCATCTGTTTATTGATTGTTCTCTCCTCACTAAGTGCCTAAGGTTGGTGCTGCCAGGTGGGTGTGACACAGTTATGCTGAGTATGATGCATCCTGTTTATTGTCAACAATTTATTGCCTCGTATTTTCTCTTTGACACTTTGTAGTAAACTTCATGAGGTCTTGAATCATTGTACTTCTTTGTGATTGGTCAGATGGGTATTAGGCAGCCTCTCGAGGCTCCATTATCACATGCCTCAGGAGTAAAGAGTTACTGTACTTGGCATGTGGTTCTCAAACTGGCCTTTTATCTCTCCACACTCAGGCGATCACTCACCACTCATCAGTGAAGTCCAGCTTGATGGTGCTGGTGGTGGTTCCCTCTGAGCTGTAGTGCAGGCTGAGGACTGGCTCTGCTGTACTGGATCGACTGGTTCCAGTGGTGGTGGAGGTGGTGGGAGTGCTGCTGCTGACTGGTACAGAACCAGGCTGATCAGGAGGTGAACCTGCAGCTTCTGCAGCTCCTGAGAGGGCAGAGGAAGACACACAGACACAAAGCAAGCGAGAATTAAATCTGCTCCGCGAAAACCCACTAATTCTGATAATGACGATTTTTAGCTGAAAGAATTGTTTCCAGTAGTCACAGCATGTAACTGGTTGTTTAAAGCACACTGGAAACATGCAACGTCCTGTTGCATCACTTTCCATTGATTAACAATAGAAATGAAGACATGCAGCGGACATTAACAGAGTGGACAGAGGCAGACACTCTGTTCAACTGCCAGCAGCCACAGCAACAAGACAGACACGCACCAAGACACAAGGTACACACACGCCAGAGGATCATGACACACACCAGCTGGTTGTTACAGACTTGTACGGTGTTAGGCAAAGTTAGTTTTACCTTTTCATTAAAGTAGTACCCAATGAAAACTGATGACAGCGACTCAGAGTAACTGAGAGAGCAAAGTTTTCAAATATCTTTGAGCTTTGGGAAAACAAAACAAATGAGTCTCCACCCTGGTTGAGTTCATGTGCAAGGAGACGCCTCAAAAGCAGACAAGCACTGTAACTCAGGACAACAGCAGCAGCGATTGGTCAGTTAATCAGTTAGTCCATCAACAGGAAATTAATCATCAACTATTTAGATAATGGATTAATCCTTTAATAAAGAATTGAGTTAAAATGCCCAGAACGTACTTGTGTGAATTAGAACTAATCAATAAACATACTGGGATCATCAGCTTATTGGAGATATGTTGGTGTCAGTATTTATGTTGGTTTAAGTTTATATTTCAACTGGAAAATGTCCTGCTTAGTACTAATTTTGGCCACAACTCTTTTTTAAAAGAACAAATTGTAAACTTAATGGCCATGAAAGTCTGCCACGATGGATTTTCCACCATTTTGAAATGTTTTAAAATCAGTAATATTAATAGAACCTGTTGGATTTTTACTGTATCTACATCGAAATGGGTACACAGCATTGAGCATTGGGGAACTGAGATACACATTGCTATTATAAGTAAGATCGGTTGAAAAACATGGCCGCCATCAACCAAAAAAGGTTTCAAGGGGCAGGCTTTGCAGAACTATGGCCATTTGTCCAGTCATCGTATATCTTTGTACATATATTCAGGCCATGCTTTAGAATAGGCTTACTGAAGCATTCTGAGGCCGCCCTATAGAGGGCGCCACAAATACCAAAAATCTGTACCTCAAAAGCTATTGGACAGAACCACATATTTGCTCGTAACTCAAGATGCCTTAGAGGAAATCTGATTTAACTCACAAGAGACATCCCACGCCATCTCATGAACATTTCTACTGAATTTCATTCAAATCCAAGTGGGGAGAAACGGCGGATCACAGAGCACGTAATTGAAGCACTGCAGGGTTCGTGATGATAAGTGACGAGTGTCTGATTGGTCTCACTGTTTGTTTAAACAGAATTAAACTAGCTGAAGTGACCGATATGAAGCCTGAAACCTGCCTGTTGCTGCCTGTGGATTTAATTTTGGCTGGAACCTGGAATCACCGCTTGCGTTCTGGGTGTAAATTTGGGAGAACTAACCCTTTAAGTACAGATAAAAAGCAGTTAGTTAACCAAAGGACCCCCACCTGCATCACGTATACCAAAGTAAGTTGATATTCAGTTGATATTCAGATAATATAATTATCACAGTATCTCTTCATGATACTAAAAAAAACTAGAGATTTGTACAGTTTACATTACTGTTACTGTTGTTATTATTGTTATTATAGTACTTGGACAGAATATGGGAATAATGGGAAAGTACAGTGGCGGACAGAGGAATAAGAAGCATGAAAACAATGGATGACAGACTGTGCAGAGGTATGACAGAAGGTGTTTAAGGGGGAGGGTGAAGAAGACACAGCAAGAGGCAGGGTGGGGGGAGAGGACGCACCCTGCTGTTCATCAAGAGTCATGGATCCCAGCTGTTTGTTTACCACAGACGAGGGGGAATCTGGAACACAAATGAGACCGACTAAACATCGGACACAGAGGTCAAACCTGAGGGCTCACACAGTCAAGGGTTAAAAACATGTTAAAAAAAAAAAAAAAAAAAAAGATCCAATGCCAAGCAGGAGGAGCTGTAAAATCAGCCAAAGGAAAAAAAGCTTCATCTGATAACTGGGGAGGTCATTTCACCCACTTCATGTGCAGCTTCAGCTTTTATATGCAGAATGAGTGTCAGGATTAGTAAGTCTGAACAAACACAGGAACATGACGAGCTCACACATGCTGACTACATGTTCTGCTAATAGATGGTTAATTCCAGCAGTGTTAAAATAAGCATCATGCTCACTGTAAGACACCATGATGGAGATACACATCTTACAATTCAATTCTGTTTGCCTTTGAAACCTCAACACAATCCAAGAATCGACGCGCTGAATTCTATCAACACATTTTTTAAATGATGATGATCAGAGGTAACAACTGTGACAAACAAAAGCTGCTGTTCAACAGTGCAGCCTGGTTTTAACATAAACACTACAAGCGACGGCCTTTTATGCAATTCATGTTTGTACTTGAACTTGTCCAGTAAAGCCCCTTTCAGACGCACACCTCGTTACACAGAAGCGACGGCGTTATGTATCAAGGTGGAATAAGGCACTTTGACGTAAACGTCCCAACTACAATCCTACTGGAACAAACCCTTTAATGTTCACAAATATCATCACAAGGCATTAAATACACGTCTTGATCGCATTAATGATCATTTTCAGTTTGCAATAAAAATAAAATCAGCTTAACAAACCACAAAACACTGCAAAACGGAGATCCTTCTGATGTCAGATCAGCCTATAAAAGAATTGGCAGGCAAGAAAAATCTTTATACAAGCAAAATAATCACTGAAGCAGCATTCTCTCCCAAATATTCATTAATAAAAACTGCAGCTCCAGCAAAAGCTTTGCACAGCATGTGAGCAAACAGGAATTAAACAAATCCCAAATTAACATCTTGTCATCTGATGCTTGTGCACTGTTACACATCAGAACATTGGCAGCTGAATTTGTTCTCTAATTAATGATGAAACTGAGAAAATGTCACTTTGAGAAGCAGCAGTGAGCATCCCTCCAGCTCACAATGGCCATTAATCAAGGCTGTGACTCCAAAAAAAGGTTGAAAACCATCACTGATGCTAACTGAGAGCACTCTCCTCCCTTCACATCATTCCTTTTCAACTTTTTGCAGAACAGACCCCAAAGCCGCCACTTTAACAGATCCAATAGATGAAGTCAGCAAAGTTTCACTATTCCATGTCTGAAAAGGGCTTTAGTTGTGATTCTCAAGTTGAAGTGAGAACAAACCAAAGTGAATCATGTCCTACGCAGCTAACTCAACTGATCAGTATCAAACATGGGTGAACAACCACATGAGCCATGAGGATGCCAAAGCAGAGCTTCACACTGGCTGGTGCCACTCCAGCAGGAGAGTTTGCAGGTGAAAACTCAAGCAACAGGTGGAGTGATGGAGTGAGAGCATTAGTGAGTGAGGGGCTGAGCAAACAGTAGAGAGGCGACACAGTGACAGCTAGAGGTTAATAAGTACAGGGTGCATTACTGGGGAAGGGAATGGGGATCACTGTGGGATTAGTGGTAAATTCTGGCAAGACTGGGTCTTTCTGGAGCCTAACTGTCCCTACAAACAGACACATATGCCTTTCCTATATAGAGGGGAGGGGTAAGATGGCAGGGGAGGGGGCCCAGGCGAACAGCCCATATGGAGGAGGCGCTGCGGGGAGGGGAGCTCGGAGGGGAGGGTAACCTGTACAGGGTTGCATCTCGGCAGCAGCGGCAGTAGTAGCAGCTCTTTGTGACTGTCTCTCAGGGGCTGCGGAGGAAGAAGAAGAGGAAGAAGAAGGGGCCGCTCGCTGACCCCGTCCTGGTGGGTCGGCCAGCCGAAGTAACCTCTGCAAACGCCTACACACTAAACTTATGGGCAGCCGATGAGGACCGTACTCTGACAAAGAGGCAGAGGAAGAGAGGGAGAGTGAATGCATTATTAGAAGACTGAGGGGAGGATGTGAGGAGGAGCAGCAGAGAGTCAGGCAAATAAACGAGGAGAGGGACAACAGGATGCTGAGGGAGAAGAAGTGAAGTGAGGCAGCTGCTTGAGTGGAGTGGCTCCAACAAACACACACACACACACTCACACACACACATACACAGGGGAGCTGATCCGACATGTGAATTTCTGTGGTGTGTGTGTGTGTGTGTGTTTTTCACTCTTACCTGAGAGCGTGGGTTCCGAGGTGGGCGTGGGCGTGGGGGTCCCGGCCGTGTCGGTCTGACTCCTCTGCTCCGAGTCTGGCGAGGAGGTGGGGGGGGAGGTGGAAGGGGCCGAACTCTCTGCTGATGAGGAGCTGGAAGGAGGAGGTGCTGTGACTGTGGATGATGACCTTGAGGAGGAGGAGGAGGACGTGGATTTAGGGATGGCGGCAGCGACAGGCTCGGCGGGTACCTCTGGGGCGTCTGTCCCCACGGGCCCCTCGAGGATGCTGGACTCCTCACTGGAGCCTCCTGCAGGGGCAGCTGGAGGATTCGATGCCCCCTCTGGACGGACAGCTGTTCCTGCAAAAGAGGATAAATTCATGATTACAACCTACTGATGACTTTTTGAACAAAAAGAACTTTTTAATAAAATCTCACAAAATGCAAATCAGACTTTTCTTCTGATTTTTTTTTTCAACGTAGTATTTTAAAAAATAAAACGAATGAAAATGGCTTGAAGAGACCCTTTGCCTAATATTTTGTTGCCCGATCTTTAGAGGTAATCACTGGAATCAAATGTTTTCTGCAGCTCTCAGTGAGATTTCTGCACCTGCTCCCGGGTGCTTTGGTCCACTCTTCCTGAGCAAACCGCTCCAGCTGTCTCAGATTTGATGGGTGCTTACTCCAGATTGCAAGTTTCAGCTCTTTCCACAGACGTTTGATGGGGTTCAGATCAGGACTCATGGAAGGCCACTTCAGAATAGTCCAATGTTTCGTTCTTGTCCATTCTTTGGTGCTTTTAGCTGCTTGTTTTTGCTCTTTATCCTGTTGGAGATCTACGCCTGAAAGCGAGCTTTCTGACACCGGGCGGTACATTTCGCTCCACAATGGGGTATAATACTTGCATCTATTTGAACATGGAGCTGCTTGGAGATGGTTTTGTGGCCTTTATTTTTACCACAGCTTGTCTATTATATCCATTCTGATCTGCTCAGACAAAGCTCTCTCCTTTGCTTTCTCTCGTCCATGGTCAGTGTGGTAAAAGCAGTGACACACAACAGCACAATGAGTACTTTGCTCCATTCAAACTGGTTGAATGAGTGATTATGAGATTGCAGGTACCTGTGACTCACCACAGGTGAGTTCAAGGTGAATCACCAGTTTGAAATCCAGTTATTTCTTGCAGCGTCTAAGAAGGTACCAATGATACTCTCCAGGACATTTTTGGATAGCTGTGTGGAGTAAGCTTTTGTTTTTCTCAAGGAATTCTGGACATACTGCATTCACTAGAAAGGGATGTTCGGATGTTGAAGACATAATTCCAGCAGTTGTGTCTGTCGCCAGCGTGGAGGCATAACAAGGGGAAAATAAAATTAGCATCATAACAAACAAAGCATACAACACACACGGTCGGTTCCTCAATCCCTGGCTTCTTCAGTCTGCATGTCCAAGAGTCCTCGGGCGAGACACTGAACCCCAAATTGCTCCCGATGGCCGTGCCATCAGCGTGTGAGTGAGTGTGTGTGAATGGATGAATGTTGGCATGTGTTGTAAAGTGCTTTGAGTGGTCAGTAGACTGGAAAAGCACTATAGAAATGCAGCCCATTTACAAACACAAACACACACACACACACACACACACACACACAAAACAAGATATTCAATACACAAGCCCATTACTCAAACCTATAATGCAAAGCAAAGCATGTTCAGCCTCCTGAGTGCTGAAACAGTTTTTCAGTACCGGTTCATGACTCACCTCGGGGTCGTGTCTGAGGCCGAGTTCCTCTGCTGGTCTGAGCTTCGCTGGCCTCCTCAAACCACCGAGACAACATGTCTGACATCCTCTGCATCAGAGACACGTTTGGGCTCTGCTCACCTGCAAGAGTGCAGAGGAAAACGTTCACAGCTTAATGTCTGCTTTTTACTGGACGTGTTAATAGGAACATGACAAATACAGCAGGACAATGCTGTAATATCTGTGATGACTCATGACATTACAAAACATCCTGTTCACAGGCCACTTCACAAAAGGGACAGCTCATTTGACAAAATACTGATTCAGCGGCCGACACTTATGTTTTGCAGTTTGGACCATTTCACCCAGTGATGACTAAGAGGGAAAAAAAGTGGAATAAAGACGTGTATGAAGTGCAGTGATTGTGACACTGACTTTGACGCCAGCAACACGTTTCAAACCAGTTGGGACAGGAGCAGCATAGCACACACACCCGTATACCCGACATGTCAGCTTACCATCTCTCTCCCTCTCACTCTCAGGACGAGCTCGAGGTCCAGTGTCAGACCAGTCACCTCGTAGACGGAGACGCTTCACTGGAGGCTGCCTCAGCTGTGGAGATGCACACACACACACACACA